>CM053579.1:22129940-22183243 GCA_028646485.1 Cryptoprocta ferox
AGGACCATGGGTAGGGGAAGGGGGGAAAAAGAGTTAGGGAGAGGGAGGGAGGCAAATCATGAGAGACTCTTAAATACTGAAAACAAACTGAGGGCTGAAGGGGGAGGGGGAAAGGGGAAGGGGGGTGATGGCCATGGAGGAGGGCCCTTGTAGGGATGAACCCTGGGTGTTATATGGAAACCAACTTGACAATAAACTATCTATTTAAAAAAAGAATTTTAGTAAGCCTCAGAAGAAACTAAAAGAAATCAAATCCAAAGATATCAAAATTAGACTATTGAAAACTAAAGACGAAAAAAAATTTAAGAAGCCTGCTAAAAATTATGCATTATCTATAAATGAACATAATATACTGAACTGTGTTTCCCAAAAAATTTATTTATAAAAGTCCTAACCCCTAGTACTTAAGACTATGACCCCATTCAGAGATAGGGTCTTTAGAGAAATAATAAGGTAAAATGAAGTCACATGGGTAGGCTCTACTCCAATATGACTGGTGTCCTTAAATAAGAAGAGGTTACAGACATATGAAGAAGAAAGACCATGTGAAGACACAGGGAGAAGATGGCGATCTACAAGCCAAGGAGAAAGGCCTCAGAAGAATATAACCCTGCCAAGACCTTGATCTGAGATGTATAGCCCCCATAATTGTGAGAAAATAAATTTCTGTTGTTTAAACCATCTGGTCTATGGTATTTTGTCATGGCAATCCTAGCAAACTAATACAATGACTGATGATTCTAATTGGATTTCTCATCACCAAACGTGGGAATCAAAGGGAAGTGGCATATTTTTCAATGTACTGAAAGAAAAGACCTGTCAGTTCAAATTCTATTGTCAGGAATAAAGGTGAAATAAAACAATCTCAGATGAAGTGAAGCTAAAATAAATTCATTATCAGAAGACCTTTTTAAGAAGGACTTAATGAAATTTATTCAGACCAAAAGAAAATGATATTAAATAAAACTCTGGAACATCACAAATGAGGAAATAGCAATAGAAATGGTAAATATGAGAGAAATATAATAGACTATTCTTGGAACTTAATGGTTTACTGAGGCTCACCATTTTGGTCCTGTGTTCAGAAATCTGGGGCATTATTTGCCCCAGTCTTCCACATACTTCTGCAACAGCACTTATTTCTAGAGCCAAACAGTGGACAATGAGGGGGGAAAAAACAGAACATTTTAAGAGAATGTCTTCCCCCTTCTTACTTTTGACTCCTGTGAGCTCCCCCTAGGTGTTTTTGGCCACTACCATGAGATTTCTGGGGGACTGGGTCAAGAGAATTGAGAGAAATAACACAAATAGGAGTTTATAACACTCTTTCTGACTGTTAAGTGTTTTCTTTTCTCCTCCCTGAGCCAGAAACAATGGGCTTCTCATGAAGATGAAATCTAAAGTTAAATGTCAGTGACTGAAATCAATGGTGGTTGTGTGCATTATCCTCTTACTCTTCAACTCCTAGCATTTTACTAATATATCATAGTGCTAGATACATTTAAGGAACTTTTTGTTTAAACTTAAGATGTATTTATGTGGGGCTTACTAATAAAGGAACTATTAACTTAAATTCAGATACAGTTTTCCTGTTGTTTTCCAAAGAGTGGAATGTCTCGGCTTAATTTTTGTTTTGCTTTTTATTTGTTTGCTTTTGCTTGTTTTACCTCTTTGCATAAGAAAGCTTTAGGTGTATCAGAATGAATAAGGGAAAAAATTATCAAATGAGTTCTAGCTTCAATTTTATCTCCAGGTCTGTGATCTTGTACAAATAATTTAAACTCTCTGTTTTATCAGGTAAAAATAATTAGTTTGGATGAGATATTAATAATTAATAAAGTTCCTCAGAGTTCTAATACTCTGACCTCTTTGGCTGTGTAGTGGATATTGTAGTGTGCTCCCAAATTCCCCCACTTTCCTACCCATGACTGCTAGAAGTACCGCTGGCTGATATTCATCTCCAGGAATTGCTTTCATCTGAGAGTCCAGTCACATAAGGGCATGACCCTGCATCCAATGGCTTGTATATAGGGAAATATAAATGCCCATTCCCCTCATCCAAACTCAGAACAATTATGAAAGGTCATCCTAGTTTCACAGAACACTGTGAGGTTAACTGAGACTTTTATTCTGAGAACAACTTCTCCCTATTTTCAGTCCAACGTCTCCCTATTTTTTATTGAGGTATAATTGACATATAATATTATATTAGTTTCAAGGGTACAACACAATGATTTGATATTTGTATATATTGCAAAATGATCACAATAAGCCTCGTTAACATCCATCATCTCTGCCCAATCTTGTTTCCTTCCTTTCACCTAAAAGGTATAAATTCTGAAAGAACTTCTTAATAAAATTCCAACATGCTAATTTTTGTCTCAGAGTCTGCTTCCCAAAGAGCCCAACTTCAACAAGTTGGAAGTAGTATTTTCCTCTTCTGGAGATTTTATTTGTACCTCAGTCTCCATGGTGCTTGCATTCCATAATGTATTATATTTATTGCATGTTTTTATGTAGTTATTTCTTTCCTATTAATTTTCAACTTCTTGAAGTCAGAAGCAATGCATTTTTAAAAATTTTTCATAGCAGCTAACATTTATTCATTACTTGGTTGGTTGAGTAAATGCATAAATGAAGTGCTATTGAAAGAGCCATAATTTTCCCTGCTTGATCTCTCTAGAATCACCAATAATTTTTATAAGTTTTTCTGTTTATTATAGAGGTTGTGATTTACTTATTCCTATAAACTGTGAATTGTTTTCATACTTTTGTGTGGCTCTGTTAGTTTTGTGGCATCTTTATAATCATGTGATAATTAGAGCTTTATTGCTGACAATGAAGGTATTAAATACTGCGATCCTATGATTGCAGTTTGTCAATAGTAAATTTAATTGGTTTGTCAATGGTAAATATAAAAACTTTAATTGTTAGAACTAAAGAAGAAAATATAGGCTATATCAAGGATTTAAAAACAAGGTTTTTTTCGCTTTCTATTACATTTGTAAATCCAGTTGACGATTTTTTTTAGGTTTCATTTCTAATCATATATGGTTGGAATATAAGTTCTTTCAAATATTACAAAGTGATATTACTGTTCTTAAAAGTGAAATCCATAGGTATAATCAGTTGCTATTCATTTGAAAGTCATAGATAAGAATGCCATATCATTTGTAATTGCACAGTCAATTTCATTCATTGTCTAGGCTTTCATTTCTAAAGAGTGTTCCATTTAGTGGGAGACTAATCATGTACTATACAGCATTCACATTGTATTAGCCCTTTTCCAAAGGCTTCCCTTCTGTTTTCCAAATTATGATTCTGTGATTCATGAACTTACAGTTTCTCAGCAATTTGAATTTCATGTTCTCAGATGCTCTTTCAATATATTGTGCCATTATTCAGTATTTCCCACCCTTTATTAAAAAAAAGAAAGTAAAAAGAAAAGCCTCCACATTGAAGATCGATTCAAACCATTCCACTTTTGTATCACTGAAATTCTTCATACTCTTAAAATATCATCTTTGGAATTTTCATTTCAAATAAAAATAGAAGCTTCTATCTTGCAGATAGAGAACAGCATAAAATATGAGCATTTCTACATTGCCACACCAATAGTGTCTGCAATGGGCCAAAAATCACCTTAAACATCTATTACTATCAGATACATTTGTCAACATTGGTAACAAAGTCATGACCTATTTTGCTAATGTCAGAATTCTTTCAGCCACATTCTACATTAACCTCTACCACTCTCCCATCAAATAGTTCCAGGAAGACACTTCCAAGGAAATATAATAATTTTTGCAAGGCACAGTATAACTATTCTATGGATTTAACCTAAAGTGATATCCAGGACATCTTGAGTGAAAAGAAAAGGAAGCATTAGAAAAAAGTATTAATGGCCTGATTGTATTAGGAAAACAAACTAAGGAGCACCTGGGTGGCTCATTAGGTTGAACATCTCAGTCTTGATTTTGACTCAGCTCATGATCCCAGGGTTGTGGGATCAAGCCCTGTGTTGGGCTCCATGGTGAGTGTAGTGCCTGCTTGGGATTCTCTCTCTCTCTCTCTCTCTCTCTCTCCCTCCCTCTATCTCTCTCCCCCACTCACACATTCTCTCTCCCTCTCTAAAATTAATTAATTAACTAATTAAAAAATAAACCAAGAAAATGTGTATATATAGCTGGCAATCATAGGATAGAATATAGAGGTGTACAAGAAACTATTATCATTGGTTAGCTTGGGATAGCAGGGAAAGGGGAATACTTGGTGTAAGATGAAACCATTAAGCATTTCTTTATACATGGCTATGTGGTTTTAATTATTAAAAGGAGTATACATGGCTTATGTAGTTAAAAATGAAGCAAAGTAGTTAAAGGGCAAGTAGTAAATATTGCCACCTTTTAGCATCCATTAGCTTTTATTCTCTTCTCATAACAAAATTACTTTCCTTCTTTGGTATATTATAAATGCAATCCTCATCTGAAGCACTTTTACTTATCTAGAAAAATATCTCATTTTTTCATACCAGCCTCCTATGCTTCTTCTTTGTTTTAAAACATTCATTATGTTGTGGGCGCCTGAGTGGCTGAGTCAGTTAAGTGTCTGACTTTGGCTCAGGTCACAATCTCATGGTTCATGAGTTCAAGCCCTGCATTGGGCTCTGTGCTGAAAGCTCAGAGCCTGGAGCCTGCTTCAGATTCTGTGTCTCCTCCCTCTCTCTCTGCCCCCTCCCCTGTTCATACTCTGTCTCTGTCTCAAAAATAAAATAAAACAATAAGAAAAAGTAAAACATTAATTATGTTGAATCTCCACAAAATTTATGAACGTCCCAATGACAACTTCTCAGCACTTTAAGTGCAAGATAGGGTGGGCAAGGATCCAAGTAGGAAAGACCAATTATCAAATCCATAATTAGGGCCCTGCTTGTTCCTCTTTAGCAACTTAAATTATTTATTGTTTTAACATCTCATTTTAATACAGACAGCAACGAGTTTTAGTGAATGATAATCTGTCTAAATTTCACAAGTATTATAGAATTTCAGTCTGCATTTATCACCAAAACCTTAATCAATATATTCATAAACCAATACCTTTTACCAGTATATGATAGATCTTATGTAAGGTAACATGTGGCATTTCTTAATAACAGCATTTTAGCAGAAATTTTAATCAGCTGATTACCTGTGGTATTTTCTGAGAATATGTTAATCTTAACTTAGTGTCATATATAACATGTCTGCCTCTATGTAGCCAATATTTTTAGGTATATTTTTGAGTCTTTGTCGTGTGTATGTGTGTGTCTGTGTGTGTCTTTATGGCTGTGTGATTTTTGCCTTCCTCATTGGATTGCAAACTTCCCAATAGATTATATCAGATTTTCTATTGTAATACCCCATAGTTTCTATTAATTCTTTCCAAAATCTGGTTGACTTAATCCCTAAATGGGGTGGAAACAGAACAGCAGAATTAGGAATATGGCATGGGAGGTGTTAAGATAGTGTTGTAGGGGAGAAAGATAATGTGTTTTTCACTTTTACTACCAAGGTAGGAAAACAAAATGGAGGCTTAATGCTAGAATTTGTTTTAGTCAAATACATTTTCTTGCTTGAATATGAATGTTAATCATGCTTTGTGTGTTAGTTCTTGCTTGGTATATTAAGATAGATGTTGACAAGTCCTAATTCATTCTTCATATTCTTTGCTATGACAAGCAACAAGCAAATTCAAGATGGGTTAAGCTTTCTGCTTAATTCATTATAATAAAAGATGATCTGTCCATGTCCCAATATCAAAACCCTGGCGACTATATGCAAATAATTTGACAGAAATGTTAAAATGAAACTATATAAAGGGAAAAGAAAATTATCTTTCTCTATTTTAACCTCAAGCTGGGACCAACCTAAGGTAGTTAGAATGATTTTCATAAGAATGATCACAGAAAAATGTAGAAAAGGCCATACTTTATTTTTTAATATTTCTCTAATAAAACTTAACTAAAGTGTCTGAGATGTAGAATATCTAATCCAAAAGAACTCTCTCTTCTGGTTTAATGGGCTTTAACATGGAAACATGCTGAGCAGAGCCTCTGAATCACTCTTAGGGTAGGAGCCTACGGGATTTGACTCAAAACTCCCAGGAAGATCATACAATCAGAACAGGACAAGACTAGAATCAAGATCCTCTGACTCTTACTGCCTTTCTCATGATATTGAGTTGCAGTAAATTGATGTGAAATATGAGTTGGTTCCTTATCTTTTAGTCCCACATTAGAAAATTTGGTGTATACCTTAAATCACAACTGTATGTTTAATGAAAAGAGGATAATTTAGCTCTTATTAAATGTTTTCTAGGGGCGCCTGGGTGGCTCAGTTGGTTAAGCGGCCAACTTCGGCTCAGGTCATGATCTCACGGTTCGTGGGTTTGAGTCTTGCGTCAGACTCTGTGCTGACAGCTCAGAGCCTGGAGCCTGCTTCTGATTCTGTGTCTCCCTCTCTCTCTGACCCTCCCCCGCTCACACTCTGTGTGTTTCTCTCTCAAAAATAAACAAACGTTAAAAAATTTTTAAATGTTTTCTACACTCACTGTATGCTATTCCATGGAGCCACCAGGTTACTAGCTGGCATATGAACAATTTTGAATTTGACAAGTTTATGTCATTTCGTTATCACAAAGGGATAATTTACAGAATGGATTTTAAAACAACTGAACAAACAAGTAAACAAAATTCAGACCCATAACCATATAAATCATTCAGCAAATACTTTTGAATGTGATCTTAAATTCTTTAGTTTATACTTGTCGCTATGATGATACTCTTAGTTTTGAGATGATTATGTCTTAGAATCTAACCTCGAAAGGGTTGCCTGCTCTAATCTCTTCCTCCAAGTATGAATAATAAGATCAATTTCTTATTCTGAAATAGATATGTTGCTGGCGATGATGGCAAAGATAGTTCTTATAAACTAGTGGACGGTAACAATAGTATTCCATTTTGAAACATCAACCATCTGGAGTTCAGTTTATTTTGTCTTTTTATTTCTGATCCAATAGGTCCTATTGTTTTAAAAGGTCTCATGAGGGGTGCTTGGGTGGCTCAGTCTGTTGAACGTTAGACTTCGGGTCAGGTCATGATCTTATGGTTCATGGGTTTGAGCCCTGCTTCAGGCTCTGTGCTGACAGCTGAGAGACTGGAGCCTGCTTTGGATTCTGTGTCTCCCTCTCTCCACCCTCCTCCATTCACACTCTGTCTCTGTCTCTCAAAAATAAATAAAAAAATAAAAAATAAAAGGTCCCATGAATCTTCTCCTCCCTGTTGCTATATTTTTTAAAATAATTTAAAATTTTCCTAGTGCATACATTTTAGTTTTCCTTCTCATATTGTTTTTGTACTTATATGGCACATTTATAGCCATTATAAACCAGACCAATGTGACTGGTCAACATTTCCTAATAAGAAAACATCTAAATAAACAGAAAATGTAGATATTACAAATAAAAAGAGAACTGGGCACCATGTTATTCATGTTCTCAAATAAGAAGTTTACATATTATGTCTATATAAATAAATTAAGATAGAAAAATGACTTTTAGGCAATTATCAATAAGCCAGGAGGAATTTGTTGCCAGTTATTATCTAAAGAAAATCTATTTCTTTACTACTAAAATGAAGAGAATTTTTTTTATTCTTTTCAAAAGTTCTATTGACATAGTATATTTCATGCATGTTTATATACTGGGAGAGTCTTATAAGCCACTAGTGTTTGATGATTTGTTAGCAAAACTGCCACTCACTTCAACAATGCAACAAGATCTGCTACATATTCTTCTTTAGAATATGAGCCACATAAGGATAAAATAGGGCAGGGCATCATTTCATATTTATTACCCACTTAGGTACAGTATGTCACAGTGCAGACAGAACACTTGACTAGTATTGGACAGATCAGAACACCTGAGGAAGAATTTTATCACTCACTTCTCCACCTGTTGATGTTCCAAGTAGAAAGTCTAAAATACTGAGCTTTGCTTGTGAGAGGGTGTGTGTGTGTGTGTGTGTGTGTTAAGCATACTATAACAATGTCTCAAATTTATCATTGAAATAAAATTGATAATTTTAAAGCTTGAAAATTCTATGAAGTGTAAAAAGCTCAATGATTAGAAAAGTAGTTTAACTTCTTATTAAATTTTATATTTTTAATACATTAAGTAAATATTTTCTAATTAAAAAATTAATGTTATTAATTTTTTTGCTGTTCAATCAAAAAGTTATTTTTTGTTTTCATTTTATTTCCAGTTAGTTAAAATACAGTGTTCTGTTAGTTTTAAGTGTACAATATAGTGATTTAGCAATTCTATACATTACCCAGTGTGCATCACAAGTGCACTCCTTAATCCTCATTACCTACTTACCCCATCCTCCACATACCTCCCCTCTGGTAACCATCAGATTTTTTGCTATAATTAAGTCAGAAAGCAATCAAGATGGCAGAGCAGCATGGAGTCCTTTAGCTTGTCTCATCCCTGAAACACATCTAGATCAGCACCAAACCATTTTGCACACCTAGGAAATTGACCTGAGGATTAACACAACAATCTGAATAACTTAAGCCACAGAACTCAGAACGTATGTGGCATGGAGAGGTGAACTGGGGAATAGAAAAGCCACGGAGGCTAGGGAGTTGTTTCTGTGGAGAAAGGACAGAAAAAGAGAGAGAGTGCAGTGCATCAGGAAATTGCAGGAAAAACACTCCCCCAAAAGTAGCTAGAGAAAGAGAGAGTGTGAAACACTGGCAGGGGACTGAACAAGAAATCTGTTCTCCAAAACCACTGACAGGAAAAAAGGAGAGGGTTTCAACACCATCAGGATTCTACAAACAGTGGAGTGCAGTCTAAAGTTTTGGAGTTCAGTGTTTGTGGTGCTCTGGTGAGGAAGTAAGGCAAATCCCCAGAAGCCGGCAGCATGGTCTGAGCAGTTCGTGTGCCACACAGGGAGAAGCAGTTGCCCTGCTTGGAGTGCACTTGATAGAGACCATATGGCCTCCCCACAGGCAAAGGTCCCAGCAGACCCTGAAGAGCAGCCACGTTTGCTGGTATTGGGACAATAACACCTGAGTGCAGTGAAACCTGGCAGTGGCTATGTGTTGTGATTTGCCATAATCTCAGAACCTCTGCAGCTGAACAATTGCACGAATGCTTTCTGGGTCAAGCTGGCACCTGGCCATTACTCAACAAGACCCTCACCCAGAAAGTTGGCATGAGTCTAAGCCATAGGGGTCTCTGAAGTGTAATGTTTTGAAACACAACCCCATCTGAGATAAAAACTCTGGTGGAAGATACCACCTGGCAGGCAGATGACTTGGACATGGACAGGGTAGAGGCAGGGAGTGGACGGAGGCCTGAGACAAAGGAGAGGTGTTTGATCACTGGTCAGTGAGAGCCCAAAGTTCCTGTGCAAAAGACTAAGGAGCTTGGTGAAGCTGTTTCCACCTCTCCAGCAAGCGTATGTGCCCAGACTGCATGCATGCCACACTGATCCACCCCAGTAAGCTAAGCAGCACCACCTAGTGGAGAAGGGGCCATTACACCAACTGCCACCTAACAGCACCTTCAAGAACATCCCCTAGAAGACGAGCAAAAGTCCCTCCACCTGGCTACTGTATAGACTATAGAGTGCATCATAGTTTGAGTTCTAAGGGAAACTGGATATAACTTCATTTGGGTTTCATTCTGTTTGCTGGTTCATTTATTAGTTCAGTTTTTTGCTTCTTTTTTTGTTTGAATTGTTTTTTTTTTCTTTTTTTACTTTCTTTTTCATTTCTTGGATACAGAAAGAGAAAATTTATTTTTTATTTTCATTTTTTAATTTTTAATTTTTAAATCTTTTATTATTTTTTACTTTGTTTTTTAAATTTTTTATTCTATTTCTTTTTCTTTATTTTATTCTATTCTATTATACCTTTTTATTTTTAGTTTTCTCTTTAAACTTCTTTTATATTTCTTTTCTTTCCCTTTTTTCTCTATTCTATCAAGCTTCTTTCAACAAGAATACCAAAACACACCTAGGATCTAAGTTCCTTTATTTGACGTTTGCTTTGTCTTTAATTATAATCTTTTATTTTATTAATTGTTTCCTCCAAAATGACAAAATGAAGGAATTCATCCCAAAAGAAAGAACAGGGAGAAATGACAGCCAGGGGCTTAATCAACACAGATATAAGCAAGATGTCTAAACTAGAATTTAGAACCATGATAATAAGAATACTAGCTGGGGTTGAAAAAAGCACAGAATCCCTTTCTGTGGAGGTAAAAGATTAAAATCTAGATAGGAAGAAATTGAAAATGCTATAACAGATATGCAATCTCAAATAGATGCCACAATGGCAAGGGTGGACGAAGCAGAGCAGCAGAGCAGCAATACAGAAATCCAAATTATGGAGAATAATGGAGCATAACAAAAGAGGGAAACCCAGGGAAAAGAGCATGATACAAGACTTAGAGGGACGCCTGGGTGGCTCAGTCGGTAAAGCGTCTGACTTCAGCTTAGGTCAAGATCTTGCACTTCGTGAGTCTGAGCCCCATGTTGGGCTCTATGCTGGCAGCTCAGAGCCTGAAGCCTGTTTATGATTCTGTGTCCCTCTCTCATTCTGCCCCTCTCCTGCTCGTGCTCTCTCTCTCTCTCTCTCTCTCTCTCTCTTCTAAGAAAAAAGACTTAGAGAACTCAGTACTTATTTAAAAGGAATAACATCTGAATTATAGGAGTCCCAGAAGATGAAGAGAGAGAAATACAGGCAGAAGGTTTATGGGAGAAAAGTATAGCAGAAAACATTCCTAATATGGGGAAGGACACAGACATCAAAATCCAAGAAGCACATAAAACTCCTAGTAGATTCAACAAAAATGGCCCATCACAAAGGCATATCATAGTCAAATTCACAAAATACACCAACAAGAAAAGAATTATGAAAGCAGCAAGGGAAAAAAAGTTCTTAACCTATAAGGAAAGGCAGATCAGGTTTGCAACAGACCTATCCACAGAAACTTGGCAGGTCAGAAATGAGTGGCAGGATATATTCAACGTGCCAAGTTGGAAAAATATGCAGCCAAGAATTCTTTATCCAGCAAGGCTGTCATTCAAAATAGGAGAGATAAAGAGTTTCCCAGACAAACAAAACTAAAGGAGTTCGTGACCACCAAACCAGCCCTGCAAGAAATTTTAAGGGGGACTGTTTTAGTGGAGAAAGGACAAAACAAAACAAAAAAGTCCAAAAGCAACAAAAACTAGAAAGGACCAGAGAACAACACCAACTCTTCAGGCATCACAATTGCACTAAATACAAATCTTTCACTACTCACTATATTATGTTATATATATACCCAATTAAAAGACATAGGGTATCAGAATGGATAAGAAAACAAGAACTATCTCTATGCTGCTTACAACAGACTCATTTTAGACCTAAACACACCTGCAGATTGAAAGTACGGGGATGGAGAACCATCTATCATGCTAATGGTCGCCAAAAGAAAGCTGGAGTAGCCATATTTATATCAGAAAAACTATATTTTAAAACAAAGACTGAAACAAGAGATGGAAAAGGGCATATATCATAATTAAGGGGTCTATCTACCAACAAGACCAAACAATTGTAAACATTTATGCCCCCAACGTGAAACTCTCAAATATAAAACACTCAAATATAAAAAGTTAATCACAAACATAAAGAAACTCATTGATAATAATACCATAAAGTAAGGGACATCAATACCTCACTTACAGCAATGGACAGATCATCTAAGCAGAAAGTCAACAAAGCAATAATGACTTTGAATGACACACTGGACTGGATGGACTTAACAGATATATTCAGAACATTTCATCCTAAAGCAACAGAATACACATTCTTCTCGAGTGCACATGGAACAGTTTCCATAATAGATCACCTACTGGGACACAAATCAGGCCTCAACAAATACAAAAAGATCAAGATCATACCTTGCATATTTTCAGAATACAATGCTATAAAACTAAAAATCAATGACAAGAAAAAGTTTGGAAAGACCATGAACACTTGGAAGTTAAGGAACATCCTACTAAAGAATGAATGCGTTAACCAAGAAATTAAAGAGGACATTAAAAAGTACATGGAAACCAATCAAAATGATAACACGACAGCCCAAAACTTCTGGGATGCAGCAAAGATGGGAAGTAAATAGCAATCTATGCCCTCCTAAAGACGGAAGAAAGGTCTCAAATACACGAGCTAACATTATACCTAAAAGAGATGGAAAAAATAGTAAATAAAGCCCAAAAACAGCACAAGAAGGGAAATAATAAAGATTAGAGCAGAAATCAATGACATGAAAATCAAAAAACCAGTAGAAGAGATCAATGAAACCAGGAGCTGATTCATTGAAAGAATTAACAAAAGTGATAACCCCCTAGTTAGATTGATCAAAAAGAAAAAGGAAAGGACCCAAATAAATAAAATCGCAAATGAAAGAGGAGAGATCACAACCAACACCACAGAAATACAAACAATAATAAGAGAATATTATGACCAATTATATGCTAACATATTGCACAATCTGGAAGAAATGACCAAATTCCTAGAAATATATAAACTACCGAAACTGAAACAGGAAGAAATAGAAAATATGAACAGACACATAACCAGTAAAGACATTAAATCAGTAATAAAAATCTCCCAACATACAAAAGTCCAGGGCTGGATGGCTTTTCAGGGGAATTCTACCAAACATGCAATGATGAGTAAACACCTGTTCTTTTGAGGCTTTCCCAAAATATATAAATGGAAGGAAAACTTCAAAACTCATTCTATGAGGCCAGCATTACCTTGATTCCAAAACCAGACAAAGACCCGACTAAAAAGGAGAAGTACAGACCAATTTCCCTGATGAACATGTATGCAAAAAATCTCAACAGGATACTAGCAAACCAGATCCAACAATGTATTAAAAGAATTATTCACCATAATCCAATAGTATTTATTCATGGGATGCAGGGCTGGTTCAATATCTGCAAATCAGTCAATGTGATACATCACATTAAAAGAAAGGATAAGAATCACATGATCCTCTCAATAGATGCAGAGAAAGTATTTGATAAAATACAGCATCCTTTCTTGACAAAAACCCTCAAGAAAGTAGATATAAAAGGATCATACCTCAAGATCATAAAAGCCCTAAACAAATGACCCACTGCTAACATCATTGTCAATGGGGAAAACTGAGAAATTTCCCCCTAAGGCCAGAAACGCGATGAAGATGTCCCTTCTCACCACTGTTATAAACATAGTGTTGGAAGTCCTAGCCTCAGCAGTCAGACAACAAAAAATAAAATAAAATAAAATAAAAGGCATCCAAATCAGCAAGGAGGAAGTCAAACTTTCACTCTTTGCAGATGACATGATAATATATGTGGAAAATCCAAGAGAGTCCACCAAAAAACTTCTAGAACTGATACGTGAATTCAACAATGTTGCAGAATATAAAATCAATGTACAGAAATATGTTGCCTTTCTATACACTAATAATGAAGAAGGAGAAAGAGAAATCAAGAAATAGATCCCAATTACAATTGTACCAAAAATATCTAGGAATACACCTAACCAAAGAGGTGAAAAATCTATACACTGAAAACTGTAGAAAGCTTATGAAGGAAACTGAAGAAGACACACACACAAAAATGGAAAAACATTCCATGTTCATGGATTGGAAGAACAAATATTGTTAAAATGTTGATACTACTCAAAGCAATCTACATATTCAATGCAAGCCCTATCAAAATAACACAAGCATTCTTCACAGAGCTAGAAGAAACAGTTCTAAAATTTGTAGGGAACCACAAAAGACCCTAAATAGCCAAAGCAATCCTGAAAAAGAAAACCAGAGCTGTAGGTTTTCGCGATTCCAGACTTCAAGATATATTACAAAGCTGCATCATCAAGACAGTATGGTACTAGCATGAAAATAGACACATAGATTAATGGAACAGAACAGGGAACTCAGAAATAGACCAAGAAATGTATGGCCAACTAATCTTTGACAAAGCAGGAAAGAATATCCAATAGAAAAAAGTCTCTTCAGCAAATGGTGCTGGGAAAACTGGACAGGGACATGCAGAAGAATGAACGTGAACAACTTTGTTACACCATACACAAAAATAAATTCAAAATGAATGAAAGACCTAAACGTAAGATAGGAAGACATCAAAATCCTAGAAGAGAAAACACGTAACAACCTCTCTGACCTTGGCTGCAGCTAGTTCTTACTTGACATGTATTCAGAGGCAAGGGGAAAAAAAAGCAAAAGTGAACTATTGGGACCTCATCAAGATAAAAACCTTCTGCACAGTGAAGGAAACAATCAGCAAAACTAAAAGGCAACTGATGGAATGGGAGAATATATTCGCAAATGACATATCAGATAAAGGGTTAGTATCCAAAATCTATAAAGAACTTATCAAAGTCAACACCTTAAAAACAAATAATCCAGTGAAGAAATGGGCAAAAGATATGAATAGACTTTTCCAAAGAAGACATCCAGGTGGCTAACAGATGCATGAAAAAATGCTCAATATCACTCATCATCAGGGAAATATACATCAAAACCACAATGAGATATCACCTCACACCTGTCAGAATGGCTAAGATGAACAACTCAGGCAACAACAGATGTTGGCAAGGATGCAGAGAAAGACAAACCCTTTTGCACTGCTGGTGGGAATATAATCTGGTGCAGCCACTCTGGAAAATAGTATGGAGGTTCCTCAAAAAATTAAAAATAGAATTACCCTATTTGGTAAATACCAAATACCTTTGGAATTTATCCAAAAGATACAGGAGTGTTGTTTCAAAGGGGCACATTCTCCCCAAAGTTTATATCAGCACTATCAACAATAGGCAAAGTATGGAAAGAGCCCAAATGTCCATCAACTGATGAATGGATAAAGATGGCATACATACATACATACACACACACACACACAGGACTATTATTCTTCAATAAAAATGAATAACGAATGAAATCTTGCCATTTGCAACAACATGGAAGGAACTAGAGTGTATTATGCTAAGCAAATTAAGTCAGAGATAGATAAATATATGATTTCACTCATATTGTGGAATTTAAGATACAAAATGACGAATATAAGGGAAGGGAAGCAAAAATAAGATAACAGAGAGAGAGACAAACCATAAGAGATTCTTAAATACAGAGAACAAACTGAGGGTTGCTGTAAGGGTGTTTGGTGGGAAGATGGGCTGAATGGGCAAGGAGCATTAAGGAGGACACTTGCTGGGATGAGCACCAGGTGTTATAAGTAAGTGATGAATCACTAAATTCTATTCCTGAAATCATTACTTCATACGTTAACTAACTTGGATTTAAACAAAAACAGTTTCTAAAAATATCTGTTTCTTGGTTTTTCTCTCTCTCTTTTTTCCTCTTTGCTCATTTATTCTGTTTTTTAAATTCCACATATGAGTGAAGTAATATAGTATTTGTCTTTCCCTGATTTATTTTGCTTAGCATTATACTCTCCAGTTCCATTCATCTCACTGCAAATGGCAAGATTTTATTCTTTTTTATGGCTGAATAATATTCCATTGTGTATATATCCCACATCTTCTTTTTCTATTGGTCAATCAGTTGACACTTGGGCTGCTTCTATACTTTGGCTATCATAAGAAATGTTGCTATAAACATAGGGGTGCATATCCCTTTGAATTAGTGTTTTTGTATTCTTTGGATAAATACCCAGTAGTACAAGTGATAGAACATAGGTTAGTTCTATTTTTAACATTTTGAGGAAACTCCATACTGTTTTCCACATTGGCTATAACATTTTCCATTATTAAAATGCATAGAATCTACAAAACAGTATTAAAGCATACCTAGGAAAATAGTTTATTTAAAACAATATAAACAGCCAAATAAATAGAAGCCCTAAAGATAATGTTTTGGTATCCTAATCATCATAGTCTGAATAAGTTAGCTGAACTCTACAGCACAGCGCCAAAGAAACCAAAATTCAGCATTTCTTCCCTATGTGAGCTCGTTTGTTTACACCCTAAAAGAAAAAATCCCTGTCTCAGGGCTATAGATTCTACCCTTCATAAAAGCCAGCTCACCCAAAACCAAATGTTAGTATTCACAAGTAAGGGTTCAGCTCAGTATAGGCATATCTCATTACCTGGAATATAATTCAAAGTGCATGCTTTAGGGAATGGGGATTTAGTGATACCATCTTTATATGTGAAGGAGAGTATATACAACTTGATTAGTAAATGTGACATGTAACTTTCACTGTCTTTAACTTTATTGGTGTCTTTTTATATAGTGGAACATGAGCTCTGTGCTGTCTACACTGAGGTATCCAGTAGCTTACAGAAGAAATAATTGCATTAACTAGGAATATAATGCAGCCCACAATATATTCTCACATTTTAGTCTACCAAAAGGGGGAAATGACTCTTATCTCTTTTCTGTAAAACTCTTGAGGAATTATTATCCAAAGACAGAGCTCTGGATCTTATCGCACAAGCACTAAATTGGTTACCACTGAATTGGAAAAGCACTACAAAGCCTTTTACTGTCACAGGAAGGAGACATGTTTACAGTTCTTGAAGTGATTTTTTTATTCTGAGAAGTGCTAGTGTTGCTGTACCAGAAGCTACTCATAGAAATGAAAAGGCAACCACCTCTCCTAATTTCAAAGTGGCCACTATGAGCCTAAGTGACCAATATTGATGAACACCTGATTGGAACACTCATTGGATATATGTACAATTTATCTATACAATAGTCCCTGCCCCATATTCACTGGGGATTCATTCTAAGAACCACAGTACTAAACACAGACAGTACTGAACCCCATTTATCCCATGTTTTTCCCATATATGCATACCTATTATAAGGTTTAATTTGTAAATTAGGCACAGGAAGAGATCGACAATAACTAATAATAAAATAGAATAATTATAACAATATATTATAATAAAAGTTATATGAATATGGTCTCTCTCTCTCTCAAAATATCTTATTGTGCTGTATTCACACTTCTTCTTGTGATGGTGTGAGATGATAAAATGCCTACCTAATAAGATGAAGTGAGGAGGATGACATAGGCATTGTGATGTAACCTTAGGCTACTACTGACCTTCTGATGATAGGTCAGAAGGAGGATCATCTGCTCTGGACATTGATTGACCATGGGTAACTGAATAGGAACTACTGTAGTAAAATCAGTTTCAGCAGAACTACAAAAATCAGATCAGGATGGGGGTTTCCCAGGAAAATTCCAACATGAAATACTACAATTTCATTAATTCATCAATCTCTTCTTTTCTTGTTCTATCTGTCGAAAAGTAGCATTTCTCTGCAGTAAATATCAGAACATATCTAATATCCCTGAAGTGTTCAATACATAAAGAGACTATTAGTTTTTTTCACAGAGTAAATTTTTGAGACTTGGTTTGCAATAACTGCATGGCAGTTATTGAGGTCCTTAGTACAATAATGTGTCCCATTTAAGAGAATAAGTAATATGCGGACAATGGACTAGTAGTGTTACTAAATAACAAAATAGTCTTTAAAAGGTGTGGGATGTTTTTAGGGGGAGAGTGTTACCCACTTAGATGACCCACATTCGTATAATTTACTTTCCATTTATATTCAACAAACCCAATCCCATTCCGATTCAGACTTCTGTATGTCTTCCTATTGAAATTCAGTTCTTTATGCATTTTGACCTTTTCAAGAAAGCCAGCTTCATAGTGAATTGTGGTGCATTAGGAAGGTAAACACATTCAGTGCTTGTTATTCAATGGGTTTGGATTTAGAAAGTCATTGTCAATAGGTTAATCCTTTTGTACAGACAGGCTCTTTGGCTAAGAGGCATCTTATACAAATAAAGGTTTTACCAAAATGCTAATTTCTGAGTGTTTCTGTCAACTGTCGAAGAATAAATCTCAGCAGAGGACTTAAAACTGGTTAATTCTAGTTTATATTCATTTCCCATCAGCAGAATTTCAAAAAGAACTTTAGTGTACATAAGTCTAGTCACAGGTTATTTGTAAGCCAGCTCAAAAAATCATTAGAACTTTTGACTTTTATTCAGTCATCTACTTTTATGCAATTGTGTTTAATCAATAAAGGAGCTACCAACTTTGGGAACTTGTTCAGGTATCACCAAAATAAAACAGAATCATAATCCTGCCATTAATTTGGAATTCACAAGTTGTTCTGTACTACATGAAAACGTCAAATAAAAAACATATGTAGACTAAAGTAAGGAAAGATTTTATTCAAAAGATTGCTGCAATAGAGGCAGAGGGACTATTACAATAAGGAGAATGTTCTGATCATAAGATCTGCAAACTTCTCAAAATGCAGGCAGTAAAGGGAGGAGAAAACAAGGTTAGAAAGAACTGAGATCCACAGTTGATTAGGGAAGGTTTTTTTTTTTTTTTTTTTTTTTTTTTTGTGGTTAGCCAATTTTCAGGAGAGGCCCTTAAGGAGGGGAGAGTATTTTATGTGTCAACTGAGCTGGGCCATAGTGCCCAGCAAAGTGTTCAAATATTATTCTGAAGGCCTACTTAGAACAAAGACTGCCCTCCAAAAAGGAACGAATTATATCAGAAGGCCTTCAGTCTTGAACTATAGAATCAGCTCTTCCCTGAGTCTCCCATCTGTTGGTTCATTCTTCATAATTGCATGAACCAATTCCTTAAAATAAATCTCTCTCTCTACACACACACACACACACACACACACACACACATTCCATTAATACTGTTTTTCTAGAGAATCTTACTACAAGGAGCTATTCCACATTCCAATGCTGGATCAGGCTGAGAGTAAGTCCAAGTTAAGGGTCCTATGGGAATGAGAGAAGATTAAATCTTGGTCAAGTTCACAAGCATTTTGTTCCCGTTGATCAGTGAATTCAAATAATCTTTTAAGAGGCAAAAAGTGGGAATTTGGAGGATCTGTGCCAGGCCTTGTCCTACATAAACAAGGGGGTTATCCAGAAGTCTTATCTAAGTTTCTAAGTCACATTTGGAAATGTGGGTCTTTGCAGTAAATTCTTTCCTGGAAGACAAAGAATGAGAGGATTTGACTATCAGTTTTTCTAGAGCACAAGTCTCTGGTAAATTCAACATTACTTCGAGCATTTAATAAAAGTCTATACAAATAACCATTTTATAACTGTGATACATAATTAGGTACTGTAAACCTATCAATAAATTTAGCATTTTGATTAATTTTGTTATTTAAACTATCATTGTTCTTTAAAAAATTCTATTAGATAAAGTGTATTCTCATGAATACTGCATGTATTCCAAGAAACCTGGGTTTGAAACTTACATTTATTTACTGTTCAAATTTGAGCATGGTTTTATAAGAATGGAGAACACTTAGTTCCTATCTCACAGAATTTTTTGGGATTATATATAATCACTTACATGCAAGTCCTGAGAAATAATGTGTTCAATAAATAATAACGTTCTTTTCCATTTCATTCCTTATTCTTTCCTTCTTCATCTCTTTTTACAGTCTTTAAAATCTAATTTGTCTTATATAAGTATGGCTATTCCAGCTATCTTTTGACTTCCAGTAGCATGATGGATGGTTCTCCATCCCCTCACTTTCAATCTGCAGGTGTCCTCAGGTCTAAAATGAGTCTCTTGTAGACAGCATAGAGATGGATCTTGTTTTTTTACCCATTCTGATACCTTATGTCTTTTGATTGGGGTATTTAGTCCATTTACATTCAGAGTGATTATTGAAAGATATGGATTTAGTGTCATTTTGTTACCTGTAGGTTTTGTGCTTGTGGTGATGTCTCTAATGTCTCTAGCCCTTTGTAGTCTTTGCAACATTCCATTCACAGAGTCCCCCATAGGATTTCCTGCAAGGCTGGTTTAGCGGTCATGAACTCCTTCAGTTTTTGTTTGTCAGGGAAAAGGCTTTATCTCTCCTTCTATGCTGAATGACAACCTTGCTGGATAAAGAATTCTTGGCTGCATATTTTTTCCTATTCAGCACATTGAAATATTTACTGCCACTCCCTTCTGGCCTGTGAAGTTTCAGTCGATAGTTTTACTCCTACTCTTATGTGTCTACTCTTGTAGGTTAAGGCTCGTTTGTCCCTAGCTGCTTTCAGAATTCTCTATTTTTGTATTTTGCCAGTTTTACTATGATGACGTGGAGTTAACCTGTTCTTGTTGATTCTGAAGGGAGTTCTCTATGCCTCCTGGACTTGGATGTCTGCTTCCTTCCCCAGATTAGGAAAGTTCTCAGCTGTAATTTGTTCAAATAAACCTTCTGCTGCTTTCTCTCTGTCTTCTGGAACTCCTTTGATATGGATATTATTATGTTTCATTGAATCACTTAGGTCTCTAATTCTGCCCTCGTGGTCTAGTATTTTCCTTTCTTTTTTTTTAGCTTCATTATTTTCCATAATTTTATCTTTTATTTCACTTACTCTCCCCTCTGCTTCAACCATTCTTGCTGTCACTGCATCTAGTTTATTTTGCATCTCATTTACTTCATTTCTTAATTCATTGTGACTATTTCTTAGGTCCTTGATCTCTGTGACAATAGATTCTCTGCTGTCTTCTATGCTTTTTTTCAAGCTCAGCTATTAATCTTATGACTATTATTCTACGTTCTTGTTCAGATATATTGTTTATATCTGTTTGGTGCAATTCTCTGGCTGTCATTTCTTCCTGGAATTTCATTTGAGGAGAATTCTTCTATTTCATCATTTTGCTACTTTTCTGTCTTTTACATGTTTGAATAGCTTGTTATGTGTCCTGCACCTGCGAGTACTACTATATTAAGAAAAGGGTCATACACTGTCCAGAGCCTGGCCTGTAAGGTTGGAGTGTGTTGCATGTTCTCTGTTGTTGTGACTCTGATTGCTTTATCTCCTTGCTTGTAGCAGTGGTTTGGACCTTGCATCAGGTATGTTTTGATTTATTCACTGAAGTAACATTGGAAAAAATTAAAAAGGCAGGGGGTGGTGGGAGAAGGTTAGCCCATACAAAGAGAGAAATGACAGGGTCAGAGGAAAAAAATGACCAGGCAGAAAATCAGAGAAACTATACGGCTTAGTCCAGATAGAGAGAGAGAAGAAAATAAAGAAGGGGATACAGAAGAGAAGTAAAAAGAATAGATTAAAAATTCTTGCTTAAACAAATCAACAATCAGAATAAAGAAAGAAGAAGAAA
Source organism: Cryptoprocta ferox (assembly GCA_028646485.1). Taxonomy (NCBI): domain Eukaryota; kingdom Metazoa; phylum Chordata; class Mammalia; order Carnivora; family Eupleridae; genus Cryptoprocta; species Cryptoprocta ferox. The sequence goes on from CM053579.1 coordinate 22,151,204, forward strand.
AGAAATGTGTATATTTATATAAATAAGAATTGACTAAAAATTAAATCAGAAAATGCCAAAACATGGGACCGTTGTCTGATGGTGCCTTGGAACCCATGACTGTGCTGGTCTGGGGGTGGGGGGAGGCTCTGGTTTGATCAGTGTCAATCTTGATCAGTAGCCAGGCATGGAGGGGCAGGGTTTTGTGTAAGCAGTCCTGCCTCCACTGGGGGTCTGCTGTCCTGTTCCTTAAAGCCCCACCATGTTGGTAGTGGGGAGAAAAATGGTGACACCCCAGTCTTTCCTCCCTGGACTGGGTGTCCCAAACCACAAGGTTCAGGCAGTCCTCACAGTGCTTTGCAGACATGAGCAGGACGCTTTATCCCACTCCACAGTCTTCCACACCTCCATGTCTATGCTGCCTGTTTTATCTCTCCTAATTCACAAGCACACACCTCTGTCCCACCAAGCTGTCTCTATGGGCTTCTGGAGAAGTTTCTGACACTCTGTAGCCTGGATTCCTGGAATTTCAAGTCTTCTGGCTTCAATACTGCTGTTTGAAGGACGAGGGAACTTTGGGCCACCCTACTTCTCTGCCATGTTGGCTCCCCACCAAAATAGGCTCTAAAAAAATACTGTAAAAAATATAAAGAAGTGCATTACATAATGATAAAAGGGTCAGTCCAACCAGAGGCTATAACAATTGTAAATATCTACACATTCAACACTGGAGCACATAAATACATAAAGCAAATATTAGTGAACATAAAGAGAGAAATTTATGATAATATAATATTAGGGGACACTCTGCTTATCAATGGATAGATCATGCAGACAGAAAATCAATAAAGGAAAAATGTTTTTGAATGATACATTGGACCAGATAGCTGTAACAGAAATATACAAAACATTCCATCCAAAACAACAGAATACATACTCTTTTTAAGTGCGCATGGAACATTCTCCAGAATAGATCACATATTAGTCCATAAAACAAGCTGCAATAAATGTTAAAATACTGAAATAATACCATGCATCTTTTCTGACCACAACAGTGTGAAACTAAAAATAAATCACAAAAAATTTTAAAAAAATAATCATATGGAGACTAAATAAAATGATACTAAACAACCAATGGGTCAATGAAGGAAAGAGGAAATAAAAAAAATATGTGGAGACAAAAGAAAATTAAAACACAATGGTCTAAAATCTTTGGGACACAGCAAAATTATATCTAAGAGAGAAGTATATTTCAACAGAGGCCTACCAAAGAAACAAGAAAAAAAGACTAAAATAAACACTCTAAACTTACACCTAAAGGAACTAGAAAAAGAAGAATAAAGAAAATTCAATGTGAGTAGAAGAAAGGAAATAAGAAAGATCAGAACAGAAATAAGTGACATAGAAACTTAAAAAACAATAGAAAAAAATGAAACCAAGAGCTGATTTTTTGAAAAGATAAACAACATTGATAAACTGTTAGCCAGACCTATCAAGAAAAAAAGAGAAAAGACCCAATAAATAAAATCAGAAATGACACAGGAGAAGTAACAACTGACACCACAGTAATACAAAGGATTCTAAGAGAATAATATGAAAAATTATATGCCAACAAACTTGACATTTCTAAAAGAAATGTATAAATTCCTAGAAACACACGATCTTCCAAAATTGAATCAGGGAGAAACAGAAAATCTGAACAGACCAATTACAAGGAATTAAATTGACTCAGTACTCTAGAAACTACCAAAAAATTAAAGTCCAAGACCAGATGGATTTACAAGTAAATTCTACCAGGCATTTAAATTTCCTTTAATGTTTATTTATTTTTTACAGAGAGAGAGAGACAGAGAGAGAGAGAGCACAAGTTGGGGAGGGGTAGAGAGAGAGGGAGACAGAATCCAAAGCAGGCTCTAGGCTCCGCGCTGTCAGCACAGAGCCCAACGCGGGGCTCGAACCCACAAACCATGAGATCATGTGTGGAAGTCACACACTCAACCAACTGAGTCACCCAGGCACCCCCCTACCAGGCATTTAAAGAAGAGTTAATACCTATTCCAAAAAAATAGAAGAGGAAGGGAAACTTACAAATACATTCTACAAGGCAGCATTACCCTGATACCAAATCCAAAGACAACACACACAAAAAAGAAACTACAGGCCAATATCCTTGATGAACATAGATACAAAAATCTATTAGCAAGCCACATATAAGAATACATTAAAAGGAATATTCACCATGACCAGGTGGGATCTATCATCAGGATGGAAGGATGGTTCAGTATTCACAAATCAATCACTGTCATACACCAAATCAACAATATGAAGGACAAAAATCATATGATCATTTCAATAAATGCAGGAAAAACATTTGACAGAGTACAACATCCATCCCTGATAAAAACTTTCAACAAAATGTGGCTAGAGGGAACACACCTCGATATAATAAGGGCCATACATGAAAAACCCACAGCTAATATAATCCTCAATAGTGAAGAGCTGAAAGCTTTCCCTCTAGGGTCAGGAACAAGACTCTTGCCATTTTTATTGAACATAATACTAGAAGTCCTAGCCACAAAAATCAGACAAGAAAAAGAAATAAAGTCATCCATATTGCTAAAGATGTTAAACTGTCACTATTTGCAGATGACATGATACTATACATAGAAATTCATAAAGATTTCACCAAAAATCTACTAGTAGTAATAAAAAAAATGTTCAGTAAAGTGACAGGATACAAGATTAATACCAAAAATCAGTAGTGTTTCTATACACCAAAAATGATTTCACAGAAGAGAAATAAAATAAAAACACCATTTACAATTGCACCAAAAATAATAAAATACCTGGGAAAATTTTTAACCAAAAAGGTGAAAGACCTGTACTCCAAAAAGTATAAAACACTGATAAAAGAAATTGAAGATGACACAAACTAATGGAAAGATAGTCCATGCTCATGTATTAGAAAAATTAATACTGTCAAAATTCCCATATTGCCCAAAGCAATCTACAGATTCAATGAAATCCCTATCAAAATACTAGTAGCACTTTTCACAAAACTAGAACGAATAGTAATAAAATTTGTGTAGAACCACAGTAGAGCCCAAATAACAAAGACAATCCTGATAAAGAAGAAGAAAGCTGAAGGTATCAACAATCCCAGCTTTCAAGATATACTTCAAATATATCAAAATTGTATAGTACTGGCACAAAAATAAATACATAGATCAATGGAACAAGATAGAGAACCCAGAAAATAAATTCACACCTATATGGTCAATTAATTTATAACAAAAAGGCAAGAATATGCAATGGGTAAAAGACAGTCCATTAAATAAATTGTGCTGGGAAAACTGGACACTATATGTAAAAGAATGAAATGGGACTGCTTTGTAACACTGTACATAAAAATAAACTAAAAATGGATTAATGATCTAAACACAAGACCTAAAACCATAAAAATCCTAGAAGAGAACACAGGTGGCAATTTCTCTGACATCAGCCATGGAAACATTTTTTTAGATGTCTCCTAAGGCAAAAGAAACCAAAGAAAAAATAAACTATTGGACTATGCCAAAATAAAAAGCTTTTGTACAGCAAAGGAAAACATCAAAAAAACAAAAAGATGACCTACTAAATAGGAGAAGATATTTTCAATAGGAGAAGATATATCTAATAAAGTGTTAATATCAAAAATATATACTCAACACCAAAAAATCCCCAATATTAAAATGGACAGAAGAACTGAAAAACATGTTTTTCTCCCAAAGAATACATACAAATCACCAAAAGACACATTAAATGATGCTCAACATCATAATCATCAGGGAAATGCAAATCAAAACCACAACGAGCTATCACTTTACACCTGTTATAATGGTTAAAGTCAAGAAGACAAGAAACATGTGTTGGCAAACACGAGGAGAAAAAAGAACCCTCATGCACTGTTGGTGGAAATGTAAACTGGTACAACCACTGTAGAAAACATTATGGAAGTTCCAAAAAAAATTAAAAATAGAAATACCATATGATCCAATAATTCCACTACTGGGCATTTACCCAGGGAAAACACTAAATCAAAAAGATATATGCACCCCTATGTTTATTGCAGCATTATTTACAATAGCCAAGACATGGAAGCAATCTAAGTATCCATAAAAATACAAACAGATAAGAAAAATGTGGTATATATATACAATTTAATATTATACAGCTGAAAAAAGGATGCAGTCATGCCATCTGAGATAACATGGATGGACCTAGACTAGGGTATTAACCTAAGTAAAATAAGTGAGTCCAAGAAAGACAAGTATCATATGATTCTGCTCATAAATGGAATCTTAAAAAACTGAATGAACAGAAAGCAGAATCAAAACTATAAATACAGAGAACAAACTGATGGTTGCCAGAGGGAGGGTGGTGGGGGGTTGGGCAAAATGGGGGAAGGGGAGAGGGAGATATAGGTTTCTAATTATGGAATAAGTCACAAGAATAAAAAGTGGAGCATAAGGAATACAGTTACTGATTTGTAATAGCGATGTAATGGGGCAGATGGTACCTATACTTGTGGTGAACATAGCATAATGTATAAACTGGTCAAATCACTAAGCTGTACACCTAAAACCAATGTAACATTGTGTGTCAACTATAGACACACACACAAAATTAAAAACAGAATTACCATATGATCCAGTAATTCCACTACTAAGTATTTACCCAAAGAAAATTAAAACACTAATTTGAAAAGTTATATGAACCATTATTTATTGTGTATTGCAGCATTATTTACAATAGCCAAGATATGGAACCAACCTTTGTCCATCCATACATGAATGGATAAAGAAGTTGTGGGGTGTGTGTGTGTGTGTGTGTGTACCTAGAAGGCATAATGGTAAATAAGAGAAAGACAAATACCATATGATTTTATTCATAAACGGAATCTAAAAATGAATAAACAAAAAGAAGAATCTGAACTATAAATACAGACAACAAACTGATGGCTTCCAGTTGTATTAAAAAATGCGGCAGCCATTCTTTATAAAACATTCGCAGAAAATTAGAAATAGACAAACTTTTAAAATCTGATAAAGGGTAGTATGGAAAACACTCATCTGTTTTCTTCAACACTCTACTCATTCCCGATACTCCTGGTACTTTTGTTCACAAAATGTGTGGGATTTTTTTTCAAATCAAGCAACACTCTAACTCTCCAGCAGACACCAGCTGTGTTATCTACAATTTAACTCAATTCTGATGCTATTTATTTGGAGACAGCATCAGATCTCAGAGGTTAAGGGTTCAGTCTCAAAAGACTGCCTCCACTTCAAATGCCAATTACAAGTGCAGATTATCACCTGTGCTTCTGACCAACTGTCTATAAATCAGAAGTTCCCAGACCCTCCCTCCCCATCAGGTTCAATTAATTTGATAGAACAGCTTACAGAACTCAGGAAAACAGTTTACTTTTTAGATTACTGGTTTATTACCAAGGTTACTAAAGGGTAAAAATAAACAGCGAAATGAAGAGATACATAGGGTGAGGTCCAGAAAGGTCTTGAGCAAAGAACTTCTGTCATCAAGGAGTTTGGGGTGCATCAGAAAGGAGGTACTCATGTTCACCTACCTCGAAGTTCTCCAAATCTCGTCCTTTTGGGTTTGTATGAAGGCTTTATTACCTAGAGATTATTGATTAAATCATTAGCTATTAGTGATTGATTTAACCTCTATCAATATCCACCACACACACACACACACACACACATGCTACACTCTCTGGAGATTGAAAAGTTCCAACCTATAATCACATGGTTGGTGTCTGTGGCAACCAGCACCCATCTTGAAGCTATGTAGGGGCTTCCAGCCACCAGTCATCTCACCAACATAAACTCAGGTATGGTGTATCGCAGACCAAACTGAAAAATGTAAAACAGTAAAATTTATAAAGAAATGATAGTAAGTAGAAACTTTTGCAGGCATAAGTTAGGCAAATATTTTTTGACATGACATGAAAAGCACAGATAGAAAATGATAAATTATATGAAATTAATAAATTATATGAAAAACGTTTATTCTATAAAATACATTGATATGAAAATGAGGGTCACCTGGGTGGCTAAGTCGGTTGAGCATCCAACTTCGGATCAGGTCATGATCTCACAGTTCGTGGGTTCAAGCCCCACATAGGGCTTTGCCTTGACAGCATGAAGCCTGCTTTGGATCTTCTTTCTCCTGTCTCTGCTCCCCCACATGCTCTCTCTCTCTCTCTTTCAAGAATAAATAAACACTTAAAATAAGTAAATAGACAAAAACAAAAACAAAAAAAAAGAAAATGAGAAGACAAGTCACACACTAAGAGAAAATATTTGGAAATCACACATTTGACAAATGACTTTTATTCAAAATATTTAAAGAACTCTCAAAACTCAACAATATAAAAGAAATCTTAGATGAACACATGCACAAAATTTTTTAAAATTCTCAAATCCTCATATACTTGCCTTTTTTCCAAAGAGAAAGAGTGCCCTAGGGTTGATAGCATGTGTTGCCATTTTTGCCCATCATTTGAGTCTTTTGTTCTATAGGGGAAAGGATCTTGATGGTTTTCCCACCCTTTCACACAGTGGTTACAGTTTTCCTCCCCCTGGCATTTACAGTGAGAAATGCTTTTTCAGAACTCTTGCTATTCTAAACCAGTTAGTTTCATGGAAATCAGTCTTCAAATGAATGCATATTCCCCTGAACTGTGTGATCTTAAAGGGTTCCATATTCTGTTGCTAACCCAGACTTGGCCTTTACCAGTTTGTTAACAATTTTAGTTGACATCTTACTGGTGTCTGATTATGTATGCACTAGGTGAGAAAGTACTTGTGTCCTATCTTCTCTTGAAAATGCCTGAGTATTCTTAGATTTGGGGTTAATGAATTTCCAGTTTGTCTGTCCAGTTTTTTTGTTCGTGTTGTAACAGTGTAAGTGGTATTATTCCCAGGTTTTTCCATTCCAAATACAGACTAGACATTCTGTAGTACATGTAATATATATGTAGATGTTCTACATAGATATTAAATGCATTTTTGTACATAATATCCTTAATTTTTTCAGTGACAGATACTTTAAGTTTTTATTTTAATTACCCAGTGCTCATCATGACATGTGATATTAAGTGCCAGATACTTTACATGTGTTATACCCCTTAATCCACATAGCAATCTGTAAATTAGTACCTATCCCCGTTTTACAAGACAGTTTATGAAGCTGAGAAAAAATGATATGTTTTGTTGGTAGTGGTAGAGATTAAATAGAAAAGACTAAAACAAACCTAGTTCTGCTTTGTTCACGTCTGCTTTTTACTTATCCTCCTTACTGTATTACATCACTTCTTTTCAGAAGTTCAGAGAATGTAATATCCAATATGCTCTATTGCTACTGGTAAAAACACTAACATTTCTTAGAAATGACAGGAGGGACAAGAGGGATGCCGAGAACTAAGTAAGGACTCATCTGTGCTGGCAGTGCTAACTTGGGGTAGGGGGATTGAAGTAGGAGTTTGACTTTTGACAGATTTCTCTAGGTGTGCTGGCAGAAATAGGTCTTTGCAAATGAGAACTTTGCAACATAAAATTGATATGACCAATCACTTCACAGATGACTGCTTTCTCCCAAGAACAGGAGGCAGTTTGGATTAGTCACAAACTGGAGAGTGACAAAGCAATCATTACAGTGTCTGAGTCCAGCTGCTAAACCTGGAAAGGCTAAGGCCACATCAACATCTGCCAAGTACAGCTCCTTGTTTATAAATCTGTACGATGATGTAGTCCTTTCGTTTCCCTTTAAATGAGGGACAGAATTGCCATGGCCAAAATTGAAAACATATTGGCACATATGATTTAGAAACATGGCAAGAACTTGCTGCCTTTAAAGTAAATGCAAGTGTGCATGTATCTTAAACAATTTGGGTGGCTCATGTATTCCATTTATTAGCCTTGGCTTTACTATTGGACCCTTCCATTAGAACAGCCTTTCAGTGAGACCTGCATTTACTCTTGATGAGTTAAGGTCAGTGAGATGATATGGGGAACAAATGTGGTAAGTGGTTAAACGTAATAAGCAGAAGAGTTTGATAAATTCAGGAAACCTTACTCATTAGCTGTGAAATTTTAGCAAATTACTTAAGCACTCTGTTCCTCTGGTTTCTGTAAATTGAAAATAATAATAGCAACCTACTTTATGGATGTAGAAAATTAAAGAAATCAATACATGTAAAACACTTTAAAGAGACTATAGAATATCAAGTATTATGCCAGTGTTAGCTTTTGTTATTATTATTATTATTATTAAATTTTATGTTCAAAGTAATGGGAACAGGGAGTGATCTCATAAAAATTTCATTTGCCAAAGATACTTTTCACAATTATATAGCAAACACTGGAGTAAAGAGATGCTAGAAATGACCCTATTGCTATAATCTAAAGATTGGATAATAAGGACAAGAGTGGTGGCACAAATGTTGAATGCAAGGGCAGAAGCCAAGATAGATTTCATGGTGGGAAATGGACAGACTTTGATAGTGTAAAAAATGAGGGATAGTAGAATTTGGGAAGCTGGGAGATTGGTGGAGCCAATTGTAGTGAGAAAATTAGTAAGGGGCTGACTGTTGGCAGGAGGTTGGGGGTATATTAAATCTGAGGTATCATTTAGATACCAAAGAGAAATGTCATGTGGATGACCAAGAATGTGGGACAAAACAGAGGAAGAAAAATTAGCACTGGAGTTGTAGATCTAATAATTATCTATATTTAGGTAGTTCCTGAAATCATGTATGTATCTCAACTTTTTTTCTCAACTTTTTTTAAAAGCTTCCAAAAACTGTACTTGTTCCAAAATACAGACTTGGACTTGAAATTGAGAATTTGAGACTGAATAAAGAATGCTGATTTACATAAAATTATTCAAACAACTGAGGAGAAAATGAGATGCATAACAAAGGCATAATAAAATCAACAAGAACAACTGCCTGATAGTGTATTCTGATCTCTGCAACAATTGCCCAAATTATATTCCAATCTAGATATTGCCTGTACTTGAGAAAAGTAAACAATAATAAAGTACTCATTTTGAAATATTGTGTCATTCAACTAAAGTAAAACTCTATTTGAAAAGTTAGAGTTGCAATATAGTATAAAATATTTTCTCATTCCTTAGAAAACTGGTCATTTAATGCCATCCTCTGTAATTCTATAAAGATGTACTTTATTTTGTGAAACAGATATATTCCTGAAAAGTTGTATGAAAATACACTATATCTTAAATATATTGGGATGGTTAATAATTTATAACAAAACTATAATGTGATTAATTATAACCTAGTTTATCTGTATAATTTGGAAATCTATTTGATTTAAAAAATAAGTTATGTAGTCTAAAATGAAGATATTTAAGAATAGTGGGCTACTGGATAATGTACAGAATTGTTGAATCATTATATCGTATACCTGAAACTAATATAACACTCTATGTTAATTATGCTTCAATAAAAATAAAGAAAATTTAGATAATGACACTAACCCTCCTATGATTCTTAAGAAAATTAAAGGAAATGATGCCTATAAAAATGACAGCATAGTGCCTGGAACACACAGAATGTGTTTAATAAATGTTTAATACAGTGTTTGAAACATGATAGTTATTGTTTTTAAGTTAATCAAACATTATTAAAAATGTTTATTTGCTTATTTATTAAATAAATATTTAAATAAATAAATAATTAAATATTTAATAAAATTATTTATTATTATTTATTAAATGCTTATTTTCAAAAGCAAGGAAAAAAAGAATAGTGGGCTATTATATGTCTACTTTTGTCTGGGAAATGTTTGCTTCTATGCTCACTACTAATACATAGGTGTGGGCTCCCAGAAGCCATTTAATGTACTTTGTGATTGCACACTCCTGATCATGTCTGAACCAGATGTGGAAGCCTGATCATAGTTATTCAGATAAGAATATTTCCTTTAGCAATTTGGAATTAGGACTTAGTATTAGACTCTAGCTGGAAATGTATCATGTACATTAAGAGCGGAAGGGTGGCCATAGTTTACTGAATGGAAGGTAAAACCTAAAACCTCAACTGAATAAAGAAAAGAGAACAAGATGGAAAGAAAAGAAAAGAAAAGAAAAAGGAAAGAAAGAAAGAAAGAAAGAAAGAAAGAAAGAAAGAAAGAAAATGAAAGAAAGAAGAAAGAGTACAAAATAAATAAGCAGATGTAAACAGAGGTGAGAGTTGGACTTCCTGAAGCCTTTTCAGTCTTTGGCTCCAGTCACTTTATTCCTCTTTTTTTTTTTTTTTTTTTTTTTTTTTTTTGCATAATCTGGTTTGGTTTGATTTTGCTACTTGCAACCAAAAGGTTTTAATGGAGTAACTGGTATCAAGATGCAACTGCCAGAATGTGGAATTAGTTGAGTCAAAATTAGGTGAATCATAGTGAGGATTTATGCTTCTTATGATTCTCTAGATGGGAAGTTGGCCATCATGTAAAAAAATAGGAAAGCAGTTTTTAGAATATTGTCTCTTCCTTCTTGGCATAAGACTAATTGTACCAATGAATGATGTTCAATGGAAAATGGCTATAATTTGAAGATAAGAAAATGTCTTGGTTACTCCATGTAGTGTTCCATAAACTATAATAAGAAAGAGGACAGTCAAATCTAGGGCTGTCAAGCTAGAAACAGATGGTTAAAAGTGAGATTGTCTAACTTGAATCTCTGAAGTCTATGTTATAGAATATTTCACATGTAAATTGCTATACTAAAATTTTTATGTTTCCTTTTTTCTAAGAATAAGATTGATGTATCACTTGAGAAATAGTGGTATTTTGGAAATTTGAATGGGCAAATCTAAGAGGAGCCAGAGACTTTAGAAAACTGAATTTCAACAGGTTTCTCCAATACACTTTTCTTTGCATTCTTCAGAACTGATTCACTCTACCCAATGTTAAGTATGTTCCACTACTTAAGTTAAAATACAACATGGAGGCAAGATCACAATTTTGAGACAATTTAGAGTGCAAAACCAATTAACTATTATTCATTCTTTCATTTTGAATTGAGGTGAAAAGCACTACCACTCAAACTAAATTACTTGGATTCTTTTCATGCATCCACTCCTTAGCTGTCTGATCTTATGCAAATTGTTGACTGTATTTCTTAGTTTCATTGCCTTTAAAATAGATCTAAAAATTGTATCAATCTCATTGTATTTCTGAGGAATAATACAGAAAAAGGGCTCAAAGCAATACATGTTATGTGGTAAGAACTAAACAAGTAATTATCACCATTCTCATCCAATAATTATTTTTATGTGCCTTTATTTTTGCCAGTCACGATTCTAGGTTCTAGGAACAACATAATGAAAAGACAGACAAGGTTCCTATATTTAGAGAGTTTACATTGTTCTGGAAACAGGACAAGACAAGAAATAAATCAATAAAAATAAAAAATAATTCCACATATCATTAAATGTCATGAGGAAAATAGGATACCTGGATTGAGAGTGGTGAGAGTGGGGGTGAAAAGGTTAGATAATGATTATCAGGGAGGTCCTCTTTGAGCTAAGATATGAATATGAAATAAGTTATGAAACAAGTTAAAGATGTTTTTTGAGAGAAGATCGCAAATGAAAACTCTAATGGAGTTGGAAATGGTTACGACTTAGTGTTTGAGATAAAGAGAAAAAAGGTTTGTACATCTAGAATGTGAGTAAAAGGAAAAAGAGGGGCCAAATGAACTTGGATATCATACAAGGACTTTAAGGGCATGCTGAAAGTGTGAAATTTTTTCTAAGTGCAATGGAAAATTATTGAAGGGTTTTTAAAAAAAAAACATAGTTTAGAGGAACAAATTTATATCTTGAAAAAAACATAAATGAGGCAATTACAGATACCTAGCATAACTCATCACTCATAATTAAATTTTGATAGACTCTTGTTTCTGGAAAGATATGTAATGCAACAGAGTTAGCTTTGTCACTTATTATCAGTGTTGCCTTAGGAAATTTACTTAACTTTTGGAAATATAGTGTCTTCACTGATTCCAAAGCATTGGGAATAATCACACTGACCTCACACAGTGTTTGAGGATCAAATTTGATACTTTATTTATTCATTTAACAAATACTTACTGGGCCCTTACTATGTGCCAGGTACTACTCCAGGAGCAGAGGATATAGCAATGATTATAATGAAGTCTTGACTTTCATGGAGCTGACATTCAAACAGATGGAATAGATAATAAACACAAATAAATGTTTATAATAATATGAGCCATAAAGAGGAAAAAACGGTGAGAGAATAGAGAGGGAGCAAGAAGAGTTTTTCTGAGAAGTTGACAGATCTTCTGGGCAGAGATCTGAATGAAAGGAGACTGAACAATACAAATATCTGGGGAAGGGATTACTAGACAGAACTACAATTTCAAAACCTCGAGATAGTACCCAGCTTGGTATACTTAAAAGACATCAAAGCCTGAATGGTTCGAGGTCAAAGAATAAAAAGAAGATTGGTATAGAAAAGGAGCTCAGAGAGATAACATGGGGGTAAGATTATGTAGAACTCTGTAGGCCAATATAAGAACTTTGGGGAATGACATGATAAGAATTACTTTTTCACAAGAACACTGGCTACTGGGTAGAGAATAGATTTCATACAATAGTAAGAATGGATTAGACATCTAAACTCAATATTTAGACCCTTTGGTCTATAAAGCTGTAACCGTAAAAAGATGGCACAGAACTCAATTTCTGTGAATTAACAGGAACTGAAGCCTCTCCATGCTGATTGGGGTATTTGGAAACAACATATCTGTAGCACAGCCTCCCCCACCTCCTCATAACATGGCTAAAAATTCTGGGGTCACTGCCAAAGGCTGTAGTTAGTGTCAATCTGTTGCCAGAAGAGGCAAAATGTAGCAAGCCACCTTCTCCTCTAGAACAAGCTCTGAAATTTTCCTCTAGGATGAGATATCTCCAGCCAGAAACCTGACACCTGGTCTTAATCTGAGAAGTCTGATTGGTTTGGTGGAGGCAAATGTAAAATCTTTAGACATGCAGAGATAAGAAAAGGGAGAAAAACACATATCAAAAAATTTTCAGAGAACAGAAGAAAGCCCCACTAAAGATGAGGCTGTAAACTAAAAGTTAACAGCAGAAAGGAAAAATGTTATGAAAAATACTTAATAAATGGATCAATTCACTTATATGGGGTTTCACAGTATAATTTTCCATAATAAGTATTTAAATGAATATGTTTTAAAAGGAATAAAAGGGATTTTCATAAACTGACAAACCACATAGACCTAAATTCTACATCCAACATCATATCTAATAGTGAAACTTGGAAGAGTATGCTCATGGATATCAGAAAATGACAAGAATTCCTGCTAACATCATTATTAAATATTTCAGTGGATAGTTTGGCTCATACATGGGAAAACAAAGAAGACATAAGAATTGTAAGCACAAGAGACTCTTGAATAGTGAAAACAAACTGAGGGCGGAAGGGGGAGGGGGAAAGGGAAAGGGGGGTGATGGTCATGGTGGAGGTCACTTGTGGGAAAGATCACTGGGTGTTATATGGAAACCAACCTGAAAATAAACTATAAAGTTTAAAAAAAAAAGAATTGTAAGAATTAGGAAAACCTAATTGTTATTTGCAGTTAATCATTTTTTACATTGTAAATCTAAGGGAATCTACAAATTTTTATAACTAATAAAAGGTTTCATCAAATTTGCTGAATACAAATTAACAAACAATAATCAACAGTACTACATATCAGTAATGACCAATTAGGCAATGTAATAGTAAAAAATAACCTATTTTATAATACCAGAAAAAAAAACAACCCAGAACTATGATATACTTAGACATGAATTTGAAAAGATTCTATATCATAAAGGTGTTAATTTCCCCAAATTGTCTTGTAAGTTTAATGCAGTTCCACTCAATATCCTAACACGGCTTTTCATGTAGCTTTTTGTCAAAGGCTGTAAATTTAAAATAAGCCATTTGTATTCAAAACTGACTGAATGTAACCACAATAAAGATTAAGGAAGCAGAGGATCAAATAGGTGATATAGAAGATAAATTTTATGGAAAATAAGGAGGATGAAAAGGAGAGTGAAAGAAAGCTGTTAGATCACAAATACAGACTTAGGGAAATCCGTGATTCCATAAAGCACAATAATATCTGTATCATAGAAGTCCCAGAACAAGAGTGGGGAAAAGGGAGAGAAGGTTTATTTGAACAAATTATAGCTGAAAAATTCCCTAATCTGGGAAAGAAAACAGACATTAAAATCCAAGATCCAAGAACTCCACTCAAAATCAACAAAAACAGGTCAATACCAAGACGTATAAGAGTGAAATTTGCAAAATACAAAGATAAAGAGAGAATTCTGAAAGCAGCTAAGGACAAAAGGTCCTTAACCTACAAGGGTAGACACATAAGGTTAGTAGCAAATCTGTCCACTGAAACTCAGCAGGCCAGAAAGGAGTGGCAGGAAATATTCAACGTATTGTATGGGGAAAATATGCATCCAAGAATTCTTTATTCAGCAAGCCTGTCATTCAGAATAGAAGGAGAGATAGTTTCCAAGATGAGAAAAAACTAAAGGAGTTCATGAACACTAAACCAGCTCTGTAAGAATTATTAAAGGGGATCCTTTGAGCAGGACAGAGACCAATGGCAACAAAGACTAGAAAGTAACAGAGACAAAATACAGGAACACCAATTCTACAGGTGATACAATGGCATTAAATTCATATCAATGAATTATTCTGGATGTAAATAGACTAAATGCTCTAATCAAAAGACATAGGGTATCAGAAAGGATAAACAAACAAGACCAATTGAAATGCTGCTTACAAAAGACTCATTTTAGACTCAAAGACATCTCCAGATTGTAAGTAAGGGGGTGGATAACCATTCATTATGCTAATGGACATCAATAGAAAGCTGGAGTAGACATACTCATATCAGACAAACTAGATTTTAAAACAAAGACTGTAATAAGAGATGAAGAAGTGCACTATGTCATAATGAAGGGGTCCATTCAACAAGACTATCTAACAAATGTAAACATTTATGCCCCCAAGTTGGAAGCAGCCAAGTATATAAATCAATTAATAATAAACATAAAGAAATTCATTGATAATAATACAATAATAGTAGTGGACTTTAACACCCATTTACAGCAATGGACAGACCACCTAAACAGAAGATCAACAAGGAAACAATGGCTTTAAATGACACACTGGACCAGATGGACTTAACAGATGTATTCAGAGCATTTCATCCTAATGCAGCAGAATACATATTCTTCTCGAGTGAACATGGAACATTCTCCAGAATAGATCACATACTGAGTCACAAATCAGGCCTCAGCAAGTACAAAAAGACTGATATCATACCATGCATATTTTCCAACCACAATGCTATGAATCTTGAAGTCAACCACAAGAAAATATTTGGAAAGACCACAAATACATGGAGGCTAAAGAACATCTTACTAAAGAATGAATACACTAACCAGGAAATTTAAGAAGAATTTTAAAAAATAAACAAAAGTCAATGAAAATGAAAACACAATAGTACAAAACATTTGGGATGCACCAAAGGTGGTCAATATGGGCCTTCCTCAAGAAGAAAGAAAAGTTTCAAATACACAATCTAACCTTGGAAAAAGAACAGCAAATAAAGCCCAAAACCAGTAGAAGAAGGGAAATAATAAAGATTAGAGCAGAAATAAATGATATAGAAATAAAAAATTAAAACAGATCAACAAAACTAGGAGGTGGTTCTTTGAAAGAATTAATAAAATTGATACACCCCTACCAAGATTTATCAAAAAGAAAAGAGAAAGGATCCAAGTAAATAAAATCACAACTGAAAGAGCAGAGATCCCAACCAACACCACAGAAATATAAACAATTATAAGAGAATATTTACTATGAGCAATAATCTACCAAGAATTTGGGCAATTTGGATAAATTCCTAGAAACATAAAAACTACCAAAACCGAAACAGGAAAAAATAGAAAATTTGAACAGTCTTGTAACCAATAAAGAGATTGAATCAGGAATCAAAAATCTCCCAAAACAACAGTCCAGGGCTGGATGGCTTCCCAGGGGAGCTCCACCAAACTTTTATAGAAGAGTTAATACCTTTTCTTTTCGAAACTGTTCCAAAAAATAGAAATGGAAGGAAAACTTCAAAACTCATTCTATGAGGCCAGTATTACCTTGATTCCAAAACCAAAGACCCCACTAAAAAGGAGAATTACAGACCAATATCCCTGATGACCATGGATACAAAAATTCTCAACAAGATACTAGCAAATCAAATCCAACAGTACATTAAAATAATTATTCACCATGTTTAAGTGGGACTTATTCTTGGACTGCTGGCCTGGTTCAATACCCACGAATCAATCTACATGATACACCACATTAATAAAAGAAAGGATAAAAATCATATGATTCTCTGAAGAGTTGTAAGAAAGCATTTGTCAAAATACAGCATCTTCTTGAAAAAAAAAACCCTCAACAAAGTAGGGATAGCAAGGACATACCTCAACATCATAAAGGCCATATATGAAAGACCCACAGCTAATATTATCCTCAATGAGGAAAAACTAAGAGCTTTTCCCTCAAGGTCAGGAACACGACAGGGATGTCGACTCTCACGACTGTCGTTCAACATAGTACTAGAAGTCCTATCTCAGCAATCATACAACAAAAAAGAAATAAAAGGCATACAAATTGGCAAGGAAGAAGTCAAACTTTCAGTATTCACAAATGACATGATACTCTATGTGGAAAACCTAAAAGACTCCACCAAAAATTACTAGAACTAATACATGAATTCAACAAAGCCACAAGATATAAAATCAATGTACAGAAATCTGTTGTGTTTCTATACATCAATAATGAAACAGCAGAAAGAGAAATCAAGGAGTTGATCCCATTTATACCTGCACCAAAAACCATAAGATACCTAGGAATAAATCTAACCAAATGAAGCAAAAGATCTGTACTCTCAAAACTATAGAATACTTATGAAAGAATTTCAAAAAGAAAAGCACTCCATACTAATGGATTGGAAGAACAAATATTGTAAAAATGTCTATACTACCCAAAGCAATCTATACATTTAATGAAATCCCTATCAAAATAACACCAGAATTTTTCATAGAGCTAGAAAAAACTATCCTAAAATTTGTATGGAACCAGCAAAGACCCTAAATAGCCAAAGTAATGTTGAAAAAGAAAAGCAAACTGGGAGGCATCACAATTCCGGACTTCAAGCTATATTACAAAGCTGCAATCATCAAGATAGCGTGGTACTGGCACAAAAACAGACACACAGATCAATGGAACAGAATAGAAAACCCAGAAATGGATCTACAACTATACGGTCAACTAATTGCCAACTAAGCAGGAAAGAATATCCAATGTGAAAAGGACTGGCTCTTCGACAAATGGGGTTGGGAAAAGTAAACAGGGTCATGCAGAAGAATGAAACTGAATCACTTTCTTACGCCATACACAAAAATAAATTCAAAATGGATGAAATACCTAAATGTGAGACAGGAAGCTCTTAAAGTCCTACAGAAGAACATAGGCAGCAACCTCTTGGCCTCAGCCAGAGAAACTTCTTACTAGACACATCTCTGGAGGCAAGGGGAAAAAAGCAACAATGAACTCTTGGGACTTCATCAAGATAAAAAGCTTCTGCACAGCAAAGGAAACAATCAACAAAATGAAAAGGCAACCTATGGAATGCAAGAAGATATTTTCAAATGACATATTGGATAAAGGGCTAGTATCCAAAATATAAAGAATTTACCAAACCCAACACTCAAAAAATAAATAATACAGCTAAGAAATGGGCAGAAGACATGAATAGACACTTCTCCAAAGAAGACGTCCAGATGGCAAACAGACACATGAAAAAATGGTCAACATAACTCATCATCAGGGAAATATAAATCAAAACCACAATGAGATACCACTCCACACCTGTTAGAATGGCTAAAATGAACTCAGGAAATAAATGTTGGTACAGATGCAGAGAAAGGGGAACTCTCTTACGCTGTTTGTGGGAATGCAAATTGGTACAGCCACTCTGGAAAACAGTTTGCAGGTTCCTCAGAAAGTTAAGGACAAATCTACCCCATGACCCAGCATTTGCACTACTAGGTATTTACACAAAGGATACAAAAATACTGATTTGAAGGGGCACATGCATACCAATGTTTATAGCAGCATTATCAGCAATGGTCAAATCATGGAAAGAGCTCAAATGTCTATCAATTGATGAATGGAGGAAGAAAATGTGGCATGCATATATTTATAATGGAACATTATCCATCTATGAAAAACAATGAAATTTTGCCTTTTGCAATGACATGGATGGAACTAGAGTGTATTATGCAAGGCAAAATAAGGCAGTCAGAGAAAGAAAAATAACACATGATTTCACTCATATGTGGAATTTAAAAAACACAACAGATGAACATAGGGGAATAGAAGGAAAACTAAGATAAAAACAGAGAGGATGGCAAACCATAAGAGACTTGTAACTATAGAGAACAAACTGAGGGCTGCTGGAGGAGAGGTGGCTGAAGGGATGGGCTAAATGGGTGATGGGCATTAAGGAGGGCATTTGTTGGGATGAGCACTGGATGTTATATGTAAGTGATGAATCACTAAATTGTACTCCTGAAACCAATAGTACACTATATGTTAACTAAATTGAATATAAATAAAATCTTGTAAGAAAAAAAAACAAAAAAACTGAGATGTGATTCAGTTAGCCAAGCCTTTGAAAAAAGGACAGAGTCATACAGCTAGTACAGAGGATTAGTTATATCTCATGGTATTTTTTACATAAGTACTTTTGATCTGTTAATCAAAGTCCTTGCATTTCAATATACCAATATTCCAATTTAAGAAAAATTCTCTTAGAAACATTAATTGAATTATTGGAATAGCAAAATACCTGTGGTACAAAAAAAATGTTATCTGTCAAAAGATGTTGGAAATGATGCTTACCAAATAGATGTTCTAAACAATAGAAAATACTTAAGCAGATATTTTTTTATGTAATCTACAGTATGTTGTTCTGCATGTTGAAGATTCTCACCTGCCTGAAAGCAGGTGACTGGATATGGTGAACTCGGGAGATTATTTTCTAGTTCTAATCCTATCTTCCTAATCTCACGTTAATGCTAATATTTGGTCAGAAATGTCAAAAGTACACTTCTCGGCTCATTTTTGCTTGCTGTTCTCTCATATAACTGTCCTGCGCTTTACTGGGGTCACCCTAAACAACATGCCTGGATGAGTTTGGTGTATCCCATTTACCAATCTTGTCATTTTTAAATTTTTGATGACCAAAAATTTTTATTTCTTTTCTCTGAATCAGGTCATTGTATAGGCATGTATTTGTGGCTCTTATTATATAATTAGTACTGTGCTATGTTATTAGAAGATGATGAAATGATATATTGTTTATACCCAATGTAACCAATTTGTGCAATAGTTTCTACTTGGTGGGGTATAAATGTGAAATCGTTTTATGCTTTTTCTCCATTCTCTGTCTGCACCTGAGCTATTTTGCATCTCCTTGTCCTGTCCTTTAATGACACCTTGAGTAGATTACACAACTCCCAGTAATGTGTGGTTATTAAAAGCTTAGTTTAGACTGATTTATAACTGATTCAAATCTTCCTCTTTCCTACTGCTAGCCAGGATTGTGTATATACATGAACCTGAAATGGGGAAGAATGTGTAGTCTGATATTTTTCTTTTGCTATCTTGCTATTTCTTTTAAAATTTTTTTTTAAAAATTTTATTTATTTTTGAGAGGGAGGGAGAGATCGTGATCAGGGGAGGAGCAGAGAGAGAGGGAGACACAGAATCTGAAGCAGGCTCCAGGCTCTGAGCTGACAGCATAGAGCCTGATGCAGGGCTTGAACTCACGGACAGTGAGATACGACCGGAGCCAAAGTCAGAGGCTTAACTGACTGAGCCACCCAGGCACCCCTCTTACTATCTCTTTTTCACCTTAAAGTGGTCAGCCTCTAGAAAACCCATTCCCACCTCCTCCCCTAGGTTCTGGCTCTTTAGATGTGTTGAAGGTTAGGATCATGATAGATGATAGATGATAGATAGATGGATAGATAGATAGATAGATAGATAGATAGATAGATAGATAGATAATAGATAAAGGAAGAACAGGCAGGTATCTCTTATTTAAGTGACCATTGATTACAGTCTTCTCTATGTTGTTGCTGCTTCTCTGGCAAAAATTATATAGTCATTAGAGCTAAGATTATAGTGAGACAAGTGAGGCATTCTACTGGGTGAAAAATTTAAAGAAAAACAAAATACTTAGTAATCAAAAATAATGTTTTAATACAAATTTTCCTGAAAATCAAAGTTAATGAAAAAAATCTATGATGGAGAATATATCACACTAGAAGGTTGGTCATCCTGATGAAGAGTTCATTGCAATTGTGAAAACAGAGTGGCAATGACCATGCAGGGTAATTCTCAATGATATTGGAGGGGGAATTTTATTTCCCGAGGAATATGGGATTAGGATTCAAATATGTTTATTTAGATATGAAAGGAAAGGTTGACCCACAAAGCCTGGAACATGAGGAGATATTTAGGCTGTATACACAATGCTCCAATGAATAACTTTCAGCTTCAGATATATTATTTATTAAGAATTACTTCTTATCAGTGGAATTTCTGGGTTAAAAGCTAAGAATGATTTATGACTTGTTTTTAGAGGCATAATCTAGTGGGAAAAAACTTGGCTGTTGGATTCAGACAGACTGGGTTTCAATTCCTGCTCCATCTTTGTTATCTTTGTGATTCTTGACAACTTATTAACCTCTTTTAGAATCAGATTCTTTGTCAATAAAATAAATATAAAGATTCCTAATTTAGGCAATACTAGATAAATTTTGGAGGACCTGTCCCATGATTCTTTCACAGAGAATCTACTCTCTCCACAGTCTTTTGCTAAGCAGTTGGTGTGCCACATGGTCATGCCTCACAACCATCCTTTTATTGAACCAAGAGTAAACATGGTTTATCCATAAGATGGCTAATAATGTATGTCTGATGGGGACTGCTTCAAGAAGAAATAAGTTTATCAGGATACCTTATTTAAGAAACTTGAATTAAGAGTAGAAATAAGCAATTAGTTATAGAAAGTTGAACTTTTTGATATTTCTCTTAGCAATAGAAGTAACAATTTGTGGAGCATTTTACAAATAAGCAAGGGGAGATACAGACACAGAGATACACAGAGAGATATGTGTTGTGTACATATACAAATATGTGTGTATATGTAAATAGAGAGAGAGAGACACAGACAGAGGGAGGCAACCACAAAGACAGAGATTCAGAGAAATACTCATGTAGGGAGACAGCCAGAGAGACATTTGGAGAAAAATAGACTCAGTGATCAGAGATATGCAGAAAGATGACAGAGAAACAGACAGTCAGAGACGATTGATACATACAGAGTAACAGAAAGAGATACACAGACTGAAAGTGACAGAGACAGAGAGAGAGAGAGAGAGCCAACTAAAGGAGAGAAATAAATAAGAGAAAGTCCCAGAGCAAAGAGCAACAGAAGGAAACAAAGGGAGAGGCACACAGTGAAATATACAATAGAGACCTAAAGAGAAAGAGAGAGAAAACACATTCTCACATAAAAATATAACGAGAGTGACTACATAGACAGAAAAGAACAGACACACAAAAAGAGAGAGACAAAAAAGAGATACAGACATGGAGAGATAGACACAGATACAGGACACAGAGACACTGACACAGATAGGCAAAAAGAACTGATGGTGACTCAGAGACATGAGACACCCTGAAAAAGATAGAGGTGGAAATGGGAAAAACACAAGCCCTAATACTCACTTGATTCCTAGTCTCCCTGTCACCTGGTCAGTTCTCTTTTACTCAGTTATCATGGAACCTTTATTGGTACTCCTCTTTATTTGCACTAGATTGAGTTTTCTCTTCCTAGAACCCAAAGAGCCCTTGATATCATGATAGACACAAAGCCTGATTTAATGCCAGTGCCACTAGAATTGTGTTAATGTTAGTCCCCATACTTCATGTGACTATGCTGCTTCATGAAATGCCCAACAATTTCACAGAGCAATCGGCAGTGAATGAATATTGCAAAGGTTATTTGAACTAGGACTGAGGAATAGCCACTTTCTCAAAAACCACTGAATACTAAAATTAATCAAACAGAAAGAAACAAAACTATTTTTATCTCAAAGTGAATAACCAAGCAAATAACTATTAAGCATTCTCATTCTCCTTTTAATCAGTTTAATCTCAATATCCAATTATGACATGAGAATGCACTTCTACAGCAACCTTTCACTTCTTTTGCCTGCACTTCTCCCTTTCTCAGAATCCTTCCACCCCTACATTTTTTCCCATCGTTACCCCTGACCTGTTTCCAAAGTGATAATTTAGCAGTGGTGGTAAGGGGTCAGGATCAAAAAGAGTAAAAGGGACACACACACACACACACACACACACACACACACACACACACCAGATTGCTCTTGCACTGCAGAAACGCAGTGCCCTTATTGAAGTCCACTGCTTCAGGGAAGTCTTTCTGACCTCAAGATTCCCTCACTCCCAGTCTGAGTTAAGCATGCCTTCATCTGTGCTACAACTATCGATGAACTTTACTAAATGGCACAAAATCTTTACGTGCCAATTTTCTCTACTAAACATATGAGTTTCCCAAGGGATCTGACAATATCTTATTCTTCTCCAATATATCCAATATCATATGGCACAATGTTTGAAACACTGTAGAAATGTAATACATGCTTAAAAAATAAATAAGATGTTGGGCTGCATGGGTGGCTCAGTCGGTTAAGTGTCCGACTTGGGCTCAGGTCATGGTCTCGCGGCCCATGAGTTCAAGCCCCTTGTAAGGCTCTGTGCTGACAGCACAGAGCATGGAGCCTGCTTTGGATTCTGTGTCTCCCTCTCTCTCTCTCTGTCCATCCCCTGCTCATGCTCTATCTCTGTCTCTCTCAAAAGTAAATAAACATTAAAAGATTAAAAAAAAGATGTCTTCTTCAAATAAATTTGTTCCGCTTTAAAATCCAAGAAATTTAATTTTAAGCAATTTATAAGATGAAAAGCTTGTAAAAATGTATTATATTCCCTTTTAATGAAGAAAATACTGAACACAAGATACTACGTCACACTGCTCATACTGGATAAAGAACATGTATTGTGGAAGCAGCAAAACTAAGTTTAATTCCTTATTCTGACTACTTATGATCCATATGATCTTGATCAAGTTACTTAATCTCTCTAAAGCTCATTTTCCTCATCTGTAAAGATGGTAATAAGAGGACTACACATATAATTAAAAATTTTTGTGAAGTCAAAATTAGTCAATAAATTAAAAATGCTTAGAAAAGTACTTGGCATATAGTAAGTGTTCAATAAATGTTAGCTATTATTATCTTAACTTTTTCCTTAATGATATCAAAAACTGACATAAGTGTCTGTTTTATGCAATGCTTTGCATTTAGAAGCTATTGGATATGTAAGGATGTTTGCCCTTCAATTAAATGGCTTCAGATTACTGGGGTTTTAAAATCATTATGTCTATCATTTTCCTGTTTTCTTTCTTGCCATCAGCTGATACTTCTGGCTAATACCAATGTCTCTCCATGGCATTCCCACTACAATTTTTAATCTAAGATATTTAACATTCTATGGACCAGGAAAACACATTACTAAGCTTCTTAGAATAGTGTGTCAAGTAATAAATAAGGGACTGTGAACAAAGTCTTAATCAAATTTTCATGTGAAGAAAAAAATGTATGTTATTGCATGGACATATTGATTGCTCAGATGCATTTTGTGCTCTCTTCCTGAATGGCAACAGAAAATAAGTTTCTGAGTAATAGACTTCTGGGATAATCAAAGTGGTATCTCACTAGTATGCCGTCTGTAGAAATATAGTATGGCATAGTGGAAACAGCAAAGATAACACAAATCTAGAACCAAATTTTGATTTTATTTGCCCACATTAACTTGAGCAATTTGTTTAGCATTACTAAGTCTCATTTTCTTCACATTAAGAAAAAAAACAGCCTTGAAAAAAGAAGAAAACATCAGTCCTAGAATAATAAGACCTATAGGATTAGAAATTGTCTATGTAAATGTGCCAATAAACAATAGGGCTCAATACACAATAATTATTAAAATTATCTTCTGTCCACCCATAGTTTTCTTTAGATCCATCATCCAAATATTTAAATATTTTAACCTTTTATAACTTTACATTTGACTCCTTGAAATACCTCTATTTTGGTTTATAACAAATCTAAATACTTTACTGGATCAGTAATGCCTTGATAAAATGAATTATCTCATTCTGCTTTTATTTTTAATCTCCATTTTTAAAATAATGTTGAATATTAAAATTTTAATCCAGTATGTTTAAATTATTTACCGGTAGCTTCAGTAAAAGAATGAAAACTTTCATCTCTTTTGTTCTTTGCCTTGATTTGAATTATTTGAATGGTTCTGGCTTGTAGGCTAATACTCATCCACTATGTATTC
Source organism: Cryptoprocta ferox (assembly GCA_028646485.1). Taxonomy (NCBI): domain Eukaryota; kingdom Metazoa; phylum Chordata; class Mammalia; order Carnivora; family Eupleridae; genus Cryptoprocta; species Cryptoprocta ferox. Next base: position 22,175,884 of record CM053579.1, read on the forward strand.
TGCGGATGGCTTTCTTTGAACAGTTCTGTCTCCATCTGTCTCCAAATCTGTCTTGCATTTTTCAAATAAATATTAATAAATTATAGATGTTTTTGTTAAACAGACTGAATCTTAATAATAAAAGGAAATAAGATAGGAGTAAAGGAGAACTATATTAAAATGAATACATCCCATGCCAATTAATATGACATCAATAGTTTATCTAATTTTTAGGAAACCAGTAAGCATACAGTTTATATAATGAACATTTTCTATTGCTTGATCTAGCTATTTTTCAATATTCACGTACAAATAGTGATATCTAATGTATATAGCAGGTTATAAATTCTAATTTAGATCACAACTTCCCATTCTTGGAACAATAAACTACAATATTTATCATCATGTCACATACAAGACACACTGGGGCATATTTTTTGATCCACTTCCAAATCTAGTATAAATTAAGGCAGAATTGTCACTTTACTCCTCTTGAAGATATCTGAAAATTTAGAGGTGGGCAAGGGAGGGAACTGATATATTATGACAGGATGGTTATCTCTGTCTGATTCATTACCCCTTAGTTTGAGATGTCTACATTTGAAACTTCTCATTATTTGTCCTCTCAATTGAAATATATCTTTCAGATCTCTGGAACATATTTAAAATTAAATTTTAGTCCTTTAATATTTGAAAGTAGAATTTCTACTAGCTCAGATTCATTACTGATTTTGCTGTGTCACCTAAAATTTAATTATAAAGATGACACTTTAATCCTAGTGAAACTGGTTGGTTTATTATAAGTGAGGAACAAAAATGTCAACAGTCATATGAGAGCTCCAGAAATATTTTTTATTTTTTCCAACAGAATGTTATATTAAATTGTAAATGTATGCAAAAATAAACTTCAATTGTTATTCGTGTAGCAGTAAACATTCATAAGGGCAATGATACCTGATATTGTGGTTCCTTTTTAGGCACTTAATGACTTGTTGGATCATTAAACATCATTTGCTCCCTGCTTTTCATGGCCCCTTGAGCTAGTCATTAACTCCATAGTAAGGAATGTGAACAATGGAATTATTGCCTAATTGTAGTTACAATCCATTCTCATCTGTTTAACATGTATCTATATAACTAATACCAGAAAGTTTATGATTTCTACTACTGTAGTGACTGATGGCTTCATTAAGTGATTTTTAAATCAATATGTTTTATAAGAGAAAATTGTTACAGATATAAATTGGATACACAAAATTTCATTTTTCAATTTTGGGGAGGACAAACAAAATAAAATAATCCATATAAAATGACAATTTAAAAGTGACACTTGAACAATACTGAAAAAAAATAAAGTGGAAAGCTATATGTGAAATAAATTTTGTTTTCTGATTATTAATTGGCTTAGTTTATATATGCTCACTTTTTAAATTGAACTATGGTTGACATATATCATATTAGTTTCCGGTTAATAACATAGTGAATCAACAGTCCCATACATTAGGCAATACTCACCACAATAAGTATAGTCACCATCTGTCACCATACTATGTTATTACAGTATTACTGACTATATTCCCTATGCAATACTTTTCATCCCTGTGACTTATTTATTTTATAACTGAGCTTGTACCTCTTAATATGCTTCACCTATTTTGCCCATTCCCATAGCCCCGACCCTTCTGGCAATTCACCAGTAATGATTTCACTTATATGTGGACTCCAAAAACAAAACAAATAAACAAACAAAATATTACTTATTTTTGCTTCTTTCCCAATGGATAAATATGTGTTATATGAGTACATATTCTATCATTTTAATGGTGAAAAATTTTAATGTGTATTTTTAAAGTAAAAATGTATACTATTTTAACTTAATGTTATTTAGATGCAGAAATCCTCAACAAAATATTAGCAAACTGAATCCAACAACACATTAAAAATCATTAAGTGGAATTTATTTCAGGGATACAAGGTGGTTCAATGTTTACAAATCAATCAATATGATATATCGCATTAAAAAGAGAAAGTCTAGGAATTCAGATGGCAGAGCAGCATGGAGAACTTGAACTTGTCTCCTCCCTGAAACATAGCCAGATCAGCACCAAACCATTTTGAACACCTAGGAAGTTGATTTGAGGATTAACACAACAATCTGCACAATCTGAGCCACAGAATTCAGCAAGAAAGAATAGAAAGAAATGACAGCCAGGGGCTTAATCAAAACATATATAAGCAAGATGTCTGAACTAGAATTTAGAACCATGATAATGAGAATACTAGTTGGGGTTGAAAAGAGCATAGAATGCCTTTCTGCAGAGATAGAAGAAATAAAATCGAGTCAGGATGAAATTAAGAAAGCTATAACCGAGGTGCAATCTTGAATGGGAGGATGGACAAAGCAGAGCAGCAAATCAGCGATTTAGAAGATAAAATTATGGAGAAAAATGAAGCAGCAAAAAAGAGGGAAACAAAGGCAAAAGAGCATGATACAAGACTTAGAAACAATGATTTATTTAAAAATGTTTAAAGTTTATTTATTATTGAGAGACAGAGAGAGACAGAGCATGAGCATGGGAGGGGCAGAGAGAGGGGGAGACACAGTATCTGAAGGAGGCTCCAGGCTCTAGGCTGTCAGCACAGAGCCCGACACGGGGCTCGAACTCACAAACCACGAGAGCATGACCTGAGCCGAAGTTGGACGCTTAACCAACTGAGCCACCCAGGTGCCCCCACAGTGATTTATTAAAAAGGAATAACATCTGAATCATAGGAATCACAGAAGGTGAAGAGAGAGGAAAACAGGCAGAAGGTTTATGGGAGCAAATTATAGTGGAAAACGTTCCTAATCTGGGAAAGGACACAGACATCAAAATCCAAGAAGCACAGAGAAATCCCATTGGATTCAACAAAAACTGACCATCATAAAGGCATACCATACTCAAATTCACAGAATACACCAACAAGGAAAGAATTATGAAAACAGCAAGGGAAAAAGAAAAGTCCTTTACCTACAAGAGAAGACAGATCAGGTTCACGGCAGACTTATCCAAAGAAATGGGCCAGCTCTGGCAAGATGGCAGAGAAATAGGGAGTTCCCTATTTCCCGCCCACATATCTCAAACAAAGAAGGGCTAAAGCCAAAAGACGCTGAACTGCAAGAGTCTGGGAGGAAAAGTGACAGAGTCCACTAAGAAGACAGCCTCATAAGTGCGTGATTGCAAACTGGGGAAGATAAAAATGGGCCAGGACACAGAGGCGTGGAGGGGAGGGAGACCCCTCTGCAAAGAGACAAGAGGAAGAGAAAGAGTGGCTGAAACTGCTCATAGAACTGTCTCTGGAGAAGAGAAAAACCTCGGCCTGGGATGAAGAGGGATCCTATCATCCCATCTCTAACCGCAGGGTGTTTGGAGAGAGATCTTATCTCTCTAACTGAGGAGGTTTCTTTGGGGTGGGTGCCCTGGTTCCGGTTGGCACCAGGAGAAACAGATCCTATACGCCCCCTACTCGATCCCCAGCTAGGAAGTGCGCCGGCCTGCGATATTACACCTCGGGTGGTCTCATTAAAACGCACGGACTAAGATCTGGAAATGAGGCTGGGCGCAGGACATAGAATACGGTCCACCTTGGCTACGCCCACAGAACAGGGAGATTGGACCCGAAAGAGTGATTTGCAATGCTTGGTTCAAGAAGGGACTAGGGGGCCACCAGTTTTTCCTCCCCACAACCACCAAGGCTCCTCAGGGAGAGGCCTGCGGGACCCATAGTGGAGGCGAGACCTGTCCACACCAAACCACGGATATCTGTGCTGTAGAGCTGCTTTATTAATTTATTTTTCTACCAGAGCCCAGGGCAAGACCAGCATTGACGCATTGCCATGATTAACTCTAGATCAATTCTTGCTATTCAGATATATTTTCCCTTATCTCATTCTTATCTCTACCCTCCACTGGACTGGGCAGTTTGGTTATAGATTTGCATAAACAGTCACATTTAATCCATTCTCTTGACACATATTCTACACCTCCGTCTTTACCTTCCTATCTCTCTCTCTCTCTGGAATAATCAGACTATATAGTTTCTCTGGGTAACATTATTTTCCTTTCTTTCTCCTCACCTCCTACCATATTCTCCTTTTTCTTTCTCAGAATTAAGCCTCTTAGTCTCTCTACCTGGTTAATGTTCAATTTCTCTTTCTGTCCACCCCTGTCATTTCTCTCTTTGAATATGCTCTTCCTTCAGCACTGCCTCCACACTGCTCTTTATTTGTAGCTGGGATTTGTGGGTGGCTTTATGCTTTTAGACTGCCTTTTGTCTTTTGCCGTTTTTATTTTTTTTTCCTTTCGGTTTGCTTGCTTGTTTGATTTGTCTGTGCGTTTGCATGCTTTTGTTCCATGTTTGTTTGTCTGTCTGTTTTCCTTTCCAGGGCTACCTCAAGAAACAAGCCAACGTACACATGGTGGAGAGTCCCAAATATCACTATGAGTAGGGAAATAAAATAACCAAAGGCGCAACAAGAGAAACGAAGGGACGCCATTAAAAAAAACATTTTCAGACAGGCCGTGGACAGTCAATGAGTCTCCTTTATTATAGCAGAACTTGCAGGAGCAGAGCACATAAGAAGCCTTTAAAACTTACAAGACACAGAAAGCTAGCCAAAATGACGAAATGGAAGAACTCTCCTCTAAAGAAATTCCAGGAAGATGTGACAGCTAAAGAATTGCTCAAAACAGATATAAGCAACATAACTGAACAAGAATTTAGAACAATAGTCATAAAATTAAACGCTGGGCTTGAGAAAGGCATGGAATACACCAGGGAAGCTATTGCTACAAAGATTATGGACCGTAAAAATAGTTGTGATGAATTAAAAAATGCTATAAATGAGGTGAAAATAAAATGGAGGTGGCCACTGCACAGATTGAAGAGGCAGAGAGGAGAATAGGTGAATTTGAAGACACAATTATAGAAAAAGAGAAAGCTGAGAAAAAGAGAGATAAATTGATCCAGGGACACGAAAAGAGAATTCAAGAACTGAGTGATGCAATCAAACGGAACAATATCCCTATCATAGGAATTCCAGAACAAGAAGAGAAAGGGGCTGAAGGGGAACTTGAACAAATTATAGCTGAGAACTTCCCCAATCTGGGGAAGGAAATAGACATTGAAATAAAAGAACAACAGAGAACTCCCCTCAGAAGTAAATTGAATCGACTTTCGGCACGACATATCAGAGTGAAACTGGCATAGTATAACAATAAAGAGAGAATTCTGAAAGCAGCTAGGGATGAAAGGGCCCAAACATACAAAGGGAGACATATCTGGGTTTTTCCAGACCTATCTACTGAAACTTGGCAGGCCAGAAAGGAATAGCAGGAAATCTTAAATGTGATGAACAGAAAGAATATGCAGCCAAGAATCCTTTATCCAGCAAGCCTGGCATTCAGAATAGAAGGAGAGATAGAGGTTTTCCCAAATAAACAAAAATTGAAAGAATTCATCACCACTAAACCAAGCCTACAAGAAATCCTAAGGGGGACTCTATGAGGGAAATGTACCAAGGAACGCAAAGTACCAGAGACACCACTACAAGCATGAATCCAGAGAACACAATGACTCTAAACGCATATTTATCAATAATAACACTGAATTTAAATGGACCAAATGCTCCAATCAAAACACATAAGGTAGTAGAATGGATAAAAAGACAAAACCCATCTATTTGCTCTCTACAAGAGACTCATTTTAGACCTGAGGACACCTTCAGATTGAAAGTAAGGGGATGGAAAAATACCTATCATGCTACTGGAGGTCAAAAGAAAGCTGGAGTAGCCATACTTGTATCGGACAAACTGGACTTTAAAGTAAAGGCAGTAACAAGAGATGAAGAAGGGCATTATATAATAATTACAGGGTATATCCATCAGGAAGAGCTAACAATTATAAATGTCTATGCACCGAATTCGGAAGCACCCAAATACATAAAACAATTAATCACAAACAGAAGCAGTCTTATCGATAAAAATATGTTATAGTAGGGGACTTTAATACTCCACTTACAGCAATGGATAGATCAACCAGACAGAAATTCACTAAAGAAACAATGGACCTGAATGATACATTGGACCAGATGGATTTGACAGCTATATTTAGAACTCTACATCCTGAGGCTATGGAATTCACTTTCTTCTCGAGGGCGTATGTCACATTCTCCAAAATAGATCACATAAGCACCCCTCAATAAATATAAAAGAATTGAAATCATACCATGCACACTTTCAGATCACAATGCTATGAAACATGAAATCAATCACAGGAAAAAGTCTGGAAAACCTCCAAAACATGAAGGTTAAAGAACACCTTATTAAAGAATGATTGGGCCAATCACGCAATTAGAGAAGAAATTAAAAAACATATGGAAGCAAATGAAAATGAAAATACAACAGTGCAAACTCTTTGGGATGCAGCAAAGGCAGTCCTAAGAGGAAAATACAGTGAAATCCAGGTCTATTTCAATAAACTAGAAAAAGCGCAAATACAAAATCTAACAATGCACCTAAAGGAACCAGAAGGATAGCATCAGGAGCACGCCAAACCCAGCAGAAGAAGAGAAATAATAAAGATCAGGGCAGAAATAAACAATATGTAATCCAAAAAAACAGTTGAACAGATCAATGAAACCAAGAGTTGGTTTTTTGGAAAAAAAAAAATTGATAAACCTCTAGCCAGGCTTCTCAAAAAGAAAAGAGAGAGCACCCAAATAGACAAAATCATGAATGAAAATGGAGTAATTACAAACAATCCGTCAGAAATACAAGCAATCATCAGGGAATACTATGAAAAATTATATGCCAACAAATTGGACAACCTAAAGAAATGGACAAATTCCTAAACACACAGGCACTACCAATATCCAAACAGGAAGAGATAGGAAATCTTAACAGACCCATAACTAGTGAAGAAATTGAATCAGTTACCAAAAATCTCCCCAACAAATAAGAGACTTGGGCCAGATGGCTTCCCTGGGGAATTCTACCAGACATTTAAAGCAGAGTTAATACCCATTCTTCTCAAGCTATTCCAAAATATAGAAATGGAAGGAAAACTTCCAGACTCATTCTCCGAAGCCAGCATCACTTTGATTCCCAAACCAGACAGAGGTCCAGCAAAAAAGAGAACTACAGGCCAATATCCTTGATGAATACAGATGCAAAAATCCTCAACAAGATACTAGCAAATTGAATTCAACAGCATATAAAAAGAATTATCCACCATGATCAAGTGGGATTCATTCCTGGATTACAGGGCTGGTTCAATATTCGCAAATCCATCAATGTGATAGATCACATTAACAAAAGAAAGGATAAAAACCATATGATCC
>CM053579.1:22183743-22231979 GCA_028646485.1 Cryptoprocta ferox
TTGTCTTCTTTCTGGCGTCTGTTTCTTCTTTCCCCCACTTGCAAATCCAAGTTTTATCCCTTCAGTCCTTCTCAGTTCAATCCATACGGGCGTGCTCGGATTACAGAGCTACCTGCTCTTCCGCCATCTTGTCCTCCTCCTCAGATTTCATTTTTTATGGCTGAGTAATATTTCAGTGTGTGTGTGTGTGTGTGTGTGTGTGTACATAACCTCTTCTTTATCTATTCCTCAATCCATGGACACTTGGCTGCTTCCATAATTTGACTACTATAAATAATGCTCTTATGAACATAGGATGTATCCCTTTGAATTAGTGTTTTTGTATTCTTTAGCCAAATATGCAGTAGTGTGATTGCTGGATTGTAGAATAGTTCAATTTTTTTGTAATTTTTTTTCTAATGTTTATTTATTTTTGAGAGAGAGAGAAAGCACGAGCTGGGGAGAGGCAGAGAGACAGGGAGACACAGAATATGAAGCAGGCTCCAGGCTCCGAGCTGTCAGCACAGAGCCCCATGCAGAGCTTGAACTCACAGACTGCAAGATCATGAGCTGAGCTGAAGTCGGATGCTTAACTGACTGAGCCCCCCAGGCCCCCCAGAGTAGTTCTTCTTTTAACTTGTGGAGGAACCTCCATACTGATTTTCACAGTGGCTGCACCAGTTCGCATTCCTACCCACCGTGCAAGAGAGTTCTTTTTCTCCACATCCTCGCCAACACCTATTTCTTGTTTTTTATTTTCACCATTCTGATAGGTGTAAGATATTATCTCATTGTACTTTTGATTTACATTTCCCTGATAATGAGTAATGTTGAGCATCTTTTCATGTCTCTGTTTGCCATCTGTTGGTCTTCTAAGGGAAAATGTTCATGTCTTCGGCCCATTTTATTATTTTTTTAATGTTTATTTTATTTTTGAGAGGGTGAGGGAGACAGAATGCGAGCAGGGGAGGGGCAGAAAGAGACGGAGACAGAATATAAAGTAGGTTCCAGGCTCTGAGCTGTCATCACATAGCCCAACGCGGGGCTTGGACTTATGAACCCTGAGATCATGACCTGAGCTGAAGTCGGACGCTTAACCTACTGAGCTACCCAGGTGCCCCTGTCTTCTGCCCATTTTAAATTACATTATTTTTCTTTTTGATGCTGAGTTGTGTCAGTTCATTTTTGTATATTCCAGATACTAAACCTTTACTGGATATGTCATTTGTAAATATATTCTCCCATTCTCTAGGTTGCCTTTTAGGTTTGTTGATTATTTTCATTACTTTGCAGAAGCTTTTTATTTTGATGAAGTACCAATAGTTTATTTTTGCTTTTTTTCCGTTGTCACAGGAGACATATTTAGAAAAAAGATGATCCATAAAGGTTACTGCCTGTGTTCTCCTATAGGACATTTATGGTTTCAGGTCTCACATTTAAGTCTTTTATCAATTTTGAACTTATTTTTGTGTATGGTGTAGGAGAGTGGTCCAGTTTCATTCTTTTGCATGTTGCTCTTCAGTTTTCCCAACACCATTTGAAGAGACTTTTTTTTTCCATTAGATATTGTTTCCTGCTTTGTTGAAGATTAATTGGCCTTATAAATGTGGGTTTGTTTCTGAGATTTCTGTTCTGTTCTCTTGATCTATGTGTCTATTTTTATGCCAGTACCATACTGTTTTGATTACTATAGCTTTGTAATACAACGTGAAGCCAGAATTGTGATGCCTTAACCTTCAATTTTCTTCTTCATGATTTCTTTGGCTTTTAGGGGTTTCTTTTTGTGGTTCCATAGAAATTTTAGTATTGGTTGTTCGTGTTCTGGAAAAAATGCTGGTGACATTTTGATAGAGATTGCATTAAATGTATAGATTGCTTTGGGTAGTATAAACATTTTAACAATATTTGTTCTTCCAACTTATGAGCACTGAATGATCATTTCTTTCTGTACTTTTCAATTTTTTTTTGAGCGAGAGGGTGCAAGTTATTGAGGGGCAGAGAGAGAATCCCAGGAGTGGCAGAGAGAGGGGGGTGGAGAGAGAGAGAGAGAGTGAGAGAGAAGCGGGGATCACCTGAAGTGGGGGCTCATGTTTACCTGAAGCAGGGCTCGAGCTCACCTGATGTGAGACTCAAACTCATGAACCCTGAGATAATGACCTGAGCCAAAGTCAGATGCTTAATGACTGAGCCACTCAGGCACTCATGTAGTTTTCAATTTCTTTCATCAGTGTTTTTAGAGTTTTCAGAATACAGGTCTTTCACCTCTTTGGTTAAGATTTTTCTTAGGTATCTTATTACTTTTGGTGCAGTTGTAAATGGGATTGATTCCTTGATTTCCCTTCCTGCTGCTTCATTATTGGTGTATAAAAATGCAACAGATTTTTGTATGTTGATTTTGTGTTCTATGACTTTACTGAATTAATTTATCAGTTCTAGCAGTTTTTTGGTGGACTCCTTCAGGTTTTCTACATATAGTATCATGTCATCTTCAAATAATGAAATTTTTATTTCTTCCTTACTGATTTAGATGCCTTTTGTTTCTTTTAGTTGTGTGATTGCTGTGGCTAGGATCTTCAGTACTAAATTGAGTAGAAGTGGTGAGGGTGGACATCCTTGTCTCTTCCCTGACCTTAGGAGAGAAGATCTCAGTTTTTCCCCATTGAGGATGATGTTAGCTGTGCATTTATCATATATGGCCTTTATTATGTTGAGGTTTGTTCCCTCTAAACCTACTTTGCACAGGGTTTTTATCATGAATGAATGTTGTACCTTGTGAAATGCTTTTTCTGCATCTATTGAAATGATCGTACGGTTCTTATCCTTTCTCTTATTGATGTATCACACTGATTATTTTGTGAATATTGAGCTATGCTTGAAACCCACACATAAATCCCACTCGATCATGGTGAATGATTTTTTTGAAATTATAAATTCAATTTGCTAGTATTTTGTTGAGAATTTTTGTATCTATGTTCATCAGAGATATTGGCCTGTTGTTCTCATTTTTAGTGGAGTCTTTATCTAGTTTTTGTATTATGATAATGCTGGGCTCATTTGGAAGTTTTCTTTCCTTTTCTATTTTTTGAATCGTTTGAGAAGAATAGGTGTTAACTCTTCTTTAAATGTTTGGTAGAATTTGCCTGTGAAGCTGTCTGGTCCTGGACTTTTGTTTGTTGGGAGCTTTTTGATTACTGCTTCCATTTCTTTGCTGGGTATTAGTCTATTCAAGTTTTCTATTTCTGTTTCAGTTTTGATGGTTTATATGTTTCTAGATATTTATCCATTTTTTCCAGGTTGTACAATTTGTTGGAGTATCGGTTTTCATCATATTTTCTTATAATTGTTTGCACTTCTGTAATTTGGTTGTTATTTCTCCTCTTTCGTTTGTAATTTTATTTATTTGAGTTCTTTCTTTTTTCTTGATAAGTCTGTCTAGAGGTTTATCAATTTTGTTGGTCTTTTCAAGGAACAAGATCCTGGTTTCATTGGCCTATATATTTTTTTTAAAATTCTATATCATTTATTTCTGCTTTAATCTTTATTATTCCCTTCCTTCTGCTGGTTTTAGGGTTTTTTTGGTGTTCTTTTTCTAACTCCTTTAGGTGTAAGGTTCAGTTGTGTATTTGAGATTTTCTTGTTTCTTGAAGTAGGCCTTCCTGTATTACTAGAATCTTCCCTCTTAGAACTGCTTTAGCTGCATCCCAAAGGTTTTGGACCATTGTGTTTTTATTTTCATTTGTTTCCATGTATTTTTTTATTTCTTTTATTCCCTATTGAGCCATTCATTGTTTAGTAGCACATTATTTATTCTCCATATATTTGTGGTTTTTCCAGATTTTTTCTTGGGATTGATTTCTAATTTCATAGCATTGTGGTCACCAATGATGCATGGTAAGACTTCGATCTTGAAATTGTTGGGGCTTGTTTTGTGGGCTAATCTGTGATCTATTCTGGAGAATGTTTCAAGTGCACTTGAAAATAATGTATATTCTGCTGTTTTAGGGTATAATGTTCTGATTATATCTGTTAAATCCATGTGTTCCTGTATGACATTCAAAACCATTGTTTCCTTGTTGATTTTCTGTTTAGATGATCTGTCCCTTGATGTAAGTGGGGTGTTAAAGCCCCCTACTATTATTGTATTATTTTTGATTAATTCCTTTATGTTTGTTAGTAACTCTTTTATCTATTTGTGTGCTCCCATGTGGGTGGATAAATATTTCCAGTTGTTATATCTTCCGGTTGGATTTTCCCCCTTATTTTTATATAGGGTCCTTATTTGTCTCTTGTTGTAGTCCTTGTTTTAAAGTGTATTTTGTCTGATACAAGTATTGCTATTCTACCTTTCCTTCTTGTTAATATTTTTAAAGAATAGTTATTTTGAGAGAGGGAGGGGGAGCGAGAGAAAGTGGGGCAGGGGCAAGGAGGGAGGGGGAGAGAGAGTCCCAAGCAGGCTCTACACTGTTGGCACAGAGCCTGATGTGGGACTTGACCCATGAACCGTGAGATCATGACCTGAGCCAAAATCAAGAGTCAAATGCTTAACTAACTGGACCACCCTGGCACCCAGCTATTCTACCTTTCTTTTGACATCCATTTGCATGCTAGATGTTTCTCCATCCCCTCACTTTCAATCTTCAGGGGTCTTAGGTCTAAACTGAGTCTCTTGTAGGCAGCATATAGATGGGTCTTGTTTTTTATTTATTGTGTCACCCTCTGTCTTTTGATTGGACCGTTTAGTCCATTAACATTCATAGTAATTATTGAGAGAAACGTATTTATTGCCATTTTATTACTTGTTTTGTGGTTGTTTCTCTGATCCTTTCATGTCTTTTTTTCATGCTTTTCTGGTTTTCTTTAGTGATATATTTGGATTTCTTTTTCTTTATTCTTTGCAGATTAGTGGCTTTTGATTTGTTGTTACCTTAAGTTTGTATATATCATCTGCATATAGCAGTCTATATTAAGTTGATGGTCATTTAAGTTTGAACCTGTTTATTCCTCTGCTCCCCACGTTTTAAGTATATGGTGTCATATTTTTTATCCTTTTATTTTGTAAGTTCTTTAATTTGTCTTAGACAAATATTTATTTTTACTGCTTCTGTTTTTCCTACCTCATAGTGTCACTTTGGTCTCTCCTTTCCATTTTAATATTTCTTTCAGGTCTGGTTTAGTGGTCATGATCTCCTTTAGTTTTTGTTTGTTTGGGAAACTTTTTGTCTTTCCTTCTCTTCTGATTGATAGCCTTGCTGGATAGAGTATTCTTGGCTGCAAATTTTTCCCACTCGGCACTTTGAATATATCATGTCACTCCCTTCTGGCTCAGAAAATTTCTGCTTAAAATTCCCCAGAAAGCTTTATGGGATTTCCCTTGTATGTTACTGTCTTCTTTTGTGTCACTGCTTTAAATTTTTTTTCTTTCACCATATTTTGAAACTTTAATTACAGTATGTCATGGTGTGGATCTACTTTTGTTTATCTGTTGTGGGTTCTCTGTGCCTTCTGGGTCTAAATTTCAGTGTCCTTCCCCAGATTAGGGATGTTTTCAGCTATTATTTATTCAAATAAAATTTCTCCCCCCTTTTCTGTCTTTTAATTCTTCTGGGATTCCTATAATAGAAATGTTATTATGTTTGATGGAGTCACTGAGTTCCCTAAGTCTATTCTCATTTTGCATAATTCTTTTTTCTCTGTTTCATTTAGCTTGATTACCTTCTGTTACTCTTCTTCTAGGTCATTAATTCATTCCTGCGCTTCTTCCAGCCTGGTTTTCATTCCTTTATACATGTTTCTAATCTCATTTATTGCTCTATTCATTTCTGATTGGTTCTTTTTTATGTCTGTGTTAAGGATCTCAGTGATTTTTCCAGTCTTTTCTCAACTCCAGTGAGTATCCTTATGATCATTGCTTTAAATACTCCCATCAGACATGTTAGTTATATCTGTTTTGCTTAGCTCTTGGGCTGTAGACTTGTCCTGTTCTTTCACTTGGGACTAATTTCTGTCTTCTCATTTTGTCTAAATCTCTATGCCTGTTTCTCTGTGTTAGGAAAGTCAGCTATGTCTCCTGTTCTTGAGTGTAATGGCCTTACAAAGAAGAAGTCCTATAGTGCCCTGTCGTGTACTGTCTCCTGTTCCTCAGGACCTGCTGCTTCTGGGTGTGTCTCCAATGTGGATTTTGTTATGCTGTGCTGTTTTGTCCTTGTGGCGCTATCCTTCAGGCCAGTCATCTGTAGAGGCTGTATTTGCTTGTGGACAGTGTTTTGTCCCTGGCCTGAATGTGGCATGTTTTAACTAGGTGTGGGCTGGTCTACTTGTGAAATAAGACCTGTCACCACTGCTGCCGGAACTGAGATTGCAAAACTCGCAGGTGAGGAGACATCGTGTTGGCAGGAATTGGGACCAATCTTGGGGTAGGGGCCCTACTGTGCTGCAAATGAGGCAAGCCTGACTGCAAAGCATGGTTCCAAAGAACTGTGGGGGGCAGGTCTTGGTGTAAGTAATTTAGGTAGCAAGTGTTGGTTCTGGGCTGGTTCAACAGGTGGCCCTGTGCTTATGCTGAGGGGCAGGAGAGGGAAATGGCACCCGCTAGTTTTGTATTTTGTTCCTTGAGAAATCTCTTGGCAATTCTAACTCTCTGGGACATGCTCTGAGATGAGCAAATAACCTCCCTTCTGTGTGTCTTAAGTGCTCTTTAGATTACTGTTTCCATGCTATATGTCCACAGGCTGTTTGCACTGCTTACTCTGCAAGAGCAGCCCCAGTACCCTCCAGGTTCTATGTGAATCAAGGCTGATGACCTTTTATTTATTTATTTATTTATTTACTTACTTACTTATTTTTAATTTTTTAATGTTTATTTATTTTTGAGAGAGAGAGAGAAGGGGGGAGGGGCAGAGGGAGAGAGGGAGATACAGAATCTGAAGCAGGGTCTAGGCTCTGAGCTGTCAGCACACAGCCTGAAGCGGGGCTTGAACCCACAAACCATGAAATCATGACTTGAAGTCAGACTCTTAACTGACTGAGCCACCCAGGCACCTCTTGGCTGCTGACTTTTTAAAACTCTAGGGTTTAAGCCCGCTAGTTGTAAGGACTCGCAAATTTCAGCCCCTCTTGCTTTCTAAGCCAAATGCTCTAAGGATATATTTTCCCCATGCCCTCCCTTGTGTGCTAGTCTGTCTCTTGCCCTTCTTCTTGACTGTGACTTCCTCCCCAATGCAGAAGCCACAGTCTGATCCCTTTGTCTCCTAAACTGTGTCTTTGTATTTCCTACCTTCTTCACTGTGGCCTCTTCTATACTTTTAGTTGTGGAGTTTGTTCAGCCAGTTTTCAGGTTAATTTCTGGGAAATTTAGGATAACTTAGTAGTTATGTAGTTGTATTTGTAGGGTGAGGGTAGTCTAGGGTCCTCTTCTGCTGCCATCTCCCATAAGTATATGTTTTTTCATTCCTAGATAAACCAGTAAAAAAACTATAATAAAGCCATATAATCAAAATCACAACAGGTATATAAAGGCAGTAAAGAGCACAAATAATAACTGCATCTCCAAACACTTGGAAATTAAGCAACACATTTCTAAATAATACATGAGTGGAGGAAAAAACTACAAGAAAATTAAAAAATATATTAATTAAACAAAAATAAAAAATATATCAAAAGTTGTATGCAGTCAAAGCTCTTATTGGAGAGAAATTTATATAACTAAATGCTTATATTTAAAAAAGAGGAAAAGATCCTAATCTATAATGGAAGATCTTACCTAAAGAAACTATAAAAATATGGAGGAAAAATACATATCAAGCAGAATTAAGGAAATAATAAAGATAACAGAAATTAATGCAATTTAAAACAGAAAAATCGAGATCAAAATTAATGAAAACACAAGCTGTTTCTCTGTGACAGTCAAAAATCAATAGACCTCTAGGAAGACTTACAAAGAAAAAGGGAGAAAACAAAAATGACCAATATTAAAAAAGATAGAGGGGATATAATGATAGACCCTACAGATATTAAAAAGCTTAAAAGTGATTCTAGAAACAATTCACATGTATATATTCAACACATTAAATGAAACGGACCAATCCTTGAAAACCAGCATTTAATTTTACGCTCCCAAACTTTTTGTACATCATATTCACAAGAACCTGTGAATGTTACTTGTATGGCAAAATGGGACTTTACAAATGTAACTGAAAATCTTAATATAGGGAGATTATCCTGGATTATTTAGTTAAGACCAATGTAATCACAAGGGTCCTTATAACAGAGAAGGCAATGCAAAGATGGAGTGAGAGATTTGAAGTTGCTATTCTCTAGGCTTTGAAGATCAGGAAGGTGTTCTCAGCCAAGTACTATAAGAAATGCAGAGCTAGAAAAGGCAAGGCATGGAAGCTGGAAAAGGCTAAGAAATGGATGACCTCTTACAGTTTCTTAAAGGAGTATAGTCCTGCCAACACCTTGATTTGAGCCCAGTGAGAATCATTTAGACATTCTGACCTCCAGAATTGTAAGACAACAGATTTGCATTGTTTTAAGTCACTGAGTCTGTGGTAATTAATTACAGAAGTAACAAGAAAACTAATACAACCACAGACTCTCAAAACTCACTTAATATGAAGTAGATAACCTGAATTGTTTTATAACAGTTAAAGTGATTGAATTAGTATTTAAAAGCCAACAAAAATAAAAATCTTTAGGCCCTTATGGTTTCCTTTGTAAATTCCACCAAACATTTGAAGAAGAAATAACACCAATTCTATACAAGTTCTTTCAGAAAATAGAAGAGGTGGGAATAATTCCCATGTCATTTTCTAAAATCCACATTAACATGATAGTCAAGGCAGACAGGATAAAACAAAAACAGAAGCCCTACATTATCTATCTATCTAATATATACATATTATGCATATACATATATGTATGTATATAATGACAAAACATGTTTCATCCAGGAAATGCAAGTTAGCTTTAATATTCAGAAATAAATCAATGCCATTCACCATATAATCAGTCTTTAAAAATTAAAACATACGGAAAAACCATTTGGCAATATATAGCAGTCTTTCATGATAAAAACTTTTAGTAACTTAGGAGTAAAAGTAATCTTCCTCAACTTAATGGAGCATATCTAAAAAAATCCCTACAATCAACATTACATTTAATAGTGAAATAGTGAATTATTTCCTCCTAAGGCTGAAATAATGCAAGTATGTTCCCTCTTATCTCTCCTAATCCACATTGTCCTGGCATTCTTAGTCAATGCAATAAGGCAAATATAAGAATGGAAGGCATCACATAATGGAAAGGAAGAAATAAAACTGTCCCCATTTTTAGACAATGTGATTGTCCATATAGAAAATCCCAAGTATTCTACACAAAAACCCTTAGAACTAATTAGAGAGTTTAGCAAGGTAGCATGGTGTAAGGTCAACACTCAAAAATTAATTGTATTTTAATACACAAGTTGTTCTGGTTTATTTTCAGCAAAAGACATGTACTAGAATGCTTATAGCAACATTATTCATAACAACTAAAATGGAAAACAACCTAAATATTCATCAATATTAGAATAGCTAAATGCATTATGGTATATTCATATAGTAGAATACTATACAGCAATGAAAACAAATGAATTACTGCTACATGCAATAACACATAACATAACGTTGAACAAAATAAGTTGGACAAATAACATAATGTTGAACAAAATAAGTTGGACAAAAGAAAAGACATAATGAACAATTTCATTTATAAATTTCAATAATAAGTAAACTGATAAATGGTAAAGAAATAAGAAAGTGATTATCTCTGTGAAACAAGTAGGGTATTTACTATAGGGAGGCATGTGGTGGACTTCTAGGGTGTTGGTAACGTTTCGTTTCTCAATTCAGGGGATGTTACATAGGTGTGTTCGCTTTGTGAAAATTACTAAAGCTATTGAATATTTATAATGTAAATGTTTTTCTGTATCTATATCTGATATATGTATATATGTGTATATGTATATATAATGTGCATAAACACACAGGTAGATAGATATAAATTTTTAAAGTTTATCAAGAAAAACAGTTATATTGCTTACAAAAGAGACATGATAGAAAAGAGATAGCAGAGGAAGAGGAAAAATCATATGCAAACTATAAAGTTGCGTTTGTATAATGCTAAATCCTACTTCCACTCCTTTACAATTTAAAGGTAAAATTCCTCATAATTATTAGGAAAACACAGGAATATATATCCTTTTAAGAGTTACTTTTATAATAAAGTGCCAGAAAAGAAAATAAATATATATCAATCAGATAAAGAGCATATTTTTAAGCAAAAACCCATGAGGAGATAAAAAGTAAATATTCATAATGATAAAATGGAGAATAGTAATAATACATTGTATTAATATATACTTGCCAAATAACAACCACAGTAAAAAATAAATATAAGCAAACGTAGATTTGGTTTAAGAATTAAGTTGGCATAGTGGGGCGCCTGGGTGGCTCAGTCGGTTGGGCGTCCGACTTCGGCTCAGGTCATGATCTCACTGTTTGTGAGTTCGAGCCCCGTGTCGGGCTCTGTGCTGAAAGCTCAGAACCTGGAGCCTCCGTCAGATTCTGTGTCCCCCCTCTCTCTGCCCCTCCCATGCTCATGCTCTGTCTCTCTCTGTCTCTCAATAATAAATAAAAATATTTAAAAAATTTAAAAAAGAATTTAATTGGCATAGCTACTCTACTATCTAAAAGAAATAAGTGAAGAATGTCAAAAATATTGTTAAGATGGTAGAAGTAATATGTGGATATCTATGGTCGGTTGAATAATGGCCCCAAAAAGAGTTCAAGTCTTAACCCCTAGTACCTGTGAATATGATCTTATTTAGAAATATGGTCTTGGGCTGCCTGGGTGGCTCAGTTGGTTAAGCATCTCACTCTTCATTTCAGCTCAGGTCATGATTGCACAGTTCATGAGTTTGAGGCTCGCATGGGGCTCTGCACTAACACCGTGGAACCTGCTTGGGACTCTCTCTCTCACTCCTCTGCCCCTCCCCTGCTCTATCTCTCTGAAAATAAATAAATAAATAAACATTAAAGAAATATGGTCTTTACAGAGTAATTAAGGATCTCAAGATGAGATAATCCTGGAGTTAAAGTGAGTCCTACATCCAATGACAGAGTCCCTATAGGAAACAGAAAAGGAGAAAACACAGAGAACACACAGTGGGGAAAGTTCCTATAGAGACAGGCAGAGATTGGAGTGATGCATCTACAAATCAAGGAATGTGAAGAATTGTCTGCATCCACCAAAAGCTGGACAAGGCAAAGTATGAATTGGTCTAGAGCCTTCAAAAGGAGTGTAGTTCTACCAACATCTTCATTTCAGACTTTTAGTCTCCACAACTGGGATAAAATAAATTCTGTTATTCTAAGCCACCCAGTTTGAGGTATTTTGTTACAGAAACTCTAGGAAAGTAATACATATTTTGGTAGTAGGATGTGGGGTGCTTCTCTAACAAGTACCTAAAAACATGGAAGTGACTTTGGAATTGAATAATGGGCAGAGGCTGCAGGAATTTTGAGGCACATGATAAAAAATGCCTACATTGCTTTGAAGAGATTGTTGGTAGAAATATGGATATTAAGGGTTCTTCTGGTGAGAGTTTAGAAGGAAGTAAGAAGCACTGTGGAGAAAGCGTCTATCGTCTTAAAGAATATATATGTCATCAAGAACCGAATGTTGGTAGAAATATGAATGTTAAGGGTGATTCCGGTTAAGGCTCAGATGAATATGAGGAACATATTGGAAACTGTAGGAAAGATGATCTTTATCCTAAAGTGACAGAAAAGTTGACTGAATTGTGTTCTACTTTTGGGTGGAAAACAGAAAATTTAAGTGATGAACCTGGATATTTAGCTGAAATTTCCAAGCAAAGTGTTTCTCCTTGCTGCTTCTAGTAAAATGCAAGAGGAAAGAAATATATTGAGGAAGGAACTGTTAAGAAAAAGGAAACCAACAAGTGGTGATCTGGGAAATTCTCAGGCTATCCAGACTGCAAAAGATGCCAATGTTGGGAGATTCATTGTTCAGAAAGTATGCTTTGGAAAGAAGGCCAAGAGAGAGGAAAACTTTTGCTGACTGAAGAGATTAGGGATATGACTCATGTATCTAGTCAGCAATCTCATCAGAAGCCAGGAATAGAGAAGGGATTATCCAGGAAGGATCTATGAGAACCCTTCTGTCTAATGGAGTGGACCCCCTTCACATACACAGGAGACTGATAAGGTTTTTCACAAGTTTGTCTTAGCGTAAACATTGCCAGTTTGTACTGAAGGGGATTGAGACAGGACTAAGTGAAAGAGAGCATAGGACTTTCATAATTCCTTATGCATGAAATGAGCTGCTATAGCTAGTTGACAGCAAACATGTTCCTTCAAAAAAAGGAATAATGACTCTCAGGGCAGAGTCACAGATGCAGAAGCAGAGGCCACAGAGGCAAATGCTTTAAAAGCAGAGGCAGAGGACAACCAAACCACCACCCCAGATGCAAAAGCCAGTAGAGCTACTCTGTGAACCCAGAGGCAAAGGACAAAAATGGAGCTGCCACTGGTCCAGAGAATAGATCCATCACAGACCTATAGGGTGGAGTCACCATAGGTCCAGAGGGCAGACACAAAGCCACAGAGAATTAATTATTCTCAAACCTGATGTAATTTACCTTTATTTTCTTCCCATTTTCTCACTTTTGGATGGGAATATCTATCTTGTGCCTACCCTACAATTGTATTTTGGAAGTAGATAACTTGTTTTCTAGGTTCACAAGTCCACAGATGCAAAGGAATTTCCCCCCATATCCACGATCTCACTGCCACATGATTTAGATTATTTTAGAAGATGAGATGTGGAACTTTTTGAGTTGATTATATTTAGAGGAGAGTTTAGACTTAAATTTGAAGCTGTGATGACTTGAGACTTTGGGGATGTTGGGATGGAGAGAATGAATTTTGCATATGGAATAAATATGAGTTTTGGAGCCAGAGGGTGGACTTTAGTGGGTTGAATAGTGGCCCTGAAATATATGTTCAAATCCTGACCCCACAGTACCTGTGAAAGTTACCTTATATGGAAATAGGGACTTTGTAGATATGTTTAAATTAAGGTCTCAAAGTGAGATTATCCTAGATTTAGGATGGGCCCTACCTGCAAGGACAGTGTCCCTATACAAGATGGAAAAGACACTGAGAGACATGTGAGGGGAAGGCCATGTGAAGAGAGAAGTAGACACTGGAATAATGCATCTATAATCCCAAGAAAACAAAGGATTGGTTGTAGACACCAAAATCTGAAAAAGGCAAGGAAAGCCTTCATCTCTTAAAGCCTTCAGAGGTAGGGTAGCCCTTCCAATACATTGATTTTGGACTTCTGGCCTCCAGAACTATAAGAGAATAATTTTCCCTTTTTTTTAGCCACCTAGTTTGTGATAATTTGTTATGTTAATCCTAGGAAACTAATAAAATATCTAACTAGTGGGTTTGTTGTGAGAATTAAATGAAATAATGTATGTAAAGTTCTTATAGAGTGAGCATATAATCAATAGTAGCTGTTATTAGCATAGAGAAATCTATTAATAAACCATATTATTTATTTAAATAAGAAAAGCAGTATATAATCATAATAGATACTAAAAGCATCAGATAAAATTTAACACTTGCAGCCAAAACAAATAAAAAATACATTAACAGTACAGGAAACTTCCTTAAAATGGTAAAGAGGAACTGTTTTCAAAGAGTAGTGATGCACTTTCGTATTTGCTATATAAACCCTAGAGACAGGCCTACTGGAAAAAAGGAAGAAAATATTGCCATTAAAAAAACCCATAATGCTATTTTCTTGCTGTTTTCTTCTCTATATAAATAACCATACATAGAAATCATGGAATTCAATTTTTAAGTCAGTGATTGAGTAATGTTAATGATGGTGTTATTGAGATACTTTACCCTAATGCTTCTATCTGTGCTGCACAAACCTGCCAAAGGTTTCAAAAGTTATTGTGATGTTTCCAGGTTACTTTTCTCTAGATGGGCATTTTGAATTTTTTTTTCAGAATTCTGACCAATGCAGTGATGTTTAAAAAACAAATACATGGAAAAGTATTGTAATTGAATAAATTAATATGTTCTTATTTGTTGATAGCTTCAATGAATGCTAAATTATGTAATAGAATTATCTACAAAATCATGTCACTCTGTCTTGTGTTAATTTATATACCCATACAATGCCCATAAAATACCAACAAAATTTGTTCTAAAACACAATAACATTCTTCTTAAAATTAATTTTTTAAATAAGCATATAAGATTTTAAAAATCAGAAAATACTAGAGCGACAAAGGTAATCTACTATACAAGATGTTGGACTATGTTCATTATATTATTCTCAGTGAAACAAGACCTATCATGTCATCCTAAAAATCAACCTAATTATATAGGCAGTTTAAATATATAATAAAATAAAGCATACCAAAATAACACAAAAATGAAGAATTATTCAATAATTAGTGCTAGGATAACTGGATAGTCTTTGGGAGAAAAGGTTGATTAAAAAATCTGTTTAAATATATATATGTATATATATATATATATTTAATGTTTATTTTTTTTTATTTGAGAGAGAGAGAGAGACAAGTTGAGTGGAGGAGTGGCAGAGAGAGAGACACACACAGAATCCAAAGCATGCTCCAGGCTCTGAGCCATCAGCACAGAGCCCGACGTGGGGCTCAAACTCACAAACTGTGAGATCATGACCTGAGCCAAAGTCAGATGCTTAACCAACTGAGCCACCCAGACACCCCTAAATATGTATTTTATATAGACTTCCAATAAACTCCAGAATAATTAAGGATCACACATATATCATGCCATAGAAAAGCTAGCAGAAAATAGAATAAGATCTTTGGGTGGATGATAACTTTTCACATTTTGAAGTAAGAAGAAAGTTTAAAAAGGGAAGATTGAAAGATTCAATTATATAAAATGTAAAACATCTATTCAATAGACATGCAATGAAAATAAAAAAAAGAAAACTATACACTGGTATCAGGTATGACAGATGAAGAATTAACATCAATAATGAACTAAAGGAGAGTTCTAATTCATACTATAATTAAGATGCCAATGAGTAAAGGGAATGAACAGTCAGTAAAATAGAAAAGAAAAATCAGCAAGAGAACATAAAGAACATGTTCCAACTCACTAGTAAGTAAAGCAATACAATTTGAAACAATAATTTTGCACCTAAAAATGAGAAAAATTGGGTCCACATAAATCAGCCATGCCTGTGATTAAATTAGCTATCTAGCATTATTGGTGGCAATGTAAACTAGTATAACATGTAAAGCAATTTGGCCATATATATCAAGACCCATAAAATTTTGACCACTTATTTTATTCTTGAGAATTGAACTTCAGGAAATATTTGTTAGAGGATTATCTATAATAGCAAAGAATTGGAACTCAGATAATATGTAGAAAAATAGATAAGTAAATTACAGTTTGGAAAGCATTAAATTATAATTGTAAATATGTAACAACATGGGAAAAATGTAAGAGACCTTATTAAGGAAAGGATATCATTTAGAGGACAATAAAGGTACATATAAAAATATAAAAGTGCAGATGTGGATTTAACAAATATTTAACATCCTGAATTTCACAGTTAGGAGTTGTGCTTAGTATGAGCTATATATATTATCACCTCTGATCAAGATACAAAACTATGAACAGCCAATATTTAGGTTTTTTTAATACTGCATTAAACAGAAGGATAGTATATTCTCTAACATATCTTTCCTGATGCAAGCCACTAGCCAATAAACATTAGAAATATCTCAATGAAAATATATGGCATAAAACTATTTCTGAACATTACTGAAAATACTTTTCATTATCTTTAACAGTGCCTCAACATTTTGTTTACTTTGGTGGTACTAATGAAAACACCATTGTTATGACTTGAGTGGAAAACAATTGTATGATCATTGCCTGTTGATTTTATCAGCAGTTTAAACAAGGAAGTTGCAATTTGCAGTATATAGTTTATTTTAAAGGTATGAATTAGTCTTCATTTTTCTCTTTGGAATATTGATTTTTAGCTATGTATAAATATTGAGAATTTAATTAGTATTGTAAAGAATCAGAAATACCGATGGCATGCATATAAACACCTGATTCGAAACCACATAATTTGTAACATAGTATTGTCTATCTAAAAGAAGACTTCTTTAATATTTAGAAATATGTTCTAAAATAGACCATTCAATAGACTGACACATTTAACATTATTAAAGACATCATTTTCCTTTTTTTAAGTACAACAACAACAAAAGTAGCCCAATTGCAGTTCTTGATATATGACATTGATGACAGCTCTGACATAGTTCTATGCCCCCCTAGTCTCAGCCTCACAAGCTCAACTGTCCTCAATAATTTTTGCTGCTAGTAAAGATGTTGGTAGGCAGGTGCAAGAGGTAGTTTCCAGTAAGTCTCTTTTAGAGAAGGAAGAATGAAGGAAAGAAGGAATAAGAGAGAAAGCAGCATGGTATACTCATTAAAGGTATAGATCTAAAGCTACACTGCTGCATTCCAAGTGCTATTCTCTTTAGTAGTTATTTGACCTCAGGCAAGTCACAGTTTATCACTAATATTTCACAGATTCCATGAAAAAGGCTTTGCTTTTTCTAGCTGCATGTTTTGTAGTTTGACCTTGATTATTCTTTCTTCTCTCTAAGCCCCAGTTCCTTATCAGTGAAATAGTACCTAATAACCCTGAAAGACCTGGTTTCTGTTACCATTTACAGACAAGTCCCTAGTTAACAATACTGCATTGTTTACTTAAAATTTTGTCAAGAAGGTAGATCTTATCTTAAGTACTCTTAATACAAAAGAAAAAACATTAAAGGGAGTAGGAGGAAACTTTTGGAGGTGATGGATAGGCTTACGGTCTTGATTGTGATGATGGTTTCACAGATGTATACTTGTCTCCAAACACATCAAGTTGTATACACTAATTATGTACAGCTTTTTGTATGTCAATCATACCTAGATTTTTAAATATCAATTTAGATGTATTTTCAAGTTTTCTTATAAAGAATTTTTATTCTACACTTTTAATTACTTTAAAATTCTTATAAGGATTCTTTGACTAGTAGAACTTTAGCAATGTGTTTTTTTAATGCCCAAATGCACAGATTTAAACCATTTCATTGTGGTTATAGAACATAGTCTACATGATAAAAGTTTTTTAAGTTTAATTATTTATTGAGTGAGAGAGAGAGAGAGAAAGAGATAGAGAGAGAGAGAGAGAGAGAGAGAGAGAATGAGCAGGGGAGGGGCAGAGAGAAGGAGAGACAGAATCCCACGTAGACTCCGCACCATCAGTGCAGAGCACTATGTGGGGCTCAAACTCATGAACCGGGAGATCATGACCTGAGCCAAGATTAAGAGTTGGACACTTAACCAACTGTGCCTCCCAGGTGCCCCTGCATGATACAAATTTTTAAAAATATTTCAAGTTGTGCTGTGTGACCCTATATGCAATCAATTTTCCAAATATTTCATGTATATTTTAGAAGATTGCATGTTGGAAAACTGTTGAAGCAGGGTTGTGTGTGTGTATATATACACACACATATATATAGTCCTTAAAATTAAGTACACTAATTGTGTTATTCAAATCTTCTATATCTTTGCTATTTTAATTTTGTCTCTTGGCCCATCAATATTGGAAAGAGGTGTGCTGATATTTCCTACTATGATAGTAGAATTGTCTTTTTTTTACAATTTTATCAATTATTGATTTATGCAATCTAGGCTATATTACTAGGCATTACAAGTTTAAATAAATATATCTCCCTAGTGAATAAAACTTTTTAATATTAAATTTTAATAGTTTAATATTAAACTATTTAATATGAATCTTTTGCCCTAATGATGTTGTCTTTGAACTTTGTACTTTTTGGTATTAATATAGCTACCCCAG
The DNA here is from genome assembly GCA_028646485.1 of Cryptoprocta ferox. Lineage (NCBI taxonomy): Eukaryota > Metazoa > Chordata > Mammalia > Carnivora > Eupleridae > Cryptoprocta > Cryptoprocta ferox. The sequence continues at coordinate 22,201,741 of CM053579.1, forward strand.
TTTTCTTTTGTTTAGTATTTTCTGGTATATCTCAGTTTACTAATTCTCTCATCCCTCAGTTTTTAGCTCCTGACATCAGCATTTGCATCCAGGGCATCCTAAGATTTCATGTTCTGTTACTATTAACCTCTCAAATTCCAGCTCACTAGTACACTCTTTCTTTATTTTATAGTTTGTTTGTTTGGGTTTTGGCCCATGGTGATTTCATGTAGTGCAGGTTCAAAAATACATTTAAATAACGTGTGTTTGTTTCAATTTATCTATTATATAATGTTGTTTAAAATATCTGGTCTGACATTGTGCCAGAAGCAGAAGTCCTTGCTAAACTTCTGACTTTAGTAATGATCTAAATAAGCTACCTTATTTAAATCATATGTTCACAGCAGGCATTTTAAATCTGTCATGGTACTGTTATCTGTTTCCTTTAAGGTTGAAAGCAGTGTAATAATCCTTAAATTATAGAAATCCATCACCAGTTAAAACCATTATTGCATTCCCCAGCTAACCCATGTATTTCATGTCTACTTTGCTTTCTCTGACTGTATTCTTCTCTCAAGGATGTACTCCTTGAAATCTATGAAAGATTAGAATAATTTCTATTGATCATTAAAAAATACTATGTTTTGAATACTCATGCTCTTTATTTAACATGGCATTTAACTTTCATACTTTGAGGTTCGATCTAGAATTGTGCTGTGTAATATATCATAGCCAGTAGCCACATGTGGCTATTGAGTACCTGAAAAGTTCCTAGTTGGCAAGATATGGAAACAACCCAAGTGTCCATTGACAGATGAATGGATAAAGAAAATGTGGTATAGACATATAATTACATGGTACTTAGCCTCAAAAAAGAAGGAAATCCTTCCATTTGTGATAAGATGTGTGAACATGTGACATTAAGCTAAGTGAAGTAAGCAGAGTGGATACTGTATGATTCCACTTATGAGGTATCTAAAATACTCAAATTATGGATGTTGCAAATGTCTTGAAATAATTTTTCTCATCATTAAATTGAAATTGTCATTTATTATACCTACTGCTAGATTTCAATTAATATATTTGATACTATTAAATAATAATTATTAAATAATTTAATTATATAATACATAAATTTAATTATTTAATATATTAATAAACAAGCACAATATGTTACTTTAGGAATCACATTATATTTCTACTGAATGAAATCATAGCCAAATTAGACTAGATTCTAGGTTTTTCATTTAGTAACCATGAATGGACTATAAAATCCCTTGCAATTATATCCAAAACTGTGTGAGATTGCGTATATTGGTCTTTTTATTTGACCAAATCATAGTTTAAATACCCCCATCACCCCAAAATGGATTAAGAACAAGTCTAGACTATAAAACCTTGCGATTTTGTATTGCCACAGACCAAGCCATACAATGTGGAAGTCCTAAAATACATCTTGAAAATTAGTTATAGGTTTAAAAATCCATTCATGGATTTCATTCATCCAGTTAATACTTATTGCATATCTACTGAGGTAGCAATGACAGTGGTTGCCACTCATTTCCAGTAACGTATGTTTGTATGGCACATCTTTTTTTGTGTGTGTGTGACAAGGGGATATAGAAGTCAATGGTCAGATTCTGGGTTGTCAGTAATGATATATATATTTCAAATTCATAGATTCATACAATTCATGTCAGTGGCAGTGAAACTAAGAACTTATATAATGTCTCAAAATGAGAATTCTGTAGTGCAATGGAAAGAGAACAAAAGATTTCCTGATGGAGAACTGAAAAGGCATTTGAGTTGAAACTTGCTTTAAAAAATGCATTTTAAATGATACAAACCAGAATTCTTTGTACTTTTTTCTTTTTCTTTGTAAAGATGTATGTGGATTTATTTTTTCAATTCCAATTAACATACAGTGTAATATTATTCAGGTGTACAATGTAATGATTCATCATTTCCACACAACACCTGGTGCTCATCACAAGTGCACTCCTTAATCTCCATCACCTATTTAATCCAGCCCTTCACCCACCTCCCCTCTGGTAACCATCGGTTTGTTTTTAGTTAAGAGTCTGGGAGCATCTGGGTGGCTTGGTCAGTTAAGCATCTGACTGACCAGGTCATGATCTCAGGGTTTGTGAGTTCGAGCCTTGTGTTGGGCTCTGTGCTGAAAGCGTGGAGCCTGCTTGGGATTCTTTCTCTCACTCTCTCTCTCTCTCTCTCAAATAAATATTTAGGAAAAAAAGAGTCTGTTCTATGGTTTACCTCTCTCTTTTTTTCCCTTTGTGCATTTGTTTTTCTTGAATTCCACATACATATGAGTGAAACCACATGGTATTTGTGGTTCTCTGACTTTTTTTTATCCATGTCATTGCAAATGGCAAGATTTTATTCCTTTTTATGACTGAGTAATATTCCATTGCATATATATTACCAAAACTTCTTCATCCATTCATAAGTCTATGGACATGTGGGCTATTTCCATAATTTGGCTATTGTAGATAATGCTGCTATAAACATCAGGGTGCATGTATCCCTTTGGATAAGTATTTTTGTGTCCTTTGGGCAAATACCTAGTAGTGCAATTGCTGGGTTGTAGGTTAGTTCTATTTTTAATGTTTTTAGGAAACTCCATAGTGTTTTCCAGAGTATCTGCACTGGTTTGCATTCCCACCAACAGTTCATGGGGGATCCCCCTTCTCCACATCCTTGCCAGCACCTGTTGTTTCTTCTGTTATTGATTTCAGCAATTCTGACAGGTGTGAGGTGCTATCTCATTGTAGTTTTGATTTGTATTTCCTTGATGATGAATGATGTTGAGCATCTTTTCATGTATGTTTTAGCCATCTGGATATCTTCTTTGGAAAAAATATCTATTCATGTCTTCTGTCCATTTTTTTAACTGAATTATTTGGTTTTGTTTTTTTGGGAGGGATATTGAGTTTAATAGCTCTTTATAGATTTTGATTACTAACCCTTTACCAGCTATGTCATTTACAAATATCTCCTCCCATTCTGAAGGTTGTCTTTCAGTTTTGTTGATTGTTTTCCTTTGCTGTGAAGAAGCTTTTTTTTTATCTTGATGAAATCCCAATAGTTTATTTTTGCTTTTGTTACCCTTGCCTCAGGAGATGTATCTAGTAATAAGTTGCTATGGTTAATATCAAAGCGGTTCCTGCCTATGTTCTCCCCTAAGATTTTGATGGTTTCCTATCTCACAGTTAGGTTTTTCATCCATTTTGAATTTATTTTTCTGTATGGTGCGAGAGAGTGGTATGGTTTAATTCTTTTAAATGTTGCTGTTCAGTTTTACCAACATTATTTGTTGAAGAGACTGTCTTTTGTCCATTGTATATTTTTTCCGGCTTTGTCAAAGATGAGTTGACCATACATTTTGTGGGTCCATTTCTGGGTTTTCTATTCATTGATCTATGTGTCTATTTTTGTGCCAGTAACATACTGTCTTATTCACTACAGTTTTGTAATATAACGAAGTCCAGAATTACGATGCCTTCAGCTTTGCTTTTCTTTTTCAAGATTGCTTTGGCTATTTGGGGTCTTTTGTAGTTCCATACAAATTTGGGATTGTTTTCTCTAGCTCTGTGAAAAATGCTGGTGGCATTTTGAAAGGGATTGCATTAAATGTATATGTTGCTTTGGGTAGTATAGACATTTTAACAGTATTTTTTCTTCTAATCCATGAGCATGGAATGTTTTTCCACTTCTTTGTGTCATCTTTAATTTCTTTCATCAATGTTTTATAGTTTTCAGAGTACAGATCTTTTACCTCTTTGGTTAGGTTTATTCCTAGGTATCTTATGGGGTTTTTTGTTGCAGTTGTAAATGAAATAGATTCCTTGTCTTAGCTTTATTTTTGCAAGTAGCTCCAGTCTGAGATTTGCTCCACAGATAAGCATAAAAGGAGAAACTCCTCTGAAGAACCATAGATAGGGGGGTTCACTCCAGACAGACATTTCTTTTCTAGAAATAGAAATCTGGTAGGCACTGAAGTATGTAACAATGAAAATTTGACATTAATAGTTTTCTTTAAAATATTGAAAGGTAGGGGCGCCTGGTTGTCTCAGTTTGTTAAGCGTATGACTCTTGATTTTGGCTGAGGTCATGATGTCACAGTTTCATGAATTCGAGCCCTGCATTGGGCTCAAGTGCATAGCTTGCTTGAGATTCTCCCCTTTCTCTGCCCCTCCCCCACTCACACTCTCTCTGTCTCTCTCAAAATAAATAAATAAACTTATAAAAAAAGAAGTCTACATTAAAAAAATACAGCAAGGTATAGGGTGCCTGGGTGGGTCAGTCGGTTAAGGGTCTGACTTCAGCTCAGGTCATGATCTCACAGTTCCTGGGTTTGAGCCCTGGGTTGGACTCTGTGCTGACAGCTCAGAACCTGGAGCCTGCTTCGGATTCTGTGTTTCCCTCTCTCTCTCTCTCCTTGCCCCTCCCCCACTCGTGCTCTGTCTCTCAAAAATAAATAAATGTTAAAAAAAATTTTTAAAAATACTGCAAGGTAGAGATAAGAATGTGTCAAAAATGCTGTGATGCACTACCTAGAACCTCCCTTTGGTAATGGTGGCCCTAGGCTTTAAGCCATCTTTGAGAAGTCCCTCAGCTGAAGAGAATTATCTTTTCCAAGATCATGCCTTAGGTATCTTACATCCAGTGACTCATTAATATTAGGACTTGGTCATCCTGCCCCTACTCAAAACAGCTACGGAGGATTATCTCACCTTCACAACATCCTGTAGGGTTGGCTGGAACTTCCATTGAGAATGTTTCACAGTTCAACTTTTTCTTTTGGCAAATCCTTATGTATTACCTTCACTTCCAGTTTTTTATCCTAGTAGCATTCCCTTACGAGCCTACTGTATTCTATTCTTTTAAGCATCTGGTTCCTGGAGAACTAACCTAATACAGCTGAGGCCAAGAGTGGTCTTAAAAATCAGATAGTGGGATCACTGGCTGTCTGGCTGACAATGAGACCTCTATCACTGATCATAGGTGGAGCTCAGATGACTCCTGGAAAGGTAGTGGTATAATTGTTAAAACTTTTATGTGTAATAAACTGGAATGGCATGTTATTGGAATATAATGTAGTGTGATGTGTTAAATTTTTGAGAAATGGGGAGGAGATAGTGCATTAAAATTCATTTGTGTTGATAAGCTTGACTGACACTTTGGGAAAGAATGCAAGAAAAATCTGGGGCGCCTGAGTGGCTCAGTGGGTTAAACATCCAACTTCTGCTCAGGTCATGATCTCCCAGTTCCTGAGTTTGAGCCCTGTGTTGGACTCTGTGCTGACAGGTCAGAGCCTGGAGCCTGCTTCGGATTCTGTGTCTCCCTCTGTCCCTGTCCCTCTCCTGCTCGCTCTCTCTCTCTCCCTCTCTCAAAAGTAAATAAACATTAAGAAAAAAAAGAATAGCTGAGTTCCAAAGAACTTAACAGTCCAACCAAGGCAGGTCTGCTTTAAAAGGTAAGGGCCCCTGTTGGTAAAGAATGGGACACTGACACATGGGATGGGTTATCTGGATTGATGCTTCTGAAAATCTTGAATCTGCGGGTTCCCCTGAATTCTTCAAGCATGTAAAAGAGAGTCACTTCTTCCCAGGCAGATCTAGTATCCTCCCTTTATTTGGAGACAAAGCAGAAGCCCCTCCCTTTCTAGACAATATGCATTCCTTTCATCTTCCACATACTTTCCTGGGCACTGAGCCGTTAACTAGGGTTATGTTTCAACTTAAACTAGCTACGGATGTGATGGACCTATGTAGGAGAAAGGGGACTGGAATAAACACATATTCTCTCTCTCTCTCCCTCTCTCTCTCTCTCTCTCCCTCTCTCTCTCTCTCTCTCTCATATATATATATATATATATATATATATATATATATATATATATAAATCTATCTATCTATATATATATAAATCTGCCACTCCTGCCAGAAAAGGCCTAGCCAATATTGTTATGTAAGGGTTTAGAGAATGTTTTATCCTCCAGCATAGGATACTATATAACTGCATCAGACCAAGTGAACAATTTTACAACAAAGGAGTTGTGGCAGAAATGCCTTTCTATGGTGCTGTGTTGCAAGTGGAAGAATACTTAGGTCATGGAACAAATGTGAGGAAGTAGGATAGGCCATAATTACCATCATTTCTAGGGACCTGCTTAGCGAATTTGTTTCCCATCCCTGAGACAAGGTCTCTGTGGTTTTAGAGGTCCTGCTTCCCAAAAGGAGAATGCTTCTGCTAGGAAACTCAATAAAGGCCCCATTGACCTATAAGCTATGAGCTTGACAAGGAAAAAAAACTGAGGGGTTCAGTTATGAACTGTGGTGGATACTGTGATTCACCACCCAGTTCCCCCTTCGGAAATGAAGATCTTATTACTCCTTCTGCTGGGAATGCTTCCATCAGATAGCCACAAATTATCCAGCTTTTAGGATGGTCTCAGGTGAAGTGATTTGGAGCAGCCCACATCCTTCTTGAGAAGTCCATGTCCAATGAATGACTGATTAATGCAGGGATATCAAGTTGTGTCCCTCTTATTCTAACTTTGATCAGCTCTGAAGGGCAATCCTATCTTCACAATTCCCTTTAGAGTCAGCTGAGGCTTCCATTGAGAATGCATTATGGCTCAAACTCTCCCTTAGCCACTTTTGCTTTTTTCTCTTCCTTTCATAGAGAGCTGATATTAAGAATACTCCCTACAAATTCATTCATGTCACTGTCTTATAGTCTGTTTCCCAAGAAGGTCAACCTGTAAAAGGGAGTTAGAGTAATTATAAATCAAGAGATAAGATGATATGCCTCTTCCATTTAAATGGTAAATATAAGAGGGGCGGCAAGGTGGCTCAGTCAGTTAAGCATCCAACTTCAGCTCAGGTCATGATCTTGTGGTTTGTGGGTTCGAGCCCCATGTCAGGCTCTGCCCTGATGGTGTGGAACCTGCTTGAGATTCTTTCTCTCTCCCTCTCTGCCCCTTTCCCACTTGGTCTCTCTTTCTCTCAAAAATAAATTAAACTTAAAAAAATAAATGGTAAATATAAGAGAGAAAAGCTATTACTTAATAATTATTTCATGTAGTTCCTACAAGGCATTAGGGAGGCAATAGGAAAAAATGTAATGTTTTTATAATCTAAACATTGAGAAGTGAACTTATATGTTCAAAATTACATGATTTGCTACAGAGCTGAGCTAATGTAAGAGCCAATGAGGAACTACTATTGTCTTATTTAATTTCAAATAATGATTAATGATTGCCGTCTAAATTCTTGGTAATTTATATAGAAAATTAATGTGATTATCCATATTTTATAGATAAATATTTAAAAAGATTAATCAACTTTGTCAAACAACTAGTAAGTGATAGACCAAACAACTATTGATCAAAATCAATTAGTAAGTCATAAAGCTGAGATTTAAACTCAGTACTGTCTGAATCTAGTCTAGTGCTTTTACCCGCAACTAACTGCCTGTAATTGAACTTTTGTTATTTTTGAAGGGAGATGTCAGAGTTTGGGTTTGGTGGCCTTTAAGTTATATACCTTGCTTGATTACAGATGCAATTACTAGAGTTCTCAAGATATGTGGTGGAGAGGTATAATATATGAGCTCTTGGGGTAATGTTTCAAAATACATATTCAAAACTGACACAATTTTATATTTGGAGATAGAACAAAAAACATTGTTTTCATAAATGCTATAGAAAAAAAAGCTTTACACAATTTCCTTGGGTGCTGAGAATATGTAAAAAATAGCAAGAATTATCTATGTATACATAAGAGGGATGGATTTCAGAATTATCAAGCAGAGACATGAAATTTTATATTTATTAAAAGAGTAAGTGGCTTTCAAAACATTGAACAATACTGTTTTATATAATTCTGCCTTCATTTTTAGATAATCTAGCACATCTTGCATGAAAATCCTACTATGTGGATAATTAGTTGATGTTATGTCTAACATTATATATTGTATAATGTTAACTGCACCTTTCCTTTACATTCTGATAGTAATTCATTAATTCAACAAATACGTATTAATCCATGTGCTGAGCCCTGTACCAAGTGATATGGGTGCGTGAATTAAGTGATCCATGAGCTTCATATGAATTATCAAGTCTTCCCTCCACTTGACAGCAATTGTGCCTCACATCTAAAAATCTTTACAACTAAACTCCCTTAGCTTTTTACTTCTTCCATATCTCTCATTGTGCAGTATAGAACTTTTAACCTTAAGTTTCGGACTTAATGTATTCTATGATTTCTCAAAAACATAAAAGCCAGGTTAACTAAAATATCAGACAGAAACCTGATATTCCTTAGTGCCAGGTCAAAGTCCTAAGAAAACAAAGTCAAACAGCAATTTTCATGAACACCAGGAAGTTGGTTCAGGAGCAAATTTAAATAAATTACTGAGATTAATAGAAATGGGTAATTACATTTTTGTGTGTGTGAGTTCTACATAATCAGTGAAATTACTAGTGCCTGACACAACATGTTACAAGATGCTCTTTTTGCTACCAATTAGACCTTGAGAATTTTCTTATATTTTAAAATAAAGATAGTTGTGTGTTCTGACATGCAGGATTTAAGATAAAATGGAGTAATTTAATTACAAAATTACCTAGTTTCCTGTTTATTGTCATAGTCTGCTGAGGAATGAGGATAGAAATTAGATACCCTTCTGCTTTCAGAACATTTGAGGCAAGTGTATTCACACTGCCACAAGGTTGTGGAATAGCTGCAGAAAAAAAATTTATTTGCCAAAAATAATGTGATTAGACAGGTTGGCTCTAGCTGTGAATTCACAGCAGCTAGAGAATTTTGTGTAGTAGTCCTAAATTGAACCTGAAAATGTTCTTAGAGAAGTTATAATGTCTCATCACAAAGATCTTCTTTGGTTCATACTGGTCTTCATGGTCCACTCCAATGATACAATGTTTTAATACTTTTGCTTTCACAGAATATACATTTTAAGATTATGAAGGTTACTGTTATTCTGTTAATTTCTTGATGAGTATTCCTAATTTACATTCACTGCCTTTATATTTTTTTATATTTTGTGCAGCCCGCATATGCATATAGCTGAAGGTCAGATGCAATGTCACTTCAGAAACAGAATGATGTAACTTCACTTATACATTGAATCCAAAGTTCTAACATTGCCTGTCAACATTAGCTAGTTAATTTTAACATTAAAACAAAGTTATATCTAAGGATTAATATGTATAAAAGATATGCTCAGTAAGTGATTCTAGAGAGGTATTTGCACTTAGAATATCTTGGGTTATATTGGATTTTAATGATATTTAAATGTTTATTGTGTATCTACAGTTAAGTGCAGAGTAGATTTTATATTCCAATTACAATAGATTCATGCATACAAATTTTAAAAATCTAAAAAGAGAGGAGCGCCTGGGTGGCTCAGTCTGTTAAGCATCTGACTTCCACTCAGGTCATGATCTCACGGTTCCTGAGTTTGAGCCCTGCATCGGGCTCTATGCTGACAGCTCAAACCCTGGAGCCTGCTTTGCATTCTGTGTCTCTGTCTTTCTCTGCCCCTCCCCTGCTTGCACTCTGTCTCTCTCTCTCTCAAAAAATAAATAAACATTTTAAAATTTTGGAAAAATCTAAAAAGGGAAAGATAGAATACAATAGGTTGTCTCATTATTTCCTTGCTTTATACCTCAAGCTCACTTTATATCCTCCATTTCCTGCATATCTCAATAAATAATCTTAAATCAAAATTGAACATATTACCAATAACCTTATTTTGAAAACATTTCACCCATTTAGGAATATGGTGCTGAATATGGTCTTGATCTAAGGCAAAGGAAATAAATAATTTAAAATTTAAAAAAATATGGCATAACATGCCAAGTCAAATTGAAAAGATGGCAAGCATTTGGTGGCATGTGTCATAAGTAGGGCACTAGCTAGACTAGTAGTTAAGTATCATAGAACTATTGGAGATTCAAATTAGTTAAACAGTCAAAAGTTCAGGTTTTCAGACCTCAAAACCAGTGAATAATTAATTTTCAGGACTTTAGAGCAGCCAAAATGTTCAAAGGCCAAAGTAATACACTTCTTCATTTATTTAATATTTTAAATTTATTCCATATAGAACACTAATCATATGCCAGGTACTATTTTAGTTGCTTTACAAATATTAATCCAGTTAGTCTCCATAATAACCTTATGACATAGGTATTACCCTCTATAGGCACAGATTTTATAAGAAAATTGCCAACTTTTATATACTCAATAAGTAGAGGAGCTTGGATTTAAATCTCACTCTACAATTGGTCCCCTTAATCACTATATACCACTTTTATTTTTTATTTTATTTTTTATTTTTTTATATATAATTTATTGTCAAGTTGGTTTCCATATAACACCCAGTGCTCTTCCCCACAAGTGCCCTCCTCCATGACCATTACCCCCCTTCCACTTTCCCCCTCCCCCTTCAGCCCTCAGTTCGTTCTCAGCATTCAAGAGTCTCTCATGATTTGCCTCTCTCCCTCTCCCTAACTCTTTTTCCCCCTTCCCCTCCCCATGGTCCTCTGTTAGGTTTCTCCTGTTAGACCTATGAGTGAAAACATATGGTATCTGTCCTTCTCTGCCTGACTTATTTCACTTAGCATGACACCCTCCAGTTTCATCCACATTGCTACAAATGGCCAGATTTCATTCTTTCTCATTGCCATGTAGTATTCCATTGTATAGATAAACCACATCTTCTTGATCCATTCATCAGTTGATGGACATTTAGGCTCTTTCCATGATTTGGCTATTGTTGAAAGTGCTGCTATGAACATTGGGGTCCATATGCCCCTATGCATCAGCACTTCTGTATCCCTTGGGTAAATCCCCAGCAGTGCTATTGCTGTGTCATAGGGGAGTTCCATTGATAGTTTTTTGAGGAACCTCTACACTGTTTTCCAGAGCGGCTGTACCAGTTTACATTCCACCAACAGTGTAGGAGGGTGCCCATTTCTCCACATCCTCGCCAGCATCTATAGTGGAAGACATACTATTCTTAAGATGTCTATACACCTCAAAGTGATCCAGAGGTTCAGTGCAATCTGTCAAATTATCAATGATGTTTTTGTAGTAATATGAAAATCAATCCTAAAATTCATATGTAATTTCTGGGGACCTTGAATCACCATAAAAATCTTGAAAAAGCAGAATAATGCTGTAGGACTCACTTCCTGATTTCAAAACTTACTACTACAAAGTTACAGTAATGAAAACAGTGTGGTACTGACATAAAGACAGGCTTACAGATCAATGGAATAGAATGGAGAGCCCAGAAATCAGACCTTACTTGCATATTCAAATGATCTTTTTAATGTTTTATTTATTTTTTAGAGAGAGAGAGAGAGAGAGAGAGAGAGAGAGAGACAGTGTGAGCAGGGGAGGTTCAGAGAGAGAGGGAGACAGAATCAGAAGACGGGCTCCAGGCAGAGCCTGATGCGGGGCTCAAACCCACGAACCGTGAGATCATGACCTGAGCCGAAGTTGGACGCTTAACCGACTGAGCCACCCAGGCGCCCCTCAAATGATTTTTGACAAAGTTGCCAAGGACCATTCAACAGGGGAAAGGAGAGTCTTTCAACAAGTGATTCTAGGAAAACTGGATATTCACAAACAAAAGAATGGAGTTTCACCTTTATCTAACACCACATACAAAAATTAACTCAAACTGGACCAGAGACCTAAAGATGAGGCCCAAAACTATAAAACTCTTAGAAAAAACAGAGGGCAAAGTCTTCATGACATTGGACTTGGCAATGATTTCTTGAATATAACACCAAACGCACAAGCAACCAAAGAAAAAATAGAGAAATTGAATTTATGAAAATTAAAAAATATTTTTATATCAGAAGACAATTTATGAAAATTAAAAAATATTTTTATATCAGAAGACAATAAAGTAAAAAAATGACAGATTGGGAGAAAATATTTCCATATCATATATTTAATAAGGGGTTAATATCCAAAGTATATAAAGAACATCACAAACTCAACATCAAAAATACAAACAGATTGATTAATAAATAAGTGGACTTAAATAGGCATTTCTCCAAAGAAGATATGCAAATGTCCAATAAGCACATGAAAAGATATTTAATATCACTAATTATTAGGAAAATGCAAATTAAAACTACAATGAGATACCAATTCAGACCCATTAGGATGACTACTATGAAAAAATTGCAACTTTTGTGCACTATTGGTGGGAGCGTAAAATAGTGCATCAACTATAAAAAAACAGTATGGCAGTTCTTCAAAAAATTACTAATAGAACTACCATATGATTCAGAAATTCCACTTCTGGGTATATAGCCAAAGAATTGAAAGCAGGGTCTCAAAGAGATATTTGTACACTCATGTTGATAGTAGCATTATTCACAATAGTTTAAATGTAGAAACCACCCAAGTGTCCATTGACAGATAAATGGATAAGCAAAATGTGACATAATCATACAATGGAATATTTTTCACCCTTAAAGGAAATTATGACATAGGCTACAATAGGGATGGACCTTGAGGGCATTATGCTAAGCATAATAAGCCAGTCACAAAAAGACCAATACTATGATACCACTTATATGAGATACTTAATCAGACTTACAGAGACAAAAAGTTGAGTGGTGGTTGTTAGGGGCTGGGGAGAGAGGAGAATAGGAAGTCATTGTTTAGTGGGTATAGAGCTTCATTCAGTTTTACAAGTAAAAAGAGTTGTAGAGACAGATGATGGCAATGGTTGCCACAACATTATGAATGTATTTAATACCACCAAAATGTACACCTAAACATGGTTAAGATGGTCTTAAAAAAAGTAAAATAGAAAACTACATGCGTCAGAGGTTCTATTTGTGATTTATATAATTGCATATTTATGATTCACATACATGTGTTAGATAATTTTCTCAGGTTTCAAAACAAGAGTAGCAAAGAAATTAATTGTACAATTGATACATTATATATTGCCATTAATGATAAAAATAATTTTTTCTTTTTCCTGACATCTAAACTGAGTAAACTTACATTTTACAATGGAACACAAAATATCACAATAAATAACTTCTCAGCTGCACCACCATTTCTTCTCATTGTGATAGAACTATATAACTCTGTCAGCATGTAAAGATGGCTTTTCCAAATATTTACATTGGAAGTTATATCTGTTTGATATAAATGTACTAAAAATTATCCCAATATAGAAACATGAAGTGAATTTTTCACTTCTTCTATAGCATTTAGCAAGAGTACATAGTAATGGTGAGCAATATTCTAATTGTTTTATGAGTGGAGGATCAGTAGTAAGAATATTAAAAACTGAGAATGCAAGGACAGGGTTTAGTATAATAAAACTCACAACAAAGTTAAATTCACATATGTTTAATGGTATGCAAAATTATTAATGTGCTACATGGTAATTATCAAAAACATTGTGGAAAATGACAGTAATTGGCGTTACTTTCCCCTGACCAAATCACTGGTTTCTAGGATCCAAGGATTTTGTTGGATGGTTCTAATTATTTGAAAGTACTTCATCATATTGAGTCTTAAAGTTTTCATTGCAACTTTTATCTAATCATCCATATCTGCTTTTTGCAGTTACACAGACTCTAAGTCACTTAACTTCCTACATAGCAGTTATCAAATATTTGAAGACAGCTATCTTTGCCTTGTCTCACTCTCATATTTTTCCTGTTCTAGGCTGAGCAATGTGGTTTCTCTCAATTGTTCATCACAGGATATGTTTTTCAAGCTACTAAGAATCTTCATTGCATTCCTCTGGATATTTTTTAGTCTTTTTTCCCCCCAAAAAAGGCTATAGTACCCTAGATGTGGTATAGAAGTTAGAAATTTTTATGTGATTATTTCACACTGATCTATATAATCTGGGGTTTTTTTGCTTGAATTACATTTTTCCCAAACAAACTTTTTTTGAAGCATGATAGCAAAACATCCACACTTTAAGAATACTTTTCTATGAGTTTTGACAAATTACAAACCTGTGTAACTACCACCATAATAAAGATTTAGCACGTGTCCATCACCCCAACAGTTTCCCTACCCCATCCTATTCAGTCTTACTGAATAGGTTCAGGCAATCCTTGATCTGATTTGTGTCACTAGTTTTTTCCTTATTCTGTAACTTCATATAAATGGTATCAAAATTATGTATTCTCTTGTATATGGACTTTTACAAGCATTGACAATCCTAGTCTGCTCAGGCTGCCCAAATAAAATGCCACAGACTGGGTACCGTAAAAAACAGAAATTTATTTTCTCACAGTTCCAGAGAAGTCCAAGATCAAGGTGTCAGTATGGTCAGTTTCTAATGAGAGCTCTATCCCTGGCTTTCAGACAGCCATATTCTCACATGGCTTTTCCTCAGTGTGTTATGCAGAGAGCAAGAGAGAGAATAAAAGCATGAATAGAAAGTAAGCGAGAGAGAGAGAGAGAGAGAGAGAGAGAGAGAGAGAGAGAGTGAGAGGGAGCAAGACAGTGTTCTGGTGTCTCTTCTTATAAGGATACTATTCCTATTGGATTAAAGTCCCATCTTTATTACCTTATGTAATTTTAATTGCTTCCTTAGAGGTCTTACATCCAGATACATACAGCCCATTGGAGGTTAGGATCTCAACATATGAATGTTAGAGGGACACAAACATTCAGTCTATTAATAAGCATAATGCTTTAGGAGTGCCTGGGTGGCTCAGTCAGTTAAGCATCCGACTTCAGTTCAGGTCATGATCTCACAGTCTGTGAGTTTGAGCCCCGCGTCGAGCTCTGTGCTGACAGTTCAGACCCTGTAGGCTGCTTCAGATTCTGTGTCTCCCTCTCTCTCTGCCCCTCCCTTGCTCACACTCTTTCTCTCTCACTCTCAAAAATGAATAAATGTTAAAAAATGTTTTTTTTAAATAAGCATAATGCTTTATAGATTCATCTATGTTTTTGTATGTTTCAGTTGTATTCCTTTGTTGCTCCTGAGTAGTAATGTTCCATTTATGGAAATACTGCAATTGGTTTATTCATTCACCTGTTGATGTATATTTGGGTTATTTCTAGATTTGGGGATATTATACATTAGGCTGCTAGGAACATTTTTGTACAAGTCTTTGAATGTATTTTATTTCTTTGAAGCTAATAGCTAATAGCAGAATTGCTGGGTCATATAGTAAGTGCAAATGTATGTTTCATATGACAATAAACTGCCAAAATGGAAGTACCATTTTACATTCCTATTAGGAGTAGGAAAGCTGAAGGTGCTCCACATCATCATGAATTCCTGTCAGCTTTTAATTTTACATATTTTAGTGAGTATGTAATGATATTACATTGTGATTTTCATTTGTATTTCTTTGATGACTGATATTGAACATTTCAAAATTTGCATATCTATAAGATGCTTATCTTTTGTTGTGCAGTGTTTGTTTAAATCATTTACCTGTGTTTAATGGGAGTTGTCTTTCATCTATTTGTTATATTGTATGAGTTATAATTATATGCTCTTGTTATAAACTCTTTATCTGATGTATGCATTGGGAATATTTTTCTAAGTTCTAACCTGCTTTTCATTTTCCTAATCGTGTCTTTCTAAAAGCAGATATTTTAAATTTTGTTGAAATCAAATTTAGTTTTTCTTTTATAATTTGTGACATTTGTGCCCTATCTCATAACCTCCTGCCTGACTTAAATTCACAAAAATTTTCTTCTCACTTCTCCAAATGATTTTTTAAACTTTTTATTATTATGTTTATTTATTTTTAGAGGGGGGGAGGGGCAGAGAGACACAGAATCCGAAGCAGGCTCCAGGCTCTGAGCAGTCAGCACAAAGCCCAAGGCGGGAGCTCGAACCCACAAGCGGTAAGATCATTACCTGAGTCTAAGTCAGATGCTCAACCAGCTGAGTCACCCAGTCACCCCTCCAAATGTTTTTTATAGATTTACTTATACATTTGGGTTTATGATCCGTTTCAAATTTCTTTTTGGGTATTAAGATAATGATCAAGGTTCATTTTTTCCCCACATGGATACCCAGTGGTTTTAACACCAGTTTTTGAAAAGCTTTCCCCATTGAATTATCTTGACGTTTTTGTTGAAAACCAATTGGCCATAAATGTGAAAGTCTATTTCTGGACTATTTATTCTGATTAATTGATCTGTGGATCTGTTTTTGCAGCAATATATCACTCTTTTGATTGTTACAGAAAAATACTAAGAAAGAGGTAGAGCAATTCCTTCATTTTTTTCTTTATTTTCATAATTGTTTTGGCATTCTGTGTCCTTTGCATTTCCATATACATTTTAGAATCAACTTGTCAGTTTCTATGAAAAAGACTGCTGAGATATTCGTTAGAATTGCATCAAATCTAGGTATCAGCTAGGGAGAATTGACATCTTAATGCTGAGTCTTCCAATCCATGAACATGGTGTATCTGTAAATTTATTTAGGTTTTCTTTTATTTATCCAGCAATATTTCAGTTTTCAGTGTAACAATGGTCTTTATCTTGCACATTGTTATTTAAGTTGTAATGATTCTCTGGGGTTTTTTCCGTTTATTATGCTAATATGGAGAACTACATTGATTTATTTTTGAGTGTTAATCAAACTTGCATCTCTAGGATAAATCCACTTGGTCAAAATGTATTGTCTAATATCTTTTTTGTTTTTGATTTGCTAATATTTTGTTAATGATTTTTGAGTCTCTGCTCATCAGGAGTATTGATCTGTGATTTTCTTTATTTTTAAATTTTTGATAATGTTTATTTTTGAGAGAGACAAACAGACACAGCACGAGCAGGGGAAGGGCAGAGAGAGAGAGCTGGAGATACAGAATCTGAAACAGGCTCCAGGCTCTGTGCTGACGCAGGGCTCGAACTCATGAACTCTGAAATCATGACCTGAGCCAAACTCTGATGCTTAACTGACTGAGCCACCCAAGCACCCCTGGTGTGTAATTTTCTTACAATGTTGTCTGGCTTTGGCATAAAGACAATATTGAACTTTGGGAGTTCTTTTATCTTATACTTTTTGGGAAAAGATTGTAGGCTTTGTATTATTTCTTCTTTAATTATTTGAAAGAATGTCTGTGAAACAGTCTGGGCATTGAATTTTGTTAGTAAGAATGTTATAAATTACAAATTCAGTTTCTTTGATAAATATAAGTTTATTCATGTTTCCTAATTTTTGTGTCAATTTTAGTGATTTATGTTTTTCAAGAAGTGTGTTCTTTTCATCTATGTTTTCAAATTTATTATCATAAATGCTTATGTCTTTTATTCTTTTAAATTGTATATTATTAATAATGATCTCTCTTTTATTTATCATATTTCTAGTTTGAGTCTTAATCAATTAGTTGGAAGTTTATTAGTTTGTTTATATTTTCAAAGAACCAGCTTTTGGTTTTATTAATTTTCTCTATTGTTTGTCTCTTTTCTATTTCACTGGTTACTATTCTTAAATTTATTTCCCTCCTTTTCCTTACTTAGGGTAGCTTGCTGTTTTATTTATATTCATCTTTCTGAGATGGTAAATTAGATCATTGCTTTTAAACTTTTAAAAAATATGTGAGCATTTAAAGCTATGAGTTTCTTGCTAAGCATTGTATTACCTGAATTCTATAAATTTTGATATGTTTTATTCTCATTTTCATTCAGTTCAAAACTTTTCATAATTTCCTTTGTGAATTCCTTTTTGACCTATGGTTTCTTTCAAAATGTGTTGTTTAATTTATAAATATTTTACAAATTTCCAGATATCTTCCAGGTATTAATTCCTTATTTAATGTTTCTGCAATCAGCAAACATATACTGTATAACTTGTATTTAAAATTATTGAGATGTGTTGATTTAACAAATCGTTTTTTTTAATGTTTTTAATTTTTTTAACACTTATTTATTTTTGAGAGACAGAAAGCAACAGAGAACAAGCAGGGGAGGAGCAGAGAGAGAGGGAGACACAGAATCCGAAGCAGGCTCCAGGCTCTGAGCTGTCAGCACAGAGCCCAACACAGGGCTGGAACCCACGAATCGCGAGATCATGACCTGAGCCGAAGTCAGACCCCTAACTGATTGAGCCACCCAGGCACCCCATACAAATTGTTTGTTTTGATTAATGTTCTGTATATATTTTTAGGTAATGTTTATTCTCTTATTGGATACAGTATTTTAATTTTGGTTTATAAATATTTATTTAAAATAAAAATTAATATTATTTTATAATCTTTGTCAGGTGTATAATATTTCCACAGCAGAAATAAATATATAAGGTAGAAGTCAACTTGCATCATGATGTAGGAATTGTGGTGATAGCAACATGATTTATTGCTTACAGTGCAGGAAAAAACTGACCATAGCACCATTCTTACTTGTAACTCCTCTTCTGCATCTAGAAAAAACTATACCTCTGAATTGCCATTTATAATTCAGGTTGGCACTAATAAAATAAATGGTTTAATAAAAAAATAAATAGTGGCAAAATGACAAATTTTTCTCAGAGAAGAATTCCAAGTCACATATATAGATGTTCCTTACTCCATAAGGTAAAGCATAAGCCCCTATCCCTGTCAGTTGCCCAAATCAACCTATACCCTTTGAGTAGCAGTTAGATAAATATTTATTTTTTACCTATTTGTACTACCATAAAGTGTATACTTCTCAATCTTTTCACAAGGTAACCTGAAGAGCCTAGTCAAATTTATTTTGAAGAAATGTACTCTGTTTCTTTGAGCAACCAGTCAGGAAATAATAACCTAGTATGGCAGTTTTAGTAAATCAGTGTTGGCTTTAAAGAGTCTCCATTTATTTTTCTAAGTGATCTTGCATCCTTATATTAATAATACAGAATAATGTTGAGGATCAATGTCAATGTCACTAGACATTCCTGGAGTTTTGGTAGAGTGTTATTCCTAGTCTTGAAGCATCTTTCCCATTTTCCACAAGTCCTCAATTGTCACTGATTAAGGACTGTTCAATTTCTGCAATTTCTTATCATTCCTTGGTATGCACTCATTTAGGCAAGGGTATTTGCATTTATTATTGAGCTTATTTTAAGATATTTTATATCAAACATGACGTATTTTATGTAAGTATTTGAAAACTAACAAAAACAGTGGCACAATTAAATGAGAAGGCTTTACAAGTTGAAAATATATTCAGAGAAATAGAATTATATTAAATTTGTCCATTAAGGAAAATGAGCTTGAACAAAAGAGGCTGAAGGTGAGAGGCATGTTTCTTTTATACTCAAAGAGGTCTCCAACCATTTCAAAATTATCTATCTTTTTTCAAACTATGCTTCCCTTGGACAGTCTTGCTCAAACTTCTTCCTTATTACTGACAGGAACACAGTTCCACTGTTACTTATGAGTATGTATCTATTTCTCAGCTATGTTGGAACAGAAAAAAAGGCTAAAAGCTAGGGTGATCACTTTAAAATGCTCTTTCAAAGGAAAAATATTAGTTTAAGTAACAATGTGATGCTCTTGGTTGTGGAATCTCAACTAAATTACCTTCTCTAAAGTTGGGTGTTTTTTTTTTCTGTGAGTGTAGGATAACAATACTTATGACCTTTGCAGGGTTGTTGTGGGAATTAGAGTTTATGTTGTAAAATGTTTTGTATATAGTAGATGTTCAATAATAGCAGCTTGCCTTGTCATCATGCCATCACTTGAAATTTAGTTACTTTTTGTAAATGTTTGTTCAGCCCCCCTTCCCACACATGAAAGAATGCAATTGAAAGTCAGATTATTACATGGAAATGTGGGCAAAGATTCTCCAAAAAAATTTTTTTTTGATTTGTCAGGACAGGTTGCATTCATTCACCTTCTTACTCACCAAAATGACTATTTCATACCTGCCCTCTATTCTTCATAAATCTCTATCACCTTTTTTCCTCTTTCTCATTATTAGGTGGCAATCTTTCTTACAATTTCACTGAGAAAATAGAAACAATCAGAAATGAATTTCCAGAAGCTCCCAGCACCACATCTGTCCATCTGCCTGTGCCAGCATCTGTACCCAGATGTCTTCCCTTCTATAGATGAATTGTGTTTCTCGGAAAAAAACTAAACCCTCTAGTTGTTCATTAGATCCTGTTCCCTCTAGCAAGTTCAAAGACAAGCTTTCAGCAATGTTTCCAAAGTTGCTCCCACATTATAAATTTCTCCTTTGTAAAGTATCATCTCCGTCAAACTCAGAGATATCCTTTTATCTTGGGAAAAAACAAAAACTAAAAACTTTTTTTCACACACCACATCCTTTGATACCCCTTCAGCTGCCACCATATTTTGTTCTTCCTCTTGACAACAAAACTCTTTAAAAAAAAGAGAATGTCACTTACTGTCTTCAATTCCTCTCATTTCATTCTGGATCCCACTCCAATGAAGCCCCATGTCATTCCACTGATATGTCTCTTACCAAAGTCACCTATGACCTCCATTTTATTAACTCCATTTCTTGTTTCTCAGTTCTTATCTGTCTTAACATATCTATTTGACACAATTGATTATTAATTCCCTTCCCCTTGAAACACATTCTTCTCATGACTTCTGGGGAAATATTCTTTTGGGTTTCTTCATACCTTAGCTATTGCTCCTTCTAATTTCCTTTGCTGGTTTCTTGTCTACTCTCTGGCCTCTAAACTTTGGAGTGGTCTTGAGTTTAGTTCTTGGAATACTTCACTTTTCTATTTATACTGGCTCTCTCAGTGATCTAATCCAGTCTCAGGATATAAGTGCTTTCTGTATTTCTAACCCATACCTTGATCTCGAAAATCATATACACAACTGCCTCCCTGAGGAGGCAAATATCCCCTTTGATATCTATTAGGCATTGCAAATGTAATTTATTTAAAACCCAACTCTAAATATTCCTCATCCCCAAATCTGCTTCTCCTCAGTAAATAATAACTTCACTTCTATAATTGCTTAGGTAGAAAACCTTATAGTCATCTTTGACTCATCTCATTTTTTATCCCATATTTTACAAATATTTGGACATCCTATTAATTTTGCTTCAAATATATCATAATCAAACAACATCTCACTATATCTACTGTGCCAAAATGTATCCAGCCCATCATTATTCCTCACCTTAATAATTGTAATAGCATCTTAGCCTTGCTACTTCTACCTTTCCCATTCAGTCTTAGTAGCCTGATCATGTCATTTCTGTTCTGAGAGCACTTTAATGGTTTTCCATAACAAGGAAAACAAGGCCATGCCCTATCTGGCTCTTTTTAACTTTCTGACATAATCTCCTATTATTCTTTCTCTCATTCACTCTAATTCAGGCATACCAGCCAATGTCTTGCTTCTTGAACATACCTGGTATACTCCTGTCACAAGGCCTTTGCCTTTCCCTTTCCCTCTTCCTGAAATACAGCAAAATGTATATGTAGCTACCTCATCTCCTTCAGGTGTTTGTTCAAGTGTATCTTCTCATTGAAGCTTTCCTTATCTATTTTGTTTCAAATTTCAATTCTCCACATGGACTCTGTCAACTGTTTGCTTTATTATTCTCTCTAGCACTCATCAGCATTTGAATTCCTATACATTTTACATATTTATGCTCTAATTGTCTGTCTCCCACTTCCAGAATATAAATTCTACAAATTTGAGGATTTTTGTTTGCTTTGTTTCCAACTGTATACTCATTGTTTTTTATAATTTTCATATATGTCCCAAGTTTATTATTTATCTGAAATTCAAAATTAATTTTTTGTTTTTTAAACATTTTTAAAGTTTTAATTTTTTATTAAGGTATAATTGACATATAGTGTTATACTTTAAACACTGGCAACCACCAGTATTTAAGGGTCTGTTTTTTGTTTCTTTCTTTGTTTCTTTTTGTTGTTGTTCAATTGTTTTCTTGCTTAAATTCCACTTATGAGTGAAATCATATGGCATTTATCTTTGTGTATTTCACTTAGCATTTTACCCTCTAGGTCCATCCATGTAGTCTCAAATGGCAACATTTCATTCTTCTTTTGGCTGAGTAATATTCCATTGTTTGTGTGTATATACATATATATACACATATGTAAACACACACACAAACACACACCACATCTTCTTTATGCATTTATCTATGGATGGACACGGGTAGCTTCCATATCTTGGCTATTGCAAATAATGCTACAATAAACATATGAGTGCAATCTTTTTGAATTAATGTTTTCATTTCCTATGGGTAAATACTCAGTAGTGGAATTACTGTATCATACAGATATTCTATTTTTAATTCTTGAGGAACCTCCATATTGTTTTCCACAGTGGCTGCACCAATTTCCATTCCTACCAATGGTGCGTGAGGGTTCCTTTTTCTCTACATCCTTACCAACACTGTTATTTCTTGTGTTTTTGAACTTAGCCATTTTAACAGGTATAAAGTGGTATCTCATTGTGGTTTTAAGTTGCATTTCCCTGGTGATTAGTGATGTTGAACATCTTTTCAAGTGTCTGTTGGCCATCTGTATGTCTTCTTTGAAAAAATGCCTATTCATGTCTTTTGCTCATTTTTTAATGGGATGTTTTTGGTGATATGTATGAAGTCCTTATATATTTCGTATATTAACCTCTTGTCAGATATATCATTTGCAAATATCTTCTCTTATTTAGTAGGTTGCTTTTTGTTTTCTTGATGGTTTCCTTCATGTGCAAAAACTCTTTATTTTGGTGTAGTCCCAATAGTTTTTGTTTTTGTTTTCTTTGCCTGAGGAGACATATCTAGAAAAATGCTTTTATGGCCTGTCAAAGAGATTACAGCCTACGTTTTCTTCTAGGAGTTTTATGGTTTCAGATCTCACATTTAGACCTTTAATTCATTTGAGTTCATTTTTGTGTATGGTGTAAGAAAGTGGTCAAGTTTCATTCTTTTTCCATATAGCTGTCCAGTTTTCCCAGTACCATCTGTTGAGGAGACTGTCATTTCTACATTGTGACTCTTTCCCTCTTTGTCATAGATTAATTGGCCCTGTAAGCATGGGCTTATTTCTGGACTCTCTATTCTGTTCTATTGATCTGTTTTTGTGCCAGTACCATACAAAGTTTTGATTATTATAGCTTTGAAGTGTATCTTGAAATCTGTGTTTTTGATAAACACCAGTTTTGTTCTGTTTCAAGATTGCGTTGGCTATTTGGAGTCTTTTGTAGTTCCATACACATTTTAGGATTATTTGTTCTAGTTCTGTGAAAAAAAATGCTGTTGGTATTTTGATAGGGATTGCACCAAGTCTATAAATTGTTTTGGGTAGCATAGACATTTAAACGATACTGATTCTTCCAATCCATGAATATGGATTCCATTTGTTTGTGTCATCTTCTATTTTTTAATCAATATTTTGTAGTTTTTGGAGTACAGGAGTTTCATTTCCTTGTTTATTTCTTGCTATTTTATTCTTTTTGGTACAATTGTAAATGAGATTATTTTTTTAATTTCTTTTTCTGATAATACATTATGAATGTATAGAAATGCAACAGATTATCTGTATATTAGTTTTGTATCCTGTGATTTTACTGAATTAATCAGTTCTAATAGTTTTTCAATGAAGTCTTTAGGGTTTTCTGTATATAGTATCATGTTAGCTGCAGATAATGAAAGTTTTACTTCTTCCTTACCAATGTGGATGCCTTTTATTTATTTTCCTTGTCTGATTGCTCCTGCTATAACTATGTTGAATAAAAATGGTGAGAGTGGAAATTTTTGTTTTTTCCTGACCTTAGAGGAAAAGCTTTTAGTTTTTCGTCATTTAGGATGATATTAGCTGTGGGTCTTTCATGTATGGGTTTTATGATATTAAGGTATATTCCTTCTATCTGGACTTTCTTGAGGGTTTTTATTAAGAAAGGATGCTGTATTTTGTCAAATGCTTTTTCTGCATCTATCGACAAGATCATATGGTTTTTGTCTTTTCTTTTGTTAATGTGATGTATCACATTGATTGATTTGCAAATATTGAACCAGCCCTGTAACCCAGGAATGAATCCCACTTGATCATGGTGGATGATTATTTTTATATGCTATTGAATTCTATTTGCTAGTATCTTGTTGAGAATTTTTGCATCCACGTTCATCAGGGATATTGGTCTGTAATTCTCCTTTTTTGTGGGGTCTCTGTCTGGTTTGGAATCAAGGTAATGCTGGCTTCATAGAGTGAGTCCAGAAGTTTTCCTTCTGTTTCTATTTTTTGGAACAGCTTGAGAAGGATAGGTATTAACTCTGCTTTAAATGTCTGGTAGAATTCCCCTGGGAAGCTTATTTGTTGGGAGATATTTGATAACTGATTCAATTTCTTCACTAGTTATGGGTCTGTTCAAATTTTCTATTTCTTCCCATTTGAGTATTTGTAGTGTGTGGGTGCCTAGGAATTTGTCCATTTCTTCCAGGTTGTCCAGTTTGTTGGCATATAATTTTTCATAATATTCTCTGATAATTGCTTGTATTTCTGATGGGGTTGGTTGTGATAAGTCCATTTTCATTTGTGATTTTGTCTATTTGTGTCCTCTCTCTTTTCTTTTTGAGAAGCCTGGCTAGAGGTTTATCAATTTTGTTTATGTTTTCAAAAAACTAACTCTTAGTTTAAATTATCTGTTCTACTGAGGTTTTTTTTATTCTATATTTTTGTTTTAAGAGAAAGTGTTTATTCTCTGGTTTCAAAGAAAATAATCCTTACAAGATATTGAAAAAAATAAAAGAAGTGGCTTATTGTCTGATTGCTGAGGCTAGGACTTCCAGTACTATGCTCAATAACAGTGGTGAGGGTGGACATACCTGACTTGTTCCTGACCTTAGTGGAAAAGCTCTTAGGTTTTCCTCATTGAGTATGATGTTAGCTGTGGTTTTATCACATATGGCCTTTATTATGTTGAGGTATGGTCCCACTGAACTTACTTTGTTCAGAGATTTTACCGTAAATGGATATTGCACTTTGTCAAATGCTTTGTTGAGAGTTTTTATCATGAATGGATGTTGTACTTTGTCAGATGCTTTTCTGCACATCTTGAGATGATAATCTGGTTTTTATCTTTTCTCTTGTTTATTTTATTTATTTATTTAAAAATTATTTTAATATCAGGAATAGAATTTAATGATTCATTGCTTACATATTTATATACCCAGTGCTCATCCCATCAAGTGTCCTCCTTAATGACCCTCATCCTTTAAGCCCTTCCCTTACCCAGCACCCTGCCAGCAACCCTGGTTGTTCTCTGCATGTAAGAGTCTCTTATAGTTTTTCTCCCTCTCTGTTTTTATCTTATTTTTGCTTCCCTTCCCTTATGTTCATGTTTTGTATCTTAAATTCCACATATGAGTGAAATCATATGATATTTGTCTTTGACTGACTTGTTTCTTTTTAGCAATTTTTTTTGAAGTTTTTTATTTATTTTTGAGACAGAGAGAAAGCACAAGCTGGGGAGGAGCAGGGAGAGAGGGAGGAACCAAAGCAGGCTCCGTGCTGATAGCAGAGAGCCCAACGTGAGGCTCGAATTCACAAGCGCTGAGATCATGACCTGAGCTGAAGTCAGATACTTAGCTGACTGAGCCACCCAGGCATCCCTCTGATTGACTTATGTCGCTTAGCATAATACACTCTAGTTCCATCCATGTTGTTGCAAATGGCAAGATTTCATTTGTTTTGATCACCAAGAAATATTCCATATCTTCTTTATCCATTCATAAGTGGATGGACATTTGGGCTCTTTCTATACTTTGGCTATTGTTGATAGTGCTGCTATAAACATCTGGGTGCATGTGCCCCTTAGAATCAGCACTCCTGTATCCTTTGGATAAATAACTAGTAGTGCAATTGCTGTGTCATGGGGTAGTTCTATTTTTAAATTTTTGAGGAACCTCCATACTGTTTGCCAGAGTGGCTACACCAGTTTACATGCCCACCAGCAGTGCAAAAAATTTCCTCTTTCTCTGCATCCTTGCCAATATCTGTTGTTGCTCGAGTTTTTCATTTTAACAATTCTGACAGGTGTGAGGTGGTATCTCATTGTGGTTTTTATGTGTATTTCCCTGATGACGAGTGATGTTGAGCATTTTTTCATGGGTCTGTTAGCCATCTGGATGTCTTTTTTTGGAAAAGTGTCTAGTCATGTCTTCTGCCCATTTCTTCACTGGTTTATTGTTTTTTGGGTGTTGAATTTGATAAGTTCTTTATAGATTTTGGATACTAACCCTTTATCTGATATGACATTTGCAACTATCTTTTCCCATTCTGTCAGTTGCCTTAAGCTTTGCTAATGGTTTCCTTCCTGTGCAGAAGCTTTTTATCTTGATAAGGTCACAAAAGTTCATTTTTGCTTTTGTTTCCCTTGCCTCTGGAGATTTGTCAAGTAAGAAGTTGCTGCAGTCGAGGTCAAAGAAGTTGTTGCCTCTTTTCTCCTCTAGGATTTTGATGGCTTCCTATCTTACACCTAAGTCTTTAATCCATTTTGAGTTTATTTTTGTGTATGGCGTAAGAAAATGGTCCAGTTTAATTCTTTTGTATGTCCCTGTCCAGTTTTCCCAGCACCATTTGCTGAAGAGACTGTCTTTTTTCCATTGGATATTCTTCCCTGCTTTGTCAAAGGTTAGTTGGCCATATGTTGTGGGTCCATTTCTGGGTTCTCTATTCTGTTCCATCGATCTGTATGTCTGTTTTTGTGCCAGTACCATACTGTCTTGGTGATTACAGCTTTCTAATACAGCTTGAAGTCTGGATGCCTCCAGGTTTGTTTGTTTGCTTTGTTTTTCAGGGTAACTTTGGCTATTCGGGGTCTTTTCTGGTTCCATACAAATTATAGGATAGTTTTTTCTAGCTCTGTGGAAAATTCTGGTGGTATTTTTATAGAGATTACATTGAATGTGTAGATTGCTTTTAAGTATTGACATTTTAACAATATTTGCTCTTCCAGTCCATGAGCATGTAATGTTTTTCCATTTGTGTGTGTGTGTCTTCTTCATTTCTTTCATAAGCTTCCTATGGTTTTCAATGTATAGATTTTTCACCCCTTTGGTTAGGTTTATTCCTATGTATTTTATGTTTTTTGGTGCAATTGTAAGTGGGATCAATTCCTTGATTTCTCTTTCTGGTGCTTCATTATTGGTGTACAGAAAAACAGCTGAGTTTTGTACATTGGTTTTACATCCTATAATGTTGCTGAATTCACATATCAGTTCTACAAGTTTTTTGGTGGAGTCTTTTGGGTTTTCCATATATATTATCATGTCATCTACAAAGAGTGAAAGTTTGACTTACTCCTTGCTATTTTGGATGCCTTATATCACTCTGTGTTGTCTGAGCTGAGGCTAAGACTTCCAACACTGTTGAATAACAGTGGTGAGAGTGGACATCCTTGTCATGTTCCTGACCTTAGTGGGAAGCTCTCAGTTTTCCCCCATTGACAATGATATTAGCGGTGGGTCTTTCATATATGGCATTTATAATCTTGAAGTATGGTTCTTCTATCCTTAGCTTCTTGAGGGTTTTTATCAAGAAAGGATGCTGTATTTTCTCAAATGCTTTCTCTGCATCTATGGAGAGGATCATGTGGTTCTTATCCTTTCTTTTATTAATTCAGTGTATCACATTGATTGATTTGCTGATATTGAATCAGCCCTGCATCCCAGGAATAAATCCCACTTGATCGTGGTGAATATTTCTTTTAATGTATTGTTGGATATGGTTTGCTAGTATCCTGTTAAGATTTTGCATCCATGTTCATCAAGGAAATTGGTCTATAATTCTCCTTTTTAGTGGGGTCTTTGGTTTTGGAAACAAGGTAATGGTGACCTCATAGAATAAGTTTGAAAGTTTTTCTTCCATTTTTATTTTTCTGACATCTTCAAAAGAATAGGTGTTAACTCTTCTCTACATGTTTGGTAGAATTACCCTGGAAAGCCATCTGGCCCTGGAATTTTGTTTGCTGGGAGATTTTTTAAATTTTATAATGTTTATCTATTATTGAGAGACAGAGCATGAGCCTGGGAGGGGCAGAAAAGAGGGGGAGACACAGAATCGGAAACAGGCCCCAGGCTCTGAGCTGTCAGCACAGAGCCCTACACTGGGCTCGAACCCACACACCGTGAGATCATGACCTGAGCCAAAGTCGGACACTTAACTGAGTAAGCCACCCAGGTGCCCCTGTTGGGAGATTTTTGATTATTGATTTAATTTCTTTACTGGTTATGTATCTGTTCAAATTTTCTATTTCTTTTTGTTTTAGTTTTATTAGTTTATATGTTTTTAGGGATTTGGTCATTTCTTCCAGATTGTGCAATTTGTTGGCATATAATTTCTCATAATCTCTTATTATTGCTTGTATTTCTGTGGTATTGGTTGTGATCGCTCCTCTTTCATTCATTTCATTTTATTTATTTGGGTCCTTTCCTTTTTCTTTTTGATCATACTGGCTAGGAGTTTATCAATTTCGTTAATTCTTTCTAAGAACCAGCTCCTGGTTTCATTGATTTGTTCTATGATTTTTTCTATTTCTGTTTCATTGATTTCTGGTCTAATCTTTATTATTTCCCTTCTTCTGCTGATTTTGGGCTTTAATTTGCTGTTGTTTTTTCTAGGTCTTTTAGATGTAAAGTTATGCTTCCTTTAGGAAGGCCTGGATTCCTATATACTTCCCTCTTATGCCTGCCTTTGCTGAATCCCAGAGGTTTTGGGCTGTCATGTATTCATTTTCATGGGCTTTCATGTACTTTTTAATTTCCTCTTTAATTTCTTGATTAACCCATTCATTCTTTACAAGGCTGTTCTTTAATCTCCAATATTCATGGTCTTTCCAAATTTTTTCTTGTGGTAGGTTTCAAGTTCCATAGTGTTGTGTTCTGAAAATATGCAAGGCATGATCTTGATCTTTTTGTACTTGTTGAGGGCTGATATGTGTCCCAGTATGTGATCTATTCTGGAGAATGTTCCATGTGCCTCAAGAATGTGTATTATGCTGTATTAGGATGAAAGGCTCTGAAATTATCTGTTAAGTCCATCTGGTCCAGTGTGTCATTCAAAGCCATCGTTGCCTTGTTGATTTTGTACTTAGATGATCTGTCCATTGCTGTAAGTGAGGTGTTGAATTCCCCTACTATTATGGTATTATTGTCAATGAGTTTCCTTATGTTTGTGATTAATCGATTTATATATTTGGGTGCTTTCTATGGAGGGCATAAATATTTACAATTGTAGATATCTTGGTGGATAGACCTCTTAATTACAATATAATGCCCTTCTTCATCTTTTGTTACAGTCTTTGTTTTAAAATCTAGTTTGACTGATATAAGTATGGCTACTCCAGCTTTCATTTTATGATCATTAGCATGATATATGGTTTTCTATCCCCTTTCTTTCAATATGCAGGTGTTTTTAGGTCTTAAATGAGTCTCTAGGTAGCATATAGAGGGGTTTTGTTTTCTTATCCATTTTGATACCCTACATCTTTTCATTGGAGCATTTAGTCCATTGACGTTTAGAGTGAGTACTGAAAGATATGAATATAGTGCCATTGTGTGTTCTGTACAGTTGGTGTTTCTGGTAATGTTCTCTGGTCCCTTCTAGTCTTTCTTGCTTTTGGTCTATTTAGTTTGTTTTGTCTTTTCTCCAATCAAAGTTTCCCCCTTAAAATTTCTTGCAGGTCTGGCTTTTTGGTCATGAACTCCCTTAGTTTTTGTTCGTCTGGGAAACTCTTTATCTCTCCTTCTACTTTGAATTACAGACTTGCTGGAAAAAGAATTCTTGGCTGCATATCTTTCCAATTCAGCATCTTGAATATATCCTTCCACTCCTTTCTGGCTTGCCCCATTTCTTTGTTTTTTTTTTTCTTTTATACATTATTGTCAAGTTGGTTTCCATATAACACCCAGTGCTCATCCCCACAAGTGCCCTCCTTCATGCCCATCACCCCACTTCCCCTCATTCCCACCCCCATCAGTCCTCAGTTTGTTCTCAGTATTCAAGAGTCTCTCATGGTTTACCTCCCTCCCTCTCCCCAACTATTTTTCCCCTTCCCCTCCCTCATGGTCCTCTGTTAAGTTTCTCCTGTTCCACTTATAAGTGAAAACATATGGCATCTGTCCTTCTCTGCCTGACTTATTTCACTTAGCATGACACCCTCCAGTTTCATCCACATTGCTACAAATGGCCAGATTTCATTCTTTCTCATTGCCATGTAGTATTCCATTGTATAGATAAACCACATCTTCTTGATCCATTCA
>CM053579.1:22232479-22263951 GCA_028646485.1 Cryptoprocta ferox
AACAGGAGAAACTTAACAGAGGACCATGGGGGAGGGGAAGGGGAAAAGTAGTTGGGGAGAGGGAGGGAGGTAAACCATGAGAGACTCTTGAATATTGAGAACAAACAGGGCTGATGGGGGTGGGGTAGAGGGGAAGGGGGTTGATGGGCATGGAGGAGGGCACTTGGGATGAGCACTGGGTGTTCTATGGAAACCAACTTGACAATAAACTATAAAAGAAAAAAAAAACAAATTGATTGTAATGAATTATTCTTTTTGCGTATCCCAGAATTTGCTTCACTAATTTTTTAAGGAATTTTGGATTTATGTTTGAGAATCTAGTCTGTAATTTTCCATTCTTCTAGTGTCCACATCAGCTTTTGGTATCAATGTTATTCAGACATCATTAAATAAGTAGACATTTTTCCTATGATTTTCTATTCTCTAGAAAGTTTTGTAAAAGATTCGTGTTATATCTTCTCAGAGTTTGGAATAATTTACTGATTAGACCATATGGTTATAAAATTTTCTTTGTGGGAAAGTTTGAAATTAGATTGAGTTCCTTACTTGGTATTGGGCTGTTCACACTTACATTTATTCTTGTTTCAGTTTTGGTGTGTTGTACTAGTCATGAAATCTATCCATATATTTGAAGAAATCTATCCATATATTCAAATACATTGATTTGTCGTTGTTTCTCATGATATTTAAAAAATTGTTAATGTAACATCTGCAGTAACATCCTCTTCCTTTCTGATGTTGGTAATTGGTGTGTTTTTTATTTTGTTTCTAATCATTCTTGCCAGAATATTATTATTAATTTTATTTAGACTGTTAACCAACTTTTAGCTGTGTTGATTCTGTTTGTGATTATTTCATCCACTTCTCTTAATATTGTATTTCTTTCT
Organism: Cryptoprocta ferox; assembly: GCA_028646485.1. Lineage (NCBI taxonomy): Eukaryota > Metazoa > Chordata > Mammalia > Carnivora > Eupleridae > Cryptoprocta > Cryptoprocta ferox. The sequence goes on from CM053579.1 coordinate 22,233,367, forward strand.
TTCTACTTTATTTGGGTTTCATTTTCTCTTCTTTATCTACCTTCTTAAGATGGACACATAGATCATTGATTTTTGTCCTTCTTTCTATTATTATATATGAATTTAAGAATAAATATGACCAGCTAAGTACGGCTTTAGTTGTAGCCCACATGCTTGATACATTTTGTTATTATCACTAATTTAAGAACATATATTCTAGTTTCCATTGAAACATATTATTTTAGCTATGAGTTACCTAGAAATAAAATTTATTTCCTAATTTGCAAACGTGTGGGTCTTTTATAGTTATCATTCTCTTATTTATTTCGAGTTTAATTTCCTTGTGGTCAGAAAACATACACTATGTATGATTTCAGACTTTTAAAAGTATTGACACATGCTTTATGGCCTATGTATGGTCACGTGCACAGAAAATACTGTGTATTCCTTTGATTGCTCATCTCTACTTTCAATATATATGTCTATTAGGTCAAATTTGTTAAACTGTCATTCAAATTTTCAATATCCATCCTGTTTTTGTATGCTTTACTATCAGTTACAAAGATATGTGTTAATATATCCTATTGTAATTATGAACTTGTCTATTTCTCATCTTAATTCTGCCATATATACATTATACATTTTGATAGTATGTTATCAAGTAAATACAATTTATAATTGCTATGTTTCTTGTGGATTGACCTTTTTTATCATTATAAAATACTCTACTTCATATTTAAAAATGCTTCTGGACTTAACATCTATTTTGTCTGGTATTCACAAAACAAAATCTCATCACATTTCTTTCAGTTAGTGTTTGCATGGTATATTGTTTTGTATGTACCCTCTTAGTTGCAACATTTCTGTATTTATACTTAAGGTGTGTCTCTTAAAAGTAGCATAGATTTTTTCCTTTTGAAAATTCACTCTAATTTTTTTTATCCTTGACTTACAGGAATATGATATAAATTAGTACTTTTACCCCCTCCTAACAATATAAAGTCCTTTTTCCCCTCTATCACATCTTATGTTATCATTGTCTTGTACGTTAGACTATCATATATTTCAACACCACATTTTCATTTTTCTTGTTTTATACACTCAGTATTTGTCAATATTCACCCCCATAGATTACTTGAAAGAATATACTATTTAATAAATCTAGTCTCTCTTCTTCATCCAGAATAATTTTCAGATGGATCTCACATTTCTCTGGCAACAAACATTTGTAGGTCCAAATCTATTTACACTCAAAACCAAAAGAAAGAACATGACTAAGTTTTGCTTTACTGTCATAAGGTCACATATGTACTTCCTTATGCATTTCCACTCTAAAATATTAAGAAACAAGTCACTTAGAACAACTAGTACAAAGCATAAAATCCATTTTAATCTGTAAGATACTACCCGGAATTTATATGATGGAAATAGATTGTGTTGATCTACTTGATCCCCCTTGATTATTTCGGTCTCATAATTTCTTCCAGCCTATTTTGACATATATGATTTTTCCCATTTCTGCCCTGAGTCAATGATGCTCCCTATTTATCTGCCTAGGCTACTTCAGTTTACTCAGACATTATACTTCAACCTGCCATAGATGATACCTCCCACACTTCAGCTGGAAGAATGGGACCTATGGGATAGATACAGAGGTGAAACTTATAAATATATATTTTCATGATTTTTTCTTTTGAATCATATAAAGATTTTATATGTTAAAAATAATAAAATTAAGAGGGAAAATAGTAGACTCTAAAATTGAAAATAAGACAAAATAAACACACCTAAATGCATGTCAAATTGCTAAAATAACACAAATAAAAAGAATTGTTTCAAGTAACTTTTGTCACTTGATAGTATGCAGAAAGTGCACAGTTGAGATTACACATCTTTAGTAGGGTACTTTGTAAGGACAAAGAAAAAAAGGCACAAAAAATTTCAAATCCCCTTAATAATTGTACTCTAAGTAGCAATATAGGCATTGTAATTTTGAAGCTATTGTGTATATTGCAGCATAAATCAAATAAATGTTTATGTGTTAATCTTTCTTAAGAAAGTGAAAACATATACTTATGTAATATAAAAACATTTTAAGAAAAATTTATTTAACGTTTAATTCTAACTGAGTACATACATGAGAACTTGTGACCTTCTTTATTGTTGTCATTAACATGTTTCCTAGCTTGCTCCACTGGAGGCCTAAAAACAATGACACCAGTAACAATGAGCACACCTATTCCCCAGATCGTGGTTTCTAAATATTATTGCCAATTAAATAGAGAAAGTACAAGATTAGCCATGGACATCTGGTTAGGGAAGAATGCAAAGAAGAGGATTCATAATTTATAAATAACAGGAATTGGCATTTTTTAAACTGAGATTTTGATGTTAAGCTGTAACTTGATAACAGAATGAAGATTTAGTGTTACAGTACCAAATTAAAATAGTAGCAAAATAGAACATGTTTTATGTGTTTACCATATGAAGTTTTTTCCTCTAATGACACGTTATGAATCAACTTTCCTTATGTTCTTAATGTTTCCCATAACTTCACCTTGGTGATTATTTGATCCACCAAAGCATTCATTTAACACTAATTTTGGTCTGAGTTATACATTTCCACATTATCTCTGCAATAACTGTTTATTTGAGATTGGTATCTCAAAAACATATTATTAATGCTTCAATTAATGTTTTGGATGGTTCTGAGTAATCATATGGTATGCGTTACATCCCTCAATTATCCCCTGAATGGTATAATGGATGTATTGAAAAATCTGTTGATTTGTAATTGCAGAGTAGAATGTGCTTGCATGTAAGTGAAGATATATATGTATAAATGGATAATGCTGCAATTTGTTTTTCTAATAACCATTGCTACTTTATACCATTTATTTGCCAGTGAATATAGCCTTTGCATAAACAAACTTCTTCTTAGTATAATTTGGTACCATACTAGTAATTCATAAAATTATATCAGCCCTGAGGAATTGGTCTGGTTGAAACTGCATTGTTAATTCACTTAGATATTAACCTTAAAAAATAAATATACATAGCCCATTCCTTACTTTTACTAATGTCTGCTCATATATAATCTATGTTGATAAAACACTGAATATTCACTTTATTATGTTATAGTATCTTTATTGAAATACAATTTACATAACACAAAGTTCACCATTTTAAACTGTACAATTCAATGTTTTTAGTATATTCACAAAGTTATATAACCTCACCACTATCTAAATTTAGAACATTTTAATCACTTATGAAGAAATCCCATACATATTAGAGTCACTCGCCATTTCCCCTGTCCCTAGCCTTTGACAAGTACTAATCTGCTTTCTGTTTCTATGGATTTGCCTATTCTGAACATTTCATGTAAAAGGAGTTATACAATAGGTGGTCTTTTTTGACTGGTTTCTTCCACTTACCATAATGTTTTCAAAGTTTATCCACACTGTAGCAATAGTACTTCATTTCTTTTTATGGCTGAATAATATTCCTTTGTGTGGATATAATACTACATACATTATATTTATTCATCAATTGATGGATATTTAGGTAGTTTCCACTTTTGCTATTATGAGTAATGCTGTTATAAATATTCATGTACAAGTTTTCATGTTCATATGTTTTCAATTTTGGGGGGTATATAATTAGGAGTGGAATTGAAAGGTTATAAAGTACATTCTTGTTTTAACATTATGAGAAACTGCCACACTGTTTTCTGAAGTGGTTGCAGTATCTTATAATCCTACCGGTGATATATGAAGGTTCCATGTTCTCATCATTGCTAACATTTGTTATCATATGTCTTTGTGATTATAGCCATCCTAATGGATGTTAAGTGGTATTTCACTGTGGGTATGAGTTGTGTGTTCTTAATGACTAATGATGTTGAATATCTTTTCATGTTCTTATTGGCCATGTATATCTTCTCTGAAGAAAAGTCTGCTTAGTTCCATTCCTTATTTTTTACATTGGCTAATAGTCTAGTTATTGCAGAGTTGTGAGTTCTTTACAGATACTAATATAAGTTCTTTATTAGATATAGCTTATATTTATCTCCCATTCGATGTGTTTACCTTTTTAATTTATAAATGTTCTTTGAAGTACAAATGCTTTTAATTTTGGTGCAGTACAATTTTTCTATTTTCTCATTTCCTACTTGTGCTTTTGATTTGTACTGAAGAAATCTTTGCCTCATCCAAGGTTACAAAGATATACTCCTGTGTTCCCTTCTACAAATTTTGTATCTTTTGTTCTTACATTTAGATCTATGATCTATTTCAAACTAATTTTAGTACGTAGTGTGAGGTAGGTGTCTGACTTCATTCTTTTGCATCTGTATATCCAGTTGTCTCAGCACCAATTGTTACAAAATCTATTGTTTACATCACTGAATTGTCTTGGCAACTTTGTCGAAAATCAACTAATTATAAATGTGTATCCTTAATTCTATTCCATTAACTTATATGTTTATAGTAATGCCAGCTCCACACTGTTATTACTACTGTAGCTTTGTTGTAAGATTTGAAATTGAGAAGCCTGTCAAATTTGTTCTTTTTCAAAATTGATTTCATTATTTTGAAACCCTTGCATTCCCATACTAACTTTAGAAGCAGCTTGTCAATTTTCAGGAAAAAAACAACAGCTGGAATTTTGATAAGGTTGCACTGAAACTTTGATTCAATTTGGGAAGTATGCCCATCATAAATATGTTATATGATTCCATCATAACATGAACATGGGAGGTATTTCCATTTATTTAGGTCTTCTTCAACTTCCTTAAATGACTATTTTGTAGCTTTCAGTTTACATGTATTGTACTTATTATGTTAAATTTATTCCTGAATATTTGTTTTTTGATGGGTTTATCAAATGTAGTTGTATTTATTTTATTTTATTTTTGTTCATTGTTAGGACATAGAAATCAATTTTTTAGGATTTTAATTTTGATCTCGTATACTATAACCTGTTGGAATTGTTAATTAATTCTAATAATTATTCTGTGGATTCCTTTTGATTTTCTATATATAAGATCATGTCATGGCGCCTGGGTGGCTCAGTCGGTTAAGTGTCTGACTTCGGCTCAGGTCATGATCTCACCGTTCATGGGTTTGAGTCCCGTGTCAGGCTCTGTGCTGATAGCTCAGCACCAGGAGGCTGCTTCAGATTCTGTGTCTCCCTCTCTGTCTGACCCTCTCCTGATCACACTATCTCTCTCTCTCTCTCTCTCTCTCTCTCTCTCTCTCTCTCAAAAATAAAAAGAAAACATTAAAAAATTTAAAAATCATGTCATCTGTGAATATATATTTACTTTTTCCTTTCTAATCTGAATGGTTTTATTTCTTTTTGTTGCCTAATTGCCTTGGCTAGAACCTCCAGTATAATGTTGGATAGAAGTTACTAGAGTATATATCTTGTCAATTTTTAGTAATAAACTTTAGGTAAGTATTTGCCAAGATTAATAATAATTATATGATATTAGAGTTGGATGTTACAATACATTCATATTTTAAGCTTTTTTAATGTTTTTTATTGAAAGAGAGAGAGAGAGACAGAGACAGAGAGAGAGAGAGAAAGAGAGAGAGAGAGAGAGAGAGAGAGAATCCCAAGCAGGCTCTGTTCTCTGAGCACAGAGCCTGACACAGGGCTTGATTCCATGAACTGTGAGATCATGACCTGAGCTAAAACCGAGTCAGATGCTTAACCAACAGCTACCCAGGTACCCCTTATATTTTGTACCTTTGAAATGTCCTTAATGGAAGTTGTGATAAAGGAAATATCTCTGTCTCTCCTTAAAAAAAGTGTCTTCTCTGACCAGTAGGAAATTATAGTGTAATAAGACACACATAACCTCCCTGTGTGATAGTATTTCCTGTATTTACCAAACATAACTATTATTATTATTAACAACTAACCCCTAAGAGTAAATGGAAAATACTCAGTTTCTCTGTGTATTGGTTTTTGCCCCTACATAGGTGACTAAGTTTGTGTGTGTGTGTGTGTGTGTGTGTGTGTGGCGGGGGGGGGGGGGGTATAACACTCACACACTCACAATATGTTAGGTTTTGAAATAAAATTTAAAATTTTCTGTACCCAATATTAAAATCATTTAGTATCATTGCTTAATAGCTCTTTTTGTAGAAGCTTATGTGTAGAAAGCTTATTTCCTTTCAAGGCTTTTCTTCCCCCTCTTTCCTTAGTTTACATGACTGTGAAAATTCAAAATTCAGTTTCAATCCAGATGCAAATGACCCTTCTCAGTTACATACTATGGCAGAGAATTTCACAGGTCAACCATATCTATTGCAAACAGTAAGTTCCTTTTATTCATTTCAAATTAACTGCCTTTCAGTCCCATCAATTGTCTCCTTATTTTCAGAAATATGTTCAAGCCATTGGGAAGGTGTGGATACTGACATTCATTATGTCCATAATTATTTAGGGAGTGTCAATCAAGGTCTTTTTTTGAGTCTTAAAAGAATAATCTTCTGGGGCGCCTGGGTGGCTCAGCCGGTTAAACGTCTGACTTCAGCTTAGGTCATGATCTCACAGTTCGTGGGTTCGAGCCCTGCATCAGGCTCATGCCGACAGCTTAGAGCATGGAGCCTGCTTCAGATTCTGTGTGTCCCTCTCTCTCTGCCCTTCCTTACCCCACCCCCTGCTTGTGCTCTCTGTCTCTCAAAAATAAATAAACATTAAAAAATTTTAAATGAAAAGAATAATTTTCTGTCTCTTTTATGACTCAGATTTTTCTATCTTAGAAGGAAGGAAAAATATAAAATATATTTATCACCATCCATGGAGATAGTATTAAATTATATAATTGTTGGTATTTCTTTATTTACAAAGTATTTTCAGCACTTAATTTTATTTGTGGCTTTTTCAATAATTATTGCTGGTTTCTTTGTTAAAAGAATTTTTCAAACATACTTTCAAAATATGTTTGGAACCAAATAGTATGTTTTCATTAAATAATAAAGAAGGACTTGTTTTGAAAACAATCCTAAATTCTACTCCTCCCCAGAGGGAAGCATTCTTAAATATTTTAATTTCTTCTGGTTATCATTTCCATGTCTCTAAATAATATGCTCATACTGCTAAATCTTGACTCATCAGCTTTGCACATTATCTTTTGACTTCCAGATATATTAGGAATAATCTATTCCTACTTACTGTTTTAAGAAATATACCTCTATTTACTGTTTTAAGAAATATACCCTAATGTCTTCTTCCATCAAATATAAACACGACCTCTCAATTTGTACTTTGTAAGATAAAGATATTAGCACTTGTATTTTCACTTTGGTTCCCCTGCTCCCTTCTATTACTTCACATTTGACATCTAAACCTACACTTTTTCTTTACAAATGTTAGATGCACTTATATGATTGTTAGTAACAGAATTTAAGTTGTTATTATATTACACAAATTATTATAAAAGGTGAAAATAGGAGAATAGTGTTTACATTAGCATGAGAACATAAAGGACATAAACCAAGTTATATATTATGATTGCACTTTTTATTTTGTTAAAACGTTTTGCTTTGCTGGGGTTTCTTTTTATATAATCTTTACTGAGATACAAATCACATACTATAAAATTTATCCTTTTCAAGTGTACAATTCAGGATTTTAGTATGTTCACAGAGTTTTGCTGCCACCAACACAATCTAAGATTAAAGATTTTCATAACTCCAAAAAGAAACTTTAGACCCATTGCCACTCACTTCTGATATCCAGTTCTGGAGATCTAATGCACAGCATTGTGATTACAGTCAACAACACTGTACTATATATTTCAAAGTTTCTAAGAAACTAGATCTTAAATGTTCTCAACATAAAATGGAATGATACTTACATGATGCAATGGAGTTGTTAGCTAACACTACAATGGTAATCACATTGAAATATATAGATGTATCAAATCAACATGTCATACATCTTGAACTTACACAATGTTATATGGCAATTATATCTCAAAAAAGTAATCATATATGTCCTTTTTGGCTGGCTTCTTTTACTTAACCTTGATATTTTCAAGATCCACCCATATTGTTGCATGCTTCAGTACTTTTTATTCCTGTCGATAGCCAAATAATATTGCAATATAGGTTATATCATATTTTAGTTATCCATTCATCAGTTGATGGATATTTGAGTTGTTTATGTATTTTGACTATTATGAATAATACTGCAACAAACATTTGTATACGAGTTTTATGTGGACATTTGTTTTCACTACTTGTAGATACATAACTAGTAGTAAAATTTCTGGGTCTAGTGATAACTCTATGTTTAAATTTTGAGTAGTTGCCAGATAGTTTTCCAAAGAGGAAAGACCATTTTACATTCCCAGCAACTGTGTAGGAAAGTTCCAATTTCTCCATATCCTCCCCAACACTTGTTATTACCTATTTATTATACACACCCTGGTAGATATGAGGTTATATCTCATACAGGTGCTGATTTCTATTTCCCTGATGACTAATAATGATGAGCATTTTTCATATACATATTTTCCATTTGTATGTCTTCTTCAGAGAAAAATCTAAGCAGATAATTTGACTGTTGTTAACATTTATTTAAGAGAGAAAGAGGCAGAGAGAGAGGGAGAGCTCACACACGTGTGGGCGAGAGTGGGGGGGTGGACAGAGAAAGAGGAAAGAGGAAATCTCAAGCAGACTCTGCACTGTCAGTACAGAGCCCAATGTGGGGCTCAAACCCACAAACCATGAGATCATGATCTGAGCTGAAATCAAGTTGGATGCTTAACCAACTAAGCCATCCAGGCGTCCCAGCCCATTTTTAATTAATTTGTCTTTTGTTGAATTATTAAGAGTTTTTGAAATAGTCTGTATACAGATCCATTACCAGATATATGATTTGCAAATATATTCTCTCATTCTGTGTGCCGTCTTCTCACTTTTTGATGGTATCATTTGCAGCACAACTTTTTAAAATATTGATGCAGTACCATTTATTTTCTTTTGCTGCTTTTGCTTTTGGTGTATCAAATATATCATTGCCAAATCCAAAATAACAGATTTACTCCTAAGTTTCCTTCTAAGAATTTTATATTTTTACCTCTAACATTGAATCTATTATCTATTTTGAGTTAATTTTTACTATGGCTTGAGGTAAGGGTCTAATTTCATTATTTTGCATGTGGATATCCCCTTGTCCAAACACCATTTATTAAAAAGGTTATTCTTTTCACATTTAATTTTCCTGATCATGTTGAAAATCAACTGATCATAAATGTAAATATTTCTGAATTCCTTATGCCAACACCACACGGTCTTGATTACTCTTGTTTTGCATTAAATTTTGAAATCAGAAAGTATGAATTCCTCAACTTTGTTGTATTTTTCAAAATTGTTTTAGCCATTATGTGTCCCTACATTTATATATGGATGTTAGGAATAGCTTGTCCCTAAATCCTGCACTGAGGCCAGCTCAAATTTTCATAAGGATCACACCAAATCTGTACTATTTGGGGGAATATTGACATCACATCTATGTTTAATCTACCAATCTAAAAACATGGGTATGTCTTTCCATTTATTTCTGTGTTCTTTAATTTCTTACAATGATATTTTGTAGTTTCCAAGTATACAAATCTTACATTTTTTGTTAAATTTATATCCAGTTATTTTATTTTATTTTTGATACTATTTTAACTAGAATTATTTTCTTAATTCCCTTTGGAACTTATCTTTGCTAGCATGTAGGAATATAATTGATTTTGTACCTTGATATTATATCTTATAACCTTGCTGAACTTATTAGCTTTAATAGTGTTTTTATAGTTAATATATTGTAATAATATATGGTGACAGATGATGACTACACTTATGAACATTGAGTAATGTATAAAATTATCAAATCAATATATTGTACACCTGAAACTAATGTAACATTGTATGTAGATTATTAACTGTATTCCAATAGTACAGTTTTAATAGTGGTTTTGATTGATTTTTTTCTACATAAAAACTATTTTCCCGGGTACCCGGCTGGCTCAATCAGAAGAACAATGCAACTCTTGATCTCAGGGTCATGAGTTTGAGCCCCACATTGGATGCAGAGGTTACTAAAAACTATATATTTTTTTCCTTTGTGAATATGGATAGTTTTACTTTTTTTCCATCTGGATGGTTTAATTTCATTTTCTTGCCTAGTTGACCTCACTAGAACTTTTAGGGGAATGTTGAATAAATGTACCAAAAAAAGGCATTCTCACCTTGTTTCTGTGCTTAACATAAGGCATTCAGTAATTCACCATTAAATAATAGCTACCTGTGAGGTTTTTTTTAAACTCGTATCTTTATTATTTTTTAAAATGTTTTATTTATTTTTGAGAGAGAGAAAGACAGAATGTGAGCAGGGGAGAGGCAGAGATAGAGAGAGACACAGAATCCGAAACAGTCTCCAGGCTCTGAGCTGTCAGCACAGAGCCCACATGGGGCTTGAACTCATGAACCGTGAGATCATGACCTGAGCTGAAGTCAGATGCTTAACTGACTGAGCCAGCCAAGCACCCCTGTGAAGTTTTTTAGACATCCTTATTCAGGTTGAGGAGGTTCCCTTCCATTGTTATTTTGTTGATTATTTTTTATCATGAAGTGTTGAATTTTTGTCAAATAACTTGTCACCATCTGCTAAAGTGATCATGTGCTTTTTTGTCCTTTCTTCTATTAAAATTGTATATTCTTGGCACCCTTGTCAAAAACCAGTTCACTGTATATGTGTGGATTTATTTCTGGGCTCTTTGTTCTGTTCTATTCGTCTGTACATCTTACTGTTTCACTTGATGATTTCCTATACCTCATGTAGGCTTTCTTCACTCTTTTTAAATCTTTCTTTTTTCTCCTCTGACTGGATAATTTCAAATAATCTGTCTTCAAGTTTACATCTGCTTTTTCTTCTTTATCAATTCTGCTGTTGGTGCTTTATATTGCATTTTTCATTTCAGTTATTGTATTCTTCAGCTCCATAATTTGTTTCAGAATTTCTATTTATGATTTCTCATTTATGATTCATTTTGTTTATATACTGTTTTCATGATTTTTTTTGAATTGTCTATTTGTGTTATCTTGTAGCTAGTGAGATTCTTTAAATATTTATTTATTTTGTGAGAGAAAAAGGAAGAGAGAGAATCCCAAGCAGGCCCTGTGCTCTCAGTGCAGAGCCTGATGCAGAGCTTGATCTTGCAAACTGCAAGATCATGACCTGAGCCAAAATCAAGAGTCCAGTGCTTAACTGACTGAACCACCCAAGTACCCCACTCATGAAATTCTCTAAAACAATTATTTTTAATTCTTTGTCAGGCAATGTGTATATCTACATATCTCTAGGATCAGTTACTGGCAAATTACTGTATTCTTTTAGTGTTATCATGTTACCTTGATTTTTTTTGTGTTTCTTGAAGTTTTGTCTTCACATTTGAAGAAGCACTCACTTCTTCCAGTCTTTACTGACTGACTTTAGGAAAGACCTTCACCAATTATCCCTGCTAGGGATTCTGAGGCTTTCTCTGAACTTTTCTGTGCATGTTCCACTCCACATTTTTTGTTTCTTCTTGAGTGACAATTCTCAAGATTATTTACCTTCTCTTGATAGTGCAAAACTAGCCCAGGTGCTGAGAGCCCCTCACTTGCTTTCCCTAGGATGGTATCCTGAAATGCTCAAGTTTTTGTGCTTTCTTCTAAGAGTTAAGCTGGCTTTCCACATATGCTCATTAACTGTATATAAAGCCTTGCACCTGATGTCCACATGGCCACGTGTAGGGCAGTGGCTATGAAGCTGTGTATGGGTAAGGTGTGTGCAGCGTTAGGGGTATCTGTGGACCAGTTGGGAGGTCCACAGGTAAGGTGTCCCTATTGGCTTCTGGAAAGACTTCTTGATGAAGTCCATGAAGCCGTAGTAGGATCCATGCCTCTTTGATGAGTTCTTAACACTGGCTGCTGTGATCCCAGACTCTCTTAATTCCTCAATTGTACAGATAACTTAAGTATACTGGGTGGACTGAAAGAGAAGTGGGCCTCTTTGGTAGAATCCCACATAGCTGGGGCAGCAGGCATTCATTCACTATGCTCTCATTCTCCTGGAAGAAAGCACAAGCTTAGGGCTTCTCTCTTGGCATTGAGTAATGCCACCTTAGGGAAGAGGTAACATGGGTAAAGTGAAATTGTTCTTATCTTCTTCAATGCATCATTCTCAGATTTTTTTGCTCCAACGGTGTGTTGAAATTTCTATGCTGTACTCCTAGACTCCTACAAAGGGGATACCATTGGTGAATATCAAAATTGATGTCCTTCAGTGGAATAACTGTAGAAAACTATTCTACCATCTTGCTGATGTCACTCTTCTTCTATTTAAACTTCTTATTTATCATTTATAATTTCTTCATTTATTTCCATGGATTTGAGTTACCATTCAGTTTCACATCCTTACTCTAATACTGCTTTTCTCCCATCTGCTGCATTTGAGCTGCAATTGTCAAATAGATTACATTTATATATGTTACAAGCCTAACAATTTGCTATTGTTTTATTCAATTGCTTTTTAAATCAGTTGAGAAATGATAAGGTAATAAATATGCATTTATGCTATTATATTTTCATAACTGGTTAACATTACTGGCACTAATTTTTCCTTCTTTTGGATCAAGTTGCTATTTAGTTTCTTTTTATTTTAGCCTGAAAGATTCCCTTTAGTATTTCTTGTAGGGAAGATTTTCTAGTGACTGATTCTATCAGTTTTTGTTTACCTGAAAATGCCTTAATTACCCCTTCATTTGTGGAAGATAATATTGCTGAATATAGTAATCTAACAGTTTTTTCAGCAGTTTGAATGTGTCACCCTACTGCCTTCCAGTCTCCATTGTTTCTAATGAAAGCTCAGTTGTTAATCTTATTGGTGTTCCTCTGTATGTGATAAACTGCTTTTCTCTTTCTTTTGTTCTCTTTGTCTTTCTCTTTCAACATTTTGACTGTGATGTGTCTAGGTGTGGATCTCTTTGTGTTTATTCTAGTTGGAGGTTTTATGCACTACTTGGAGATATATATAGATATATATATATATATATATATATATGAATATTTCCATCAAATTTGGCAAGTTTTCAGTCACTATTTCTTCAAATATTCTTTCTGCCTCTTTCTCATTCTTTCCTCTCTTCTGGTATTCCCATTATGCATATGTGTTCCACATTTCTCTGAGGTTATGTTTTTCTCCATTCTGTTCACTATTTTTCTGATTGCATTATCTCTATTTGTCTATCTTCAAGTCTTTGATTCTTTCTTTGGCTAGTTCAAATGCTACAGAGTTTCATTGTTCTTACCAAGATATAGTGGATTTCCTTGACTATTTTCTCATTTGTTGTACACCCTCAGGACAATTTATAGAAATGTTCAACGATTGTTGTTGTGTAATATACATAAATTTATAATTATATACATTATTTATAACTGTGTATGTGTATATATACATATATAACTGTGTAAATATATCTACATATATTACATATATATGTACATAAATATATATATAAATTTTCTTTATTTAAATGGTTGTTTCTTGAACAAAAGTGATTCCTCTATGCTGATCCATAAGTAACCCCTACTTGGGATTTATAATTACCTTTTTCTTAAATGTAGGTTTTTAATTGATTGTAATAGGCAGAAAAGTGTCTCCCCAAAGATAGTCATGTCCTAATACCCATAGCCTGTAGATATGTTAGTTTTAAGGAAAAAGAAATTTGAGTTTACAGATAGAATTAAGGTTACTAATCTACAGACCTTGAGGTGGGAAGTTATTCTGGATTGTCCATTGGATCCAACGTAATCAAAAGGGTCCTTAAAAGTGGAAGTATAAGGCAGAGGAAGAGTCAATGTCAGATTGATGCAATGTGAGAAAGACCCAACCAGCCATTGTTGGCTTTGGAAATGGGGGGACAGATTATGATCCAAGGAATGTGGACAGCCTTTACCAGCTAGAAAAAGCAAGGAAATGGACTCTTTCTCAGAGCTTCCAAAAAAAGAATACAGCCCTGTCGACACTTGATTTCAGCCCAGTCATATCCACACCAGACGTCTGAACTATAGAACTGTAATATACTAGATTTGTGTCATTTTAAGCTATTACAATTGTAATATTTCAAAGAAGCAATAGGAAGCTTAATGTACTCACCAATATTTAACCCTGTTTGCCTTCCAGAATTATCTATCCAGTTGTTCCATGCTTTGCTCGTTGCACTCTAGGTCGGCTGCACATCTACACAGATAACACCTGAAGAAGTAGAGGTAAGATTAGAATCATTGGTTTTTTTAAATTTCATGTATTAATTTATGTATAAGTCACCTTAAGTTTTTAATTGTGAGGATTAATAGGATTCACACTGTTTATATTCATAAGATAGCTTCATAACAAGTAAAGGATGTGATACAGCATCATCATAAGAAGGATATGCATTGAAAAATGCCCAAAGGTCTCAGGGGCTGGCATTCTTTTTTTCCAACTGTTGGATCATGAAAAGACCCACTTTTTCTCCAGATCTCAAATGATTACCAGTACGGATGCAAAGGGTTTTGATACCAGGAAGCCCAAAGCCTATTCACTGAAGGGTGAATTTTATAGCAAGGGGTCTTTTATAGCAAGCTAGTCATGTAAGCACATACTAGCTATGTGTCTAGCCTTAACCATCAAAATTCCCCAAGCCTCACCAAAACTGATTGCAAATCATCAATCATCAATCCAATAATTATGAAATAATGCTGACAGAATGTAAGAGCATAATGTGTCTTTATTTATATATTTAATAGTATTGACCAAGGTTCAATACTTACAGATAAGCAAAAAACAATTACAACTAAGTTGTAATACACAATACACATTGTAATACAATGTGTTTCTCTTCCTTGTTCCATTTGCTTTGCTAAATTACAGAGTCAAGAACTATCATAAGAAAGAAATTGTAAGAAGAATGATTTTTGTGTCCTTATATGTGCAAATATTTTTAACAGGAAAAGGATACAAAATTTATTTGATAATTTTGTAATTTTACATGTATATGGGAATTTTCAAAAGGAAAATGAAGATCCAAAATTCTTGAAGCCTAAAAGCTTATATACCATTTTTATTTAATTTACTTATTTAAATTCAAGTTAGTTAACATACAGTGTATTGGTTTCAGGAGTAGAGCCCAGTGATTTATCACTTACATATAACACCCAGTGCTCATCCCAACAAATGCCTTCCTTAATAGCCATCACCCATTTAGCTCATCCCTCCACCCACCTCCCCTCTAGCAACCCTCATTTTGTTCTCTGTATTTAAGAGCCTCTTATGGTTTGCCTTCCTCTCTGTTTTTATCTTATTTTTCCTTCCCTTCCCCTATGTTCATCTGTTGTGTTTCTTAAATTCCACATATGAGTGAAATCATATGATATTTGTCTTTCTATGACTCACTTATTTTGCTTAGCATAATACACTCTAGTTCCATCCACATTGTTGCAAATGACAAAATTCATTCTTTTTGGGCACCAAGTAGTATTCCATTGCATACATATACCACATCTTCTTAATCCATTCATCAGTTGATGGACATTTGGGCTCTTTCCATAATTTGGCTGTTGCTGATAGCACTGCTATGTGTCCTACCATTGGCTTAATAGTTTGCCTTGATGAAGAATTATAAATTAAAAACATTTTACATCAGAACATGGAAGATACTTTTATCCAATGTTGATGAAAAGTCTGATGCTAGTTTGAGTACTGCTTTTTTATAAATGATCTGTTTGCTTTTTTGTCTTATATAATTTTCTCCAGAAATCTCTTTTTATCCTTGGGGTTCCAAACTTTCAAAGGGATGTACTTAGGTTTAGATCTTTTTTTCTGTTCTTGTTTTCCCAGTGTTTCTTTCATTTATTATACTGGTTATATAATGAGCCCTTAAAATCTGAAGACTCGTGTTCTTTAGCTTTAGAAAATTTTGTTATTACTTTCATAGTTTTCTCTCCTCTATGTTATCTATACTCTGTTTTGGGATTCTCATTAGATATTGGGCCACCTTAACTGATAATCTGGTCCTCTTAATGTTTTTCTCTAATATTTTCTTCTTGAGTTTGTTTCCTTTAGAAATTTGTTCATACATAGTTAACTGATTTTTAACATACAATTATTCATATTATTATCTTATAATCCTTTTTAATTTCTGTTAAGTCATAATTCAATTGCAGTCAGAGAACATGTTTTATGTAATTAATCATTTTAAATTTATTGGGCTTATGGCTTAATATATCATCTATTCTAGAGAATATTCCATCTTCACGTGAAGAAAATGTTTATTCTGCAGTTATGGGAGGGAGTGTTTTACAGATATCTAGTAGGTCTAGTTACTTCATAGTGTTGTTCAACTCTCCCATTTCCTTGTTTCTGTCCTATCCATTTATCAAAGTGAGGAAGTTATGCTTATTTCTCTCTTAAACTATTTGTTCCTACTTCTTATACTTTGGATTTACATAATTTAGGTAAATTTATGTTTATAATTGTTATATTGGTTAGAAGAACTGTCCTTACCATTATAAAATCGCTTTTTTTGCCTTCAAGCCTATTTTATCTAACATTAGTATATCCACTCCAGCTTTCTTTTGGATAACCTTTGCATGGTATTTCTAATTACATTCTTTTAGAAGGAAGCAATAAGTGCCTTATTTTTTTAACCTTTTTTAATGTTTATTTATTTTTGAGAGAGAGAGAAAGAGATACAGAGAGACAGAGTGTGAGTGGGGGAGGGGCAGAGAGAGAGGGAGACACAGAATCCAAAGCAGGCTCCAGGCTCTGAGCTGTCAGCACAGAGCCCAATGTAGGGCTTGAACTCATGGACTGTGAGATCATGACCTGAGGTGATGTTGATCACTTAACCAACTGAGCCACCCATGTGCCGCAGCAATAGGTGTCTTTAAATCTAAAATGCTGTATACCACTCTTGTATACCACATACATTTGGATCATTCTTTATCCATTGATGCAAAAATTCTCACAAAGTATTAGTGAATTGAATCCTGATATGTGCAAAAAGATAATACATATAATCAAGAGAAGTTTGTCCCAGGGGTGCAAAATTGGTTTAGCAATAAAAAATAAATAATAATTCAATGAAAAAAATCAGTAATCATAATTTCTTTTATTAACTGAAAAAGGAGAAAATAACACTATGATGAACACATATTTGATAAAGTTCAGCTTGTATACATGATAAAGATTACCCAGATAGGAATTGAAGAGAACTTTCTTAAATCTAAAAAAAAAAATCTACAATAAATCCTGCAGCAAATATTAAACTTAGGGATGGATGTGGGTCAACATGGAGGAGAAGGAGGGGGGCCCAAAATTCCCTTGTCCATCAAACACAGCAGTATTGAGGCCAGAAGAATTGGAATTTCAGGAATATGAGCTACAAAGTGACAGAAACCACTCCAGGGTCCCCATGGAGATAGCTTGGCAGGATAGCTTGGCTTGCAAATTGGAAGAGTTAAAGCACGCAGCAGCGTAGGCACAGAGAGAGGGGAATCCCTTTGGTGGAGAGACAAAAGGAAGAGAAAGAGAGGCTGTGGAAGTGTGGGTTTGTATTTGAACAAGAGAAAAACCTCTCCAGACTACCACGGACCAGGAAGCGGAAAAAACCAGAACCAGTCTAACTTGCAAACAGCCTTAGGAGTGACAATCCAGGGTTGGCTCGACCAGTCTAACTTGCAAACAGCCTTAGGAGTGACAATCCAGGGTTGGCTCGACTTTCCCCAGACCACAACTGCCCTGGAGGGGAGAGGGAGCCAGCCCTGGGCTCAATAGCTAGCTCAGAAGTGCATTGGGAGAGCAGTCCCCTCCCTCAAGTGGTGTGGGAAGAAGGTATATTGCTGCTCCAAGGACAAAAGACCATGCTGGTGCCAGTCAGAAGCCCTTTATTGGTTGGGCGGAGTGGCACTACCCCAGAACCAGGTGCATGAAGCAGGATGCTTTAAGACAAAGAGGTTAGAATCCCACCCAGCACCTGGGAGGCACAAGAGACTATGGAGCAGAGACAAAGTGACCCATTCATGTGGCACTGTGAGGACTGCCTGAACATTGTCGTTTGGGATATCCGGTCAGGGAAGAAGAGACTGGGGTGTTGCCATTTTTCTCCCCATCATCAACCCAGTGGGGTTTCAGGGACTAGGACAGTGGGCCTCCAGTGGAGATAAGACCCGCTTACACCAAATCCTGCCCCTCTGTGCCTGGCAACCAAGCAAGATTGACACTGACCAACCAGAGGGAGCCCCTCCAGAACAGCACAGCCACTGGCTCCAAGGCACCATCAGACAATGGTCCCATGGTTTTGCATTTTCTGATTTGATTTTTAGTCAATTTTTATTTTATATATATTTTTTCTTCTTCTTCTTCTTTCTTCCCTCCTCTATTCTCATTGTTGGCTTGTTTAAGCAGGCATTTTTAACCTATTCCTTTTTACTCCTCTTATGTATCTCTTCTTCATTTTCCTCTCTCTCTGGGTTAAGGCATATAGTCTCTCTGATTCTCTGTTTGGTCAATTTTCCCCCCACCCTTGTCATTGCTCTCTTTATAAGGCTTTTCCACCACCCTCTCTTTTTTATTTTTTTCCAGGATTACTTCATTGAACAAATCAAAGCACACCTGGTGGAAGGTCCAAACCACCACTATGAGTGGTAAGATAAAAAACAAAACCAGTATCATAAAAACAGAGCACACAACACCCTCCAAAAACACCTCCTGAAAGGCCAGGCCCTGGACAGCGTGTGACCTCTTTTTAATATAGTAGTACTCGCAGGTGCAGGACATATAACAAGCTATTGAAACATGTAAAAGACAGAAAACTAGCCAAAGTGATGAAACAGAAGAATTATCCACAAAAGAAATTCCAGGAAGAAATGACAGCCAGAGAATTGCTCCAAACAGATATAAACAACATATCTGTACAAGAATTTAGAATAATAGTCATGAGACTAATAGTTGGGCTTGAAAAACGTATAGAAGACAGCAGAGAAACTATTGTTGAAGAGATTAAGGACCTAAAAAATAGTCATGATGAATTAAGAAATGCTGTAAATGAGATGCAAAATAAACTAGTGACAACAAAGATGGTGGAAGCAGAGAATAAGTTAAATAAAAGATAAAATTATAGAATAATGAAGCTGAAAAAAAGAGAAGAAAACACTAGACCATGAGGGAAGAATTAGAGACCTAAGTGATTCAATGAAACATAATAATATCCATATCATAGGAGTTCCAGAAGAAGAAGTAGAGAGATAAAGGGCAGAAGGTTTATTTGAACAAATTATAGCTGAGAACTTTCCTAATCTGGGGAAGGAAGCAAACATCCAAATCCAGGAGGCACAAGGAATTCCCTTTAGAGTAAGAACTGGTCAACTCCATGGCATATCATAGTGAAACTGGAAAAAATAAAGGTAAAGAGAGAATTCTGAAAGCATCTATGGACAAAAGGGCCTTAACCTACAAGGGTAGACACATAAGATTAGCAGCAGACCTGTCCACTGAAACTTGGCAGGCCAGAAGGGAGTGTAGGAAATATCTAATGTGCTGAATAGGAAAAGTATGCAGCCAAGAATTCTTTACCAGCAAGACTGTCATTCAGAATAGAAGGAGAGATAAAAGGCTTTCCTAGACAAACAAAAACTGAAGGAGTTCATGACCAGTAAACCAGCCCCACAGAGGATAATCAGACTTATCAAAAAGAAATGAGAAAGGGCCCAAATAGATAAAATCACGAATGAAAGAGAAGAGTCACAATCAACACCACAGAAGGGAATAGTATGAAAAATTATATGACAACAAACTGGACAATCTGGAAGAAATGGACAAATCCCTAGACACCCACACACTACCAAAACTTAAATGGGAAGAAATACAAAATTTGAACATACCTGTAAGCAGCAAAGAAATTGAATCAGTTATCAAAATCTCCCAACCAATAAAAGTCCTGGGTCAGATGGCTTCCTAAGGAAATTCTACCAAACATTTAAAGCAGAGTTAACACCTATTTTTCTCAAGCTGTTCCAAAAAATAGAAATGGAAGGAAAGCTTCCAGACTCATTCTACGAAGCCAGCATTACCTGATTCCCAAACCAGAGACCCCACTAAAAAGGAGAATTACAGGCCAATATCCCTGATGAACATGGATGGAAAAATTCTCAACAAGATACTAGCAAATTGAATTCAACAGTATATTAAAAGAATTATTCACCATGATCAAGAGGGATTCATTTCTGGGCTGCAGAGATGGTTAAATATTAAACATCATAAAATCCAGATATAAAGGGCCCACAGCTAATATCATCCTCAATGGGGAAAAACTTACAGTTTTCCCCCTGAGGTTTGGAACACAACATGGATGTCCACTCTCACCACAGTTGTTTAACATAGTGTTGGAAGTCCTAGCTCCTAGCCTCAACAATCAGACAACAAAACGAAATAAAAGGCATCCAAATTGGCAAAGATGTCAAAATTTTACTTTTCACAGGTGACATGATACTCTACATGGAAAACTCGAAAGACTCCACAAAAAGTTGCTAGTACTGATACATGAATTTGGCAAAGTTGCAGAAATCGGTTGTATTTCTATACACCAACAATGAAGCAACAGGAAGAGAAATCAAGAAATAGATCCATTTGCAATTGCACCAAGAACCATAAAATACCTAGAAATAAATCTAACCAAAGAAGTAAAAGATCTCTATGCTGAAAACTATAGAAAACTTATGAAAGAATTTGAAGAAGACACAAAGAAATGGAAAAACATTCCATGTTCATGGATTGGAAGAACAAATATTGTTAAAATGTTGACACTACTCAAAGCAATTTACATATTCAATGCAAAACCAATCAAAATTGCACCAGCATTCTTTTCATAGCTAGAACAAACAATCCTAAAATTTTTATGGAACCACAAAAGACCCTGAACAGCCAAAGTAATGTTGAAAAAGAAAACCAAAGTGGAAGGCATTACAATCCCAGACTAGCCTGTAATACAAAGCTGTAATCATCAAGACAGTATGATATTGGCACTAAAACAGACGCATAGACCAATGGAATAGCATAGAGAACCCAGAATTGGATCCACAAATTTATGGCCAACCAATCTTTGACAAAGCAGGAAAGAGTATCCAATGGAAAAAAGACAATCTCTTTAGCAAATGGCGCTGGGAGAACTGGACAGCAACATGCAGAAGAATGAAACTTGACCACTTTCTTACACAAAAATAAATTCAAAATGGATGAAACCATCAAAACCCTAAAGGAGAAAACAGGCAATAACCTCTTTGACCTCAGCCAAAGCAACTTCTTACTCAACATGTCTCTGAAGGCAAGGGAAACAAAAGCAAAAGTGAACTCTTGGGACCTCATCAAGATAAAAAGCTTCTGTACAGTGAAGGAAACAATCAACAAAACTAAAAGGCAACTGACAGAATGGGAGAAGATATTTGCAAATGACATATCAGATAAAGGGTTAGTATCCAAAATCTATAAAAGACTTACCAAACTCAACACCTGAAAAAGATATAATCCAGTGAAGAAATGGACAGAAGACATAAATAGACATTTTTCCAAAGAAGACATCCAGATGGCCAATAGACACATAAGATGCTCAACATTGTTCATCATTAGGGAAATAAAAATCAAAACCACATTGAGATACCACCTCACACCAGTCAGAGTGGCTAAAATGAACAACTCAGGAAACAACAGATGTTGGCGAGGAGGTGGAGAAACGGGGACCCTCTTGCACTGTTGGTGGGAATGCAAACTGGTGTAGCCGCTCTGGAAAACAGTGTAGAGGTTCCTCAAAAAATTAAAAATAGAACTACCCCACAACCCAGAAATAGCACTACTAGGATTTTATCCAATGGATACAGGAGTGCTGATTCATAGGGGCACATGTACCCCCACGTTTATAGCAGTGCTTTCAACAATAGCCAAATTATAGAAAGGGCCCAAATGTCCATCAACTGATGAATGAATAAAGAAGATGTTGTGTGTGTATATATATATATATATATATATATATACATACATACATATACATACATACATACAATGGCATACTACTCTGTAGTGAGAAAGAATGGTGGTATATATATATATATATATATATATACAATGGAATGCTACTCTGCAGTGAGAAAGAATGAAATCTTGACATTTGCAACAATGTGGATGGAACTGGAGGGTATTATGCTAAGTGAAATAAGTTAGTCAGAGGTAGACAGATATCATATGTTTTCACTCATATGTGGAATTTAAGAAATATAACAGAAGACCATGGGGGAAGGGAAGGGGAAAAAACAGTTTCAAACACAGAGGGAGGCAAACCATAAAATACTCTTAAATACAGGGAACAAACTGAGGGTTGATGGGGGAGTGTGGGGGAGGGAAAATGGGTGATAGGCATTGAGGAGGGAACTTTTTGGGATGAACATTGGGTGTTGTATGTAAGTGATGACCGAAGCCAAGAGCACACTGTATACACTGTATGTTAGCTATCTTGACAATAAATTATATTTTAAAAATTTAGGGATGAATAATTGAACTCAATTCTCCTAAGAATAGAAACATTGCATGCATGGATGTCAACTCTTACCACTTCTATTAAATATTGTACTGGATATCCTAAACAGTGCTATTTAAGCAAGAAGAAAATATAAAAGACACAGGAATTGGAAGGGAAGAAATAAAGTTTTCCTTATTAGTAGAGTTAATTTTACATGACTATGTACGTAGACAATCCAAAATGATTTACAATTTTTATTAATAAGTTAATTGAGCAAGGTTTCTTGATACAAGTTCAGTATTTTATGCACTGTATTTATAAAACAACTACAAATAGAAAATCAAGTTTAAGATAAACAAACCATTTTTAGTAATTCCAGAAATAACAAATCCCTAGGATAAATATAATAAAACATGTGCAAGTCCTGTAAAATGAAAATAAAAAACTTTTTTAGAGAAATTAAAGACCCAAATAAGTAGAGAAATTCAACATGTTCATATATAAGATGCAATATTGTAATAATGTCACTTACTGACAAATTTATCTATTCAATAAATCCTAATAATAATCCTAGAAGTTTATTGTGGAAATTGACAATCTGATTCTAAATCTACATGGAAATTCAAAGGGACAAAAATAGGCAATGCAATATTAAAGAACAGGAACAAGGCTGGAGGACTTATATTTACTAGATATAAAACATTATTATAAAGCTATAATAAGACAGTATGCTATTAGTAATATAGAACAGTGGATCAGTATAGTGAGTCCAGAAATAGAATTATATGTACCTACTGTAAAATGTGAAAAAAATAAAATTTTTGACAAATGACTTAATTACTCATATGGTAAAAAAACACCCTAATCTTGCCTCCAACCTGTCATACACAAAAATAAATTACATATGGATTGTGTTACTAAACATGAAATATAAATATAATTAGATAATTTCTTCAAGAGAACACTAAAAGTGTTAAACAAAATGAAAAAATTTTTAAACTTGTTTATCAAAAGAGAACTTTAAGAGAGTACAAAGCCAAGGAACAGTGAAAAATACTTTTG
This sequence comes from Cryptoprocta ferox, assembly GCA_028646485.1. NCBI lineage: Eukaryota > Metazoa > Chordata > Mammalia > Carnivora > Eupleridae > Cryptoprocta > Cryptoprocta ferox. Next base: position 22,257,005 of record CM053579.1, read on the forward strand.
TAATCCATATCTGAGAAAGGACTTGTATCCAGAATATGTAAATAATCCTTACAAATCAATAAGAAAGACAAACAGCCCCACCCCCAAAAATGGACAAAACACTTGAACAGGCACCTCAAAGAAGAGCATAACCAAATGTCCAATTAACATATGAAAAGATGCTCTTCATTAGTCATCAGAGAAAGAAAACCAATATCATGGTGCAATATCATTATATATTCACCAAAATGCTTAAAATGAAAAAATGAAAAATAAATTCTGGCAGGGATGTGGAACGACTAGAACTTTCATATATTGATAGTAGTAGTGTACAATCACTTTGTAAAACTAACAGGATCCAATAAATCTGGGTATGTTAGACTGTTTTTAAAAAATCAAGTCACAAATGACTAAGGGGTGAAAAAACTTCACTCTTTGGAGCCACCAACATAGTCAATATTTAAAATGTTGGCTTCAGTCAATATTTTAAAGTATCTAAAATCAGACTATTTCTCTCCACCATTTCTCTTCACCTCCACTCATAATGCTCTGTTGCCAGCGTTACCTCTCTTCTGGATCACTGCTAAAGCTCTGCTTCCACATTTGTCGTCTTGTATTCTGTTAATGCAATCCAGCCCATTTCACTTCTCAAATTATTTAAAATAAAATACAAAGTCCGTAAAAGGGCTTTTAGGGCTCTATATGATATGGGCCCCTTTATCTTCTAATCTCACCTTATACTACTGTTCCCCAAATGAATTTTATTCTTGTTAAAATGGAATCTTTGTTCTCCTCCAGCACTCAGGCATAGGTCTGCTTCACAGTTATTGCATTTGCTGTTTACTTTGGCTGGAACACACTTCTGTAATATATCCATATAGCTCTCTCTGCTCTCTTCAGATCTTTGTAGCCTTTTCAGTGAGGCCTTCTCTGATTATCTACTGAAAGTTGCACCAATTATTCTACTTCTCAACAGCCTTTACTATTTTCCAACTTACTTTCCTTGGTAGCACTAATCATTCTTTAATGTATTTGTCTGTTACATGTCCCCTTGCATTACAACATATGCCAAGAAGAACATAGATTTATGAAGATCCTTTTGTTCACCACTGTGTAAGTATAAAGAAATGTGTTTGAATGAATTAATGTATAAGATTATTTTAAATTTATTTAAATTAAATTAAGGTTTACACTAATGCCTAGTACATTCAGTGCTTTTTCACTTCTACTGTCTCATTCAATTCTCTCAGCAACTCCATCATAGAGTATATGTCACTATCCTATTTTATGAATGAGGAATTAGATTCAGAACTCATAAGTAATATGTCCAAGATCACAACACTAGTGTATGATCAAAGAATTTGATTCTGATCCTCAGCCTTGTACTCTTCTCACTACATTACTGCAGGTATATATCTAGAATTTAAAAATACAAGACATAATGATTTTTCAGGTAACTGTTAAAGAAATCACCATGGCAAAATTAGAAGCATCCTCTTTTTGTTTGTTTCAAGTTTTTATTTAAATCCAAGTTAGTTAACATATGGTGTAATATTGGTTTCAAGAATAGAATTTAGTGACTCATCACTTACACATCACACCCAGTGCTCATCACAACAAGTGCCCTCCTTAATCCCCATCACCTAATTAGCCCATCCTCTGCCCACCTCCCATATGCTATGTGAAACAAGTCAGCCAGAGAAAGACAAATAACATGATTTCACTCATATGTGGAGTTTAAGAAATAAAACATGAATATAGGCAAAGAGGAGAAAAGAGAGAGAGAGGCAAACCATAGAAGCATCCTTTATTTTCTCAACTTCCTTTGTTTAATGTCCTAGCAGGCCACCTTGTTTTTGTCATTGAAGAGGGAAAAATGGTAGCATAGATTTGTCTTGAAATAACTAATAATTCTTAAGTGCCTACCATTTAAATATTTTCATATTCTCTCTAATATAGTTTCTTTTCAAAGACATTACAAGCATTAGATAAAAGAACACCTAGTCTTGATTCAGTGGAAACGTGGCCTTTGCATAGATAGAATGATAAATAGATAGATAGATAGATAGATAGATATAGATTGATAGAGACATAAATAGCAGGTGTCAGAGATTTATACATTTTTAAAAATATTTATAAATCCAAGCTATTGAATCCTATTATGATAAATCCCTTATAGTGGCTCAGTTAAAAATTTAATTTTCTGTGTGGCAAAATACAAAAATATTTGAAGACTGTCATTTAAAAACAAATTATGAAAGGCCTAATTTGGGGGCAGATGGAGAGAAAATTTTTGTGCAGCTCTGAAATACTCCATTTACTGTATGTGTAAACATTTCACAGAGAGTAAATACTGAATGCCTTCTAGAAAGTCAGGGGTTTCAGAACTGCATATATGTACACCTCACTCAAATATTTCAAGTGTGACCATGTGCATGTGTATAGATTTCTATATTTTTATTTCTTTGAGTATTTCCTCTGCTCCTTTCTCTGCTTGGGGAATTTATTTTACAAAGTATTCCATGTCAGAACATTTCACTCACACTTTTCATTTCTTTACCCTTTTGTACTACCATTTTTAAAAATCCCATTTGGAAATCCCCCACTTTGAAAACTGACCTTGGTTGTCCTTGATCATTAAATAAATATTTAGCTGTGTTATTCTGGTTTTTTAAAGCACTTTATCATTTCCAAGAACTCTGATTTACTTTGTTGGGGGGTGGTGAAGAAGTATATCTATAGGCTTCCCTTTCTTAAGCAACCATTATTCTGATTTCTGTCATGTTACTCGGCATTCCCTAGAACTTCATATAAATGCAACCATGAAGTATGTAGTCTTTTGTGCCTACTTATAATAGCATGTTTATTTTGAGATTCATCTATTTTGTTAAGAATATCAATAATTCATTTCTTTTTATCATTGAGTAGTATTCCATTGAATGACTATACTATTTATCCACTCAACTATTGATGGAAGTTGGGGTTGTTTCCAGTTTGTTATATATATTATGAATAAACCTTCTATCAACACTAGTGTACAACGTTTTGTATGGATATATATTTTTATTTCTATTCAATATTTAGAAGGAGAATAACTGGGTCACATGCTAATTGTATATTTAAGTGTAAACAGCACATACTTAAAGTTACAATTTGATAAGTTTGAAATGTGTCTGCACCCAGGAAATCATCACCACTATCAAGACAATCAATATCCATCACCTTCAAAAGTACTTTTATACACCTTTCTAATCGCTCCCTTCTCTTCCTACCCATATTCCCATCTGGAATAATTTTAATTTTGCCTGAAGAACTTCCTTTAATTTTCTTGTAGTTCATGTTAGCCAGTGACAAATTATTTCAGCTTATGAATGAGTTTTTTTCTTTCAATATTTTAAAGCTGTATTCCACTAACTTTTCACTTGTATTGTTTTTGATGAGCAATCTGCTATCATCCTTATGTTTGTCCCTTTGCATACAAGGACTTCTCTTTATTGCTGATTTTGAGTAATTTTGCTATGTGTTGATGTAGTTACCTTCATGTTTCTTGTGCTTGATTTTCACTGAACTACTTGGATATTTGGGGTTATGATTTTCATCAAATTTGGAAATACTTCAGCCATTTTTCTTCAAATTCCTTTGTTCCTTCCTCTATTTTTGAAGACTCTAAATATACATACATGAGGACACTAGAAACTGTCCCAAAGTTCATTAATACTTTGTATACTTTTAACGAAATTAATTATTTTTTCTGAATTCCTTTTGGAAGTTTCTATTGCAATTTCCTCAGGTTCACGGATCTACGCTTAATCTGCTGTTAAGCCCATTCAATGTATTTTCATCTCAGATATTATAGTTTTATTGATATAATTTCAATCTGGTATTTTTATATCTTCAACGGAGTGGATTAACCATTTTTTCATTCTTTTTAAATAAACTTATTTTAGAATAATTTTAGATTTACAGAAAAATTGTAAAAACAGCTTTTCCCTATGCTCCACAGCCAGTTTCCTGTAGTAACTTTTATATTAGTACAGTACATCTGTCACAATAAGGACCAATATTAATTATTATTACTAACAGAAGTACATACTTTATTAAGATTTCCTTACTTTTTACCAAATATCCTTTTTATATTCTCAGACTCCATCTAAGATATCACATATATTTGGTTGTCATGTCTCTAGTTTCTTACAGGCTGTGACAATTTTTCAGACTTTCCTGGTTTTTTATGACCTTGACAATTTCAAGGAGTGTGGGCCAAATATTTTGTAGACTCAATTGGAATTTATCCAATGTTTCTTCATTTGTCTAATGATTAAACTGGGGTTATAGGTTTTTGGTGGGAAGATAATAGAGGTAACGTGCCATTCTCCTTTCATTTCAACAAGGTTACGTGGCTTATCACTGTTGACATTAACTTTATTCACCAGGCTGAGGTAATGTTTGTTAGGTGTCCTTCCTTCTTTAGCAATGTACTCTGTGGTGGGAAGTCACTATGTATATCCCATAACTCCACTGGGGAATTATGTTTCACCTCACTGAGGATGGAATACCTACCTAAATTATTTGTCTTTCTTCAGAATGTGAGATTTGTCTCTTCTCTTCCATTTATTTCTTATTATATCATTTATTTATATCTTTATGGAAACGTGGATGTCTATTTTATACTTCAGGCTATAATTTAACCTACTTTATTTTATTGTTCAAACTATTCTAATTTGGCCATTGGGAGCTCTTTCAGTTGGCCCCATATCCTTTTGACACACTTCCATTATTTTTTCCTCTTAGCCCTTATTTTCTGGAACTAACAGATCTTCCAGGCTTACATATTTCCAGTCCTGTTCTAGAATCAGCTGTTTCTCCAGAGAGCCCTGATTCTTTTTGTGGTACAATGGTAAACAAAACCAAGATCTGGGTGCTACGGGTTCTTTTATTACTGAGATGCCATTGCTTCTAGGCCCTCTCACCCAACACAGCAAAGAAATATACGTGTGTGTACGAAACCGTGTATACACACACACACACACACACACACACACACACATGCACACACACAATCTTCATCTGTATCTATATTAAGCTAAACATGTGTTCATATTGATGTGTTCAATTCTAATCCATTACCACATGAGTCACAGCCTCCTTCCACTGCTTACTTATAACCTCAAACTCCAACAGTAAGATATCAGGCTCCCAACACCCACCATCAACTAACTTAACTGTTCAATTCTTATATAGCTATAAAATAGTTTTAGAATTACTGACTCATACTCCCATAAGAAACAATTTTATCAGCTTTATTACAGTGCTTATGTACCTTTCCCTTTAACTTTAATCTTATAGATTCCACTCATTTCCAAAGTTACTCAGATAAGCACCTTATGTTTCCATTCTCTTCAGTGAAGTTGTTTCATACATTTGTGATACAATTAGATTCTTTTTTCAAAATCTGCATTCTTTCCTGAGATCCATCAACTGATACAATTTTTAAAAATATATATTAACACATTAAAGTTTACTCTTTTGTTATAAAGTTCTATGGGTTTTGACAAACACACCATTGCAATATCATACAGAGCAGTTTCACTGCCCTACACTTAACTTTTTTGAGAATATGGAACACATTGCTTATATTTCTCCTAAATAAGGTTTGTGAAATAATATTTCATATTTCCTTATAGAATTCATATACTGTTGCTTAATTATATATAACAACATTAATCCATTAAAGTGCTTCAAATTCCCCATATTTTTCAAGTTTTCCTTGGAATGACTTTCTGCATTGTTAAGCATGTTTGTTGTATCTGGGGGCCTTACTTTATGTGAATATATCTCAAAGTTTGCCATGTATATTGGTGTGGAAATGGTTTAAAGTATAGGGATTTCTTTATAGTTAAATTGTACAATATCTCTTCAATACAGTGACACAATCATATAAGCATCGCCGCTGACTTTTAAAGGCATCAATGTTCCTCAAACTGTTGATATACAATGTGATGGTGGGGATTATCAAGCAGAGTATGGGTCTGAGCAGTAAGCCCATATAAATAGGCAATGTGCTTAACAACAGTTGATTAAAGTAAATACATAAGGCAATCAAATATAGATGATTAGACAGAACACACTAAAATTACATGATATTTAAAGGATTGGAACATTACTAAAAAATAAATATTTTTGGCAATCTCTCTTCTGCTGTCCTTCCCACCACTCTCTTCCAGTGTATTCAATATATTTCTATCTCCTAAATAAATAAATAAATAAATAAATATTTTTAAATAATATTTAAACACATCTATTCAGTTTGTAATCACACAACATGGAATCATCATGCTGCCACACTGAATCAGAAGACAAATTATTGCCCAGAATATGGTACAATGCTAATTCATTCAAGCAATGGATATGTTTAGAATATTATATTTGTTTTCAATATAAATATATATCCACTGAAATTCTTTTTTTTTATAGTTTATTGTCAAATTGGTTTCCATATAACACCCAGTGCTCTTTCCCACAGGTGCCCTCCTCCATGACCATCACCCCCCCGTCCCCTTTCCCCCTACCGCTTCAGCCCTCAGTTTGTTCTCAGTATTCAAGGGTCTCTCATGATTTGCCTCCCTCACTCTCCCTAACTCTTTCCCCCGTTTCCCCTTCCCATGGTCCCCTGTTAGGTTTCTCCTGTTAGACCTATGAGTGAAAACATATGGTATCTGTCCTCTGCCTGACTTATTTCGCTTAGCATGACACCCTTGAGGTCCATCCACTTTGCTACAAATGACCAGATTTCATTCTTTCTCATTGCCATGTAGTATTCCATTGTATAGATAAACCACATCTTCTTGATCCATTCATCAGTTGATGGACATTTAGGCTCTTTCCATGATTTGGCTATTGTTGAAAGTGTTGCTAGGAACATTGGGGTCCATGTGCCCCTATGCATCAGCACTTCTCTATCCCTTGGG
>CM053579.1:22264451-22305213 GCA_028646485.1 Cryptoprocta ferox
TTGGAAGTTTTCCTTCTATTTCTATTTTTTGGAATATTTTGAGAAGAATGGGTATGAACTCTGCTTTAAATGTCTGGTAGAATTCCCCTGGAAAGCCATCTGGCCCTGGGCTCTTATTCGTTGGGAGATTTTTGATCACTGATTCGATTTCTTCACTGGTTATGGGTCTGTTCAGATTTTCTATCTCTTCCCGTTTGAATTTTGGTAGTGTATGTGTGTTTAGGAATTTGTCCATTTCTTCTAGATTGTCCACTTTGTTGGCATATAATTTTTCATAGTAATCTCTGATGATTGCTTGTATTTCTGAGGGATCAGTTGTAATAGATCCATTTTCACTCATGATTTTGTCTACTTGGGTGTTCTCTCTTTTTTTTCTGAGGAGCCTGGCTAGAGGTTTATCAATTTTGTTTATTTTTTCAAAAAACCAACTCTTGGTTTCATTGATCCGTTCAATTTTTTTTTTTTGGATTCTATATTGTTTATTTCTTCCCTGATCTTTATGATTTCTCTTCTTCTGTTGGGTTTGGGTTGCTCCTGCTGCTCCCCTTCTAGTTTCCTTAGGTGCTATGCTAGATTTTGAATTTGCGCTTTTTCTAGTTTGTTGAAATAGGCCTGGATTGCAATATACTTTCCTCTTAGGACTGCCTTTGCTGCAACCCAGAGAGTTTGGGTACAACGAAATTTGTTGTATTTTCGTTTTCATTTGTTTCCATATATTTTTAAATTTCTTCTCTCATTGCCTGATTGGCCCAATCATTCTTTAGTAGGGTGGTTTTTAACCTCCACATTTTTGGAAGCTTTCCAGACTTTTTCCTGTGATTGATTTCAAGTTTCATAGCATTGTGATCTGAAAGTGTGCATGGTATGATCTCAATTCTTTTATGGAGGGCTGCTTTATGACCCAGTATGTGATCTATCTTGCAGAATGTGCCATGTGCACTCGAGAAGAAAGTGAATTCCCTAGCTTCAGGATGCAGAGTTCTAAATATATCTATTGATTCCATCTGTTCCAATGTGCCGTTCAGGTCAGATTTTCTGTCTGGTTGACCTATCCATTGTTGTAAGTGGAGTATTAAAATCCCCTGGGATAAGCACATTCTTATCAATAAGATTGTTTTTGTTTGTGATTAGTTGTTTTATGTATTTGGGTGCTCCCGAATTCGGCGCATAGATGTTTATAATTGTTAGCTCTTCCTGATGGAGAGACCCTGTAATTATTATATAATGTCCTTCTTTATCTTTTTTTACTGCCTTTACTTCAAAGTCCAGTTTGTCCGATATAAGTATGGCTACTCCAGCTTTCTTTTGACTTGCCATCGCCTGATAGATATTTCTCCATCCCCTTACTTTTAATCTGAAGGTGTCTTCAGGTCTAAGATGAGTCTCTTGCAGACAGCAAATAGATGGATTTTGGTTTTTTATCCATTCTGCTACCCTGTGCATTTGATTGGAACATTCAGTCCATTTACATTCAGTGTTATTATTGAACAATGTGGGTTTAGATTCATTGTGTTCCATGTAGCGTTCATGTTCATAGTGATGTCTCTGGTACCTTATATTTCTTGCTACATTTCCCTCATAGAGTCCCTCTTAGGATTTCTTGTAGGGCTGGTTTGGTGGTGATGAATTCTCTCAATTTTTGTTTATTTGGGAAAACCTTTATCTCTCCTATTTTGAATGACAGGCTTGCCTGATAAAGGATTCTTGGCTGCATATTTTTCCTGTTCATCACATTGAAGATTTCTTGCCATTCCTTTCTGGCCTGCCAAGTTTCAGTAGATAGGTCTGTAACCACTCTGATAGCCTTCCCTTTTTATGTTAGGGCTCTTTTATCACTAGCTGTTTTCAGAATTCTCTCTTTATCTTTACTATCCACTGTAATTCTTTAAACACAACTGATAGTCACTTATATCATTCTTTTATGGCAATGGATTCTTTTGACAGTTCATAAAAAATCCAAATGATTTTTTGTATGCATTGAAATAAATTGTTAGTATCTACACATAACCTCTTTAATATGTTTTCAATAGAAAGTAATCATGTCTCATAGAGAACACAGCATGTATTAGACTTGGAAATGTACACTGAAAAGTGTTTTCTTTGTAAATCTACCTGTTACCTATAGTAAATTTCAATTTTCTTTTCACAAAGTACTTTCTAAAAAATGGCTAATATTGGTGTGCCCTTTATAAAAAAGCAGAAAGAAAACAAAACAACAACAATCATTAATCGATCAGAGGAAATATTTATATATCAAATGAATACAACTGGGAAAGAGATATAAAATGACAGAAATAATAATCCATAAGAACAAGTAAAATAGAAATTTCAATTTATTTATGAAGGCCATTATAATTGGCTTTATGAGTGAAAAAGTATAAGGATGACAGATTCTAGGTAAGCTGGTCACATAATCAGAAGTGTTAACTACTCTCCCTCCCACACTCCTATAGAAATTAACTGCAAAATATAAAGATAGGTAAAAACTTACAATGGTTCTGAAATGCAGAAAAGGTATGTCAACAAATATAAGAAGATGCCCAGAGTGTTTTCTCTTGTGAAAGAACAACAAGTTTGGGAAGCAAAGGAAGGACCCTGACATATCCCCTCTGAGACCCTCTAAAACACTGAGAGCAAGTGAAGACAAAATGCAGAAAGTTAACATGGACACTACCCTTCCTGAGAAGGCATACTTCCTTCAAAAATAGAGTGTAGTGGGGAAAATAGGATAAGGAGGCACAACAAGCAAAAGCTGATATACTTGCATATTTCTATAAAGTGAGAAAATTTAAAAGGTCGCTGGATTTATGAAGAGATACCATAGATCAGAAGAAAGGAAACACTTGAAGAATCAAACTCAACATGTTTTATCTAGTCTTATGATAACACAGGAAAAAACCTAATTTGTTTTTTCGAAGAGATTAGAAAGAATCCTGCATTTATGAATCCAAAGCAAGTAACTGTAGATAAAGAGTAAGCTGATATCAGAAAAGACAGCAAATAAAAGACTGCTGAAGAAAAGCAATAGAAAATTAACAGCAAATTGACCTTCTTAATTGTAAAACCTATTTTTAAATAGGAGCAAAATATTTCATCCATTACATAATATAATTGTTTATTTCAAGACAACAAAAAATTTCATGTTTATGGTGAGAAACAAAAACAGTGGTTTTCTAACATGGTTGTACATTAGAATCACACAGAGATTTAAAAAGAATTTTTTTATTCCCAGGTCTCACCAGAGATCAATTAACTCAGAATCCCTGAAGGTGGGATTCAGACATCAATATTTTTTAAAACTCCACAGGTGAGATTTTATGTTCAATGAAGATTGAGAACCACTACACACTAGCACCATTAACATGCTAATGTAAATTGTGACTCTACTAGAGAAGGATGTGATATGTAGCACTTACACAAAAACTATTTAATGTCAACCATCTGGTTGGGCCACTGTTATGTGAAACATAATTTGGGAAATGCTGAACCAGGTGTATTGCCATTCAAAACAGAAATGAGACTAAAACGTTTTTCGTCATCTTCATTATTAAACATTCTGGACACACTGGCCATGATAATCAGATAGGAAATATAATGAGATTCAAATATTGGAGAGAATGGGGTATATTACAGTTATAATATATACATGAGGAATACAAGATAATAAAAAAGAAAAGAATAGAATGAGAAAGTTCAATAAACTTGCAGTTACAAAATTAACACATTCAAAAAGAAAATAATAGGTTTATCTTATACTAGGGTTTTTCAATCTTAACACAAATGGCATTTTGAGTCAGAAAATTTATGGTGTTGAGGACTGTCCTGGTGCACTGTAAGATATTTTAGCAGCATCCCTGATTTCTACCAATTAGTTGACAGTATTACCACCCTACTCCCACAGTTATGACAACAAAAATGCCTCCAAACATTGCCTATATCCCCCATGGAAAAAAAAATCACACTTGACTGAGAACTACTCCATTAAAGCAATAATACCCAGGGTACACTACAGAAAAAAAATAACCTCCTCAATAAAAGAGTAAAAAAATGCAAAGTAGTTATGAATAAATTTGGCAAGAAATGTTCAAAAACTTATAAAGAAAACTATATGCTTAAAGAAGTAAATACATGAAAAGATATATTACATACTTAGATATAAAATCTTTTTTCTATATTTATTTTTTTTATTCTCAAGTTAGTCAACACACAGTGTAGTCGTGGCTTGAGGAATAGAATCCAGTGATTGATTCATCACTTATATGGAACACCCAGTGCTCATCCTAGCAAGTGCCCTCCTTAATGCACCCATTTAGCCCATCCCCTCCACCTCTCCTCCAGCAACTCTCAGTTTGTCTCTGTGCTTAAGAGTCTCATGGTTTGCCTCTCTCTCTCTCTCTGGGTTTTTCTTATTTTTCCTTCCCTTCCCCTATGTTCGTCTGTTGTGTTTCTTAAATTCCACATATGAGTGAAATCATATGATATTTGTCTTTCTCTGACTGACTTATTTCACTTAGCATATTACCTTCCAGTTCCATCCACGTTGTTAAAAATGGCAAGATTTTGTTCTTTTGCATCGCCAAGTAGTATTCCATTGTGTGTGTGTGTGTGTGTGTGTGTGTGTGTGTGTGTGTTACACCACATCTTCTTAATCCATTCATCAGTTGATAGACATTTGGGCTCTTTCCATTATGTGGCTGTTGTTGATAGTGCTGCTATAAACATTTGGGTGCATGTGTCCCTTCTAGTCAGCATTTTTGTATCCTTTGGCTAACTTCTTAGTAGTGTAATTCCTGGGTCATAGGGTAGTTCTATTTTTAATTTTTTGAGGAACCTCCATACTGTTTTCCAGAGTGGCTGCACCAGTTTGCATTCTCATGAAGAGTGCAAAAGGATTCCCCTTTGTCCACATTCTCGCCAACATCTCTTGTTTCTTGAATTGTTAATTTTAGCCACTCTGACAGGTGTGAGGTGGTATCTCATTGTGGTTTTGATTTGTAATTCCCTGATGATGAGTGATATTGAGCATCTTTTCATGTGTCTGTTGGCCATCTTGATGTCTTCCTTGAAAAAGTGTCTATTCATATCTTCTGCCCATTTCTTCACTGGATTATTTGGTTTTTTTGGGTGTTGAGTTTGATAAGTTCTTTATAGATTTTGGATACTAACCCTTTATCAGATATGTCATTTGCAAATACCTTCTCTCATTCCATCGGTTGCCTTTCAGTTTTGTTGATTGTTTCCTTCTCTGTGCAGAAGCTTTTTATCTTGTAGAGGTCTCAATAGTTCATTTTTTTCTTTTATTTCCCTTGCCTTCAGAGAAATGTCAAGTAAGAAGTTGCTTTGGCTAAGGTCAAAGAGGTTGCTGCCTGTTTTCTCCTGTAAAGATGGAGAATCCTAATACCATATATATTTGAACTCTCCCCAAATTAATTTATACATTTAATGAAATTTAAACCAATATCCCAGTGGACTTGGTTGTGTATCTATATAAAATTATTCTTTAATTTACATGTAAGACTAAGTAGGCCAAAATAACCAGATACATGTTGAAAAAGATTACTAATAAAAATAGAGATGTACTATCAGATGATAAGAGCTGTTTTATTTTTAATATTTTTCAGGCTTTATTGAGATATTTTTGACATATAAAATTATGTAAATTTAAGTTAAACAACATGATGATTTGATATACATATGTACTGTGAAATGATTTCCACAATCAGGTTAGTTAACGCATCCATCATCTTACATAGCTACCATTTTTTTGTGTTTTGGGGGAGAACTTTAAAGATTTGTTCTTAGCAATATTCAAGTATACAACACAGTATTGTTAACTATAGTCACCAGGCTGTACATTATATCACCAGACTTTATTCACCTTTTAACTGGCAGTTTTCACCCTCTGACCACCTTTGCCCACACTCCCACCCCCTGCAACCACCAATCTACTCTGTTTCTGTGAGATTTTTTAAGAGTCCACATATAAGTGAGATCATATAGTATTTGTCTTTCTCTTATCTGACTTATTTCTCTTAGAATAATGCCCTCAAGTTTTATCCATGTTGCTGGCTAATTACACAGTCAGGTGGGACCACTAGCTGGGCTTTGCAATCACCTTTGATCAGTAGGTGTCACAGACTTTGGACCATGTTCTGAAATCATTCCTGATGATCATTCCAGGCTGTGCTTCCTGACCAGATGTTGCTACTGGCTGGACTCCAAATTCAGGTGGGGCCAGGTTTTGTGGCTGAATGGGGCTTCCCACTGTGCTCTGTGATCTGGCATGGAAGCAGACTGTGCCAAAAAGTTGGGTAGGGCCTCGGGATGGACTTTGTAATTGGGTAGGCCATTGGCTGTGCTATGTTAGGTGAGGTTACTGGCCCGGCTCTCTAGTCATGCAGGGTTTCTAGCTATAGCCAACGATTGGGTGGGGATGGAGACTGTGCTCTGCAGTTGGGGAGAGTTGCTCTGGCCAGGTGGAATGACAATGCTCTACAACTGGGTGGGATCAAGGATTGTGTTCCCTCCTTGGGTGAGCCACCCAAGGCTGTGTTCACCAATCAGGTGGCGTGTATGCTGGGTTCAGCTGTTGGATGAGTTGGTAGGTTGAGCTCTGTAGCCAGATGATAGTATAGGTTGGGCTCCAAGGTTTCTCAGTGTAACTGTCCAGGCTCCCTGGTTGTCTGGGGCCAAAATCTACACTCAATAGCTGGGCAGAGCTGCCGGCTTGGCCCCCTATCCAGGTGGAGCATAGATTATGCTCTTCATCAGGTGGTGGTCTGCAGGTATGCTTCCTGGAGGGTTGGGACTAGAGGCTATGTTCAGAAGTTGGGTGGGTGAATAAGAACTATTTTAAAACTATTATAGTCAGAATAATACTGGCCAGAAAAAGAATATACAATGAGACCAGTGAAACAAAATGTATAGTCTCGCATCAGGCTTATTTTAAATGTCAAAAATATGAATAATAAAAAACTTTGAAGAGTGTTTTTAACATATGACAGATATAACCCAATATCCATTATTTGTAAAGAGCTATTTAAATCAATAAAGAGTAGATACAGTGGCCCCTGGCTGACTCAGTCAGTGGAATATTTGACTCTTGATCTCTCTGTGTCATGAGTTTGAGCACCACATTGGTTGTAAAGATTACTTAAAAAATAAAATTAAGTGAAGAGTAGACACATAACCCAATTAAAATCAGCCAAATGACATGATCAGCAATTGAGAAAAGTGAAATAAAATTTAACACTAATTTGGCAGCTTAAACTCTCCTTTCATAAAGAAGGAAATACAAGGTGGTTTGATGGTTGTTTTGACACAAATATGTATGTATTTTATATTTATATATATTTATGTGTATATATATAATAATTTAAATATAGTGTATATATAAACATATAAATATAAAATAATATTTAGAGTAGTGTCTGGCAGAGAGTGTTATATAAGTTATATAAAATATTATATTTATTAAATGGATTTTGAATGAACCTCACTTCAATTTATTAGCCATTAATGCTAACTTATAGCTCAGAAATTTCACAATAGAAAACCTATATATTAGATAACATATATATATTTTTATATGTTATATATAAATAAAAATAATCAGAGAATATATATAATAATCAACATATAGTAACCACTATAATGACTATACTTATATAGTAATTACTATAATTACTTTCTATATAATTACATATAATTGCTTGATTTCAGCTCAGGTCATGATCCTTGGGTTGTGGGGACGAGGCCTGCATCAGGCTCTCCATTGAGTGCGGGGTCTGCTTAAGATTCTCTCTCTCTCTCTCTCTCTCTCTCTCTCTCTCTCTCTCATTCTCTCTCTCTCCCTCCATATCTCTTCCCCTTTCCCCTACTCATGTGCTCTTTCTCTCAAAAATAGAAATAAAAACATTAAAAAACTACAATTCTCCATTTCTCCCTTCCACTAGCATATGCCCAAATTCATCAAAATGTGTAAATTAAATATGTGCATTCTTGTATATTAATTATACTTCAATAAAGCTTTAGAAACAGAAAAAGAAAAGCTACCAAAAAAAACCCTTTAATTACTCACTTTAATCTAGAATCCTGTTATTCATCTTGATAATCAAGTATCAGAATAAAAATTTTTTTAAATGTTTATTTATTTTTGAGAGAGAGTGAGACTGAGTGTGATCAGAGGAGGGGCAGAGAGAGAGAGGGAGACACAGAATCCGAAGCAGGCTCCAGGCCCCAAGCTGTCAGCACAGAGCCTGATGTGGGGCTCGAATCCATGAACTGTGAGATCATGACTTGATCTGAAGTCGGACACTTAACCGACTGAGCCACCCAGGCTTCCCAAGTGTCAGAATAAAGAAATGAATTCTGGACACAATTCAAATGGCCTAGAAAACTCATATGTGTATCAGAATATTAGATGTCACCCATATCTTGCACAAAATATACTGATATATTACTATTTAATTAGTATGTTTACTATATCAAATATCTAAGGTGTCATATTAGCCTTATTCATTTTATTTTCCATACATATCAGTTATTATCTAAAAGTTTTGTTTGGATTTGGTTCTTTTTTTTTTCATCATAACTTGTGTACTCTTTAATCCCCATCATCTATTTCACCACGCACATCTCCTCTGATAATAACCAGTTTGTCCTCTATAGGTCAGAGTCTGCTTCTTGCTCTCTCTTTTTCCCTTTCCCCATTTGTTTTGTTTCTAAAATTCCACATATAAGTGCGATTATATGGTATTTGTCTTTCTCTGACTGACTGATTTCACTTAGCATTTACTCTCTAGCTCTATCTATGTTGTTGCAAATGACAAGATTTCATTCTTTTTATGGCTAAATGATACTTTATTATACCTATAAATAATACGTGATTATATATATGTATATATGTATATGTATGTGTATATACACAAACACACACACACACCACATCTTCTTTATCCATTCATCTGTCAGTGGACCCTTGGGTTGCTTTCATAGTTTGGCTATTGTAAATAAGGCTGCTATAAACATAGGGGTGCATATATCCCTTTGAATTAGTGTTCTGAATATTTTGGGTAAATACCTGGTAGTGAATCATAGTGTAGTTGTATTTTTAACTTTTTGAGGAACCTCCATATGTTTTCCACAATGGCTGCACCAGATTGCATTTCCAGCAACACTGTATGAATGTTCCTTTTTCTCCACATCCTTCCAACACCTGTTGTGTTTTGTGTTGTTGATTTCAGCCATTCTGACAAGTGTGAGGTGATATCTCTTATAGTTTTGATTTGCATTTCCCTGATGATAAGTGATGTTGAACTTGTCTCATATGTCTGTTGGCCATCTGGATGTCTTCTGCCCATTTTTTATTTGGATTATTTTGTTTAGGGGTGCTGATTTATATAAGTTCCTATATATTTTGGATACTAACTTTTTATGAGATATGTCATTTGCAAATATCTTCTCCCATTCCGGAGGTTGCCTTCAAGTCTTGCTTACTGTTTCCTTCACTGTGCAAAAATTTTTAATTGGATGTAGCCCCAATAATTTATTTTTGCTTTTGTTTCCCTTGCCTCAAGAGACATATCTAGAAAAATATTGCTATGGCTAATGTCAGAGGAATTACTGTTTATGCTCTCTTCAAGGATTTTTATGGTTTCAGGTCTCACATTTAGGTCTTTAACCCAGTTTGAGTTTATTTTGTATATGGTGTAAGACAGTGGTCCACAGGCTCTCCAGTTTTCCCAGCACCATTTGTTGAAGAGATTGTCTTTTTCCCACTGTATATTCATTCTTCCTTTGTCAAAGGTTAATTGACCATATAATTCTGGGTTTATTTCTGGATTTTCTATTCTATTTCATTCCATTGGTCTATATGTCTACTTTTATGTCAGTACCATACTGTTTTAATTAATACTTTCTAATTAATGACTTGAAGTCGGAATTGTGATACCTCCAGTTTTGTTTTTCTTTTTCAAGATTGCTTTGGCTGCTTGGAGTCTTTTGTGGTTACCCACAAAGTTTAGGATTGGTTGTTCAAGTTCTGTGAAAAATGCTGTTGGTATTTAGATAGTGATTGCATTATATCTGTAGATTGCTTTGGGTAGTACAGACAGTTTTAACAGTATTTGTTTTTCCAACCCATGAGCATGGAATTTCTTTGCATTTTTTTGCATCACCTTTAATTTCTTTCATCAGTGTTTTACAGTTTTCAGAGTACAAGTCTTTCACCTCTTTGTTAAAGTTATATATTCTATTGCTTTGGTGCAATTGTAAATGGGATTGTATTCTTAATTTCACTTTCTGCTACTTCATTATTGGTGTATAGAAATGCAACATATTTCCATACATTGATTTTGTATCATGTGACTTTACTAAATTCATTTATCAGTTCTAGTAGTTTTTTGATGGAGTCTTTACGGTTTCCTATATATAGTATTATGTCATCCGCAAACAGTGAGAGTTTTATTTCTTCCTTACTAAATGCCTAACACACTTGGATGTCTTTTATTTCTTTATGTTGTTTAGTTGCTATGGCTAGGACTTCCAGTACTATGTTGAATAAAAATGGTGAGATGGACATCTGCCTAGTTCCTGACCTTAGGGGATCCTAAGATCACCTCATCTCATGGATACAAATAAATAACACATCAGAACGAACAACCTAGAAAACAATCTAAAGACTGATGTAACAAACTCCACAACTAAAGGTAGAGAAGAGGCCACATCAAAGAAGGTATGCAGGGTGAAGACATGGTCTGGGAGCAAAATAGACATGGCATTCCTAGGTAGGGAAGGAGCCAGTGGTGTGGAGAAGGGCAAAGAACAGACTTTCACACCGGGGGCCTACAAACAGGGAGCCTGGATCCCCATAATGTTTGCCCTTGAAAACAAGAGGGTCTGAATTTTGTGTTTTAACCCGAGGGACGTAAAGCCTGGCGCTTTGAAAATCAGCAGGCTCTGCTTTGGTAGAGACCCAAGGGCCTTAGGAAGCAGAGTCCCCTTTCTCACAGTGACAGCATAACAAACAGTCCCTGCAGATACAGTGTAGAACCACCAGTTTGAAAAAAATTCCAGAAGAAGACAGGAGGGACAGTGATTAGCTCATCTCCCTGCCCAGAGAGACAAGGATTGTGGGGAGACCACTCCACGAACAGGGACAGTGATTAGCTCATCTCCCTGCCCAGAGAGACAAGGATTGTGGGGAGACCACTCCACGAACAAAGAAGCTGACAGGCATCATTTACCTCCCTCACTCCCAGCATAAATAATAGCCACCTGCAAAAACCAGCACAGTACTGACACTCATTACCTAACTTGCTTACACCAAGCCTTCCTCCACCACGCTGCAGTGGATCGATCCATCCTTCCCAGGCACATTTGCTGTAGTCTTGACGTTGCTGCTGCCTCCCTGGAAGACTGGTGCAAACCCTGCCAACACCAGTATCTCCCAACCCACATGTTTTGCAAGACCTCAGTTCCTGAAGTGGCAGGGGCAGGTCTTATTTTGCAAGCACACCATTGCACACATTCTTAAAACATGCCCCACCCCTGATGGGGATCAAACACTGCCCACAACAGGCAAAGAGAGCCTCTGCAGACTGCAGGAAAAAAAGGCCAAGACTCAATAGCAGAGCACATGCAACACACATAGGAGATACTCCCTGAAGTGCCAGGCCCTGCAGAAAAAGTAACACTGTACTGCAGGGCACTACAGGACCTATTCTTCATAAGGCTATTATCATTAAGAGCAAGCAAAGTAGCTGATTTTCCTAACACACAGAAATAGACATAGAGAGTTAGATAAAACAAAGAGACAGAGGAATATTTCCCAAATGAAAGAAGAGGACTAAACCACTGCAAAAGACCTAAGCAAAATGGATATAAGTAATATGTTTGATAGAGAATTTAAACTTTATAAATGTATAATAATTATAATTTATAAATAAATTATACATTTAATGATCATAAAAATAATCATTGGACTGGAAAAAAAGTGGAGGATATCAGTGAGACCCTTAACAGAGAGATAAAAAAGACCCAATAAGAGATCAAGAACATAATACATGAAGTTAAATATACACTTGATGAAATAAACAGCAGGCTAGATGAAGCAGAGGAACAAATTAATGACCTGGAAGACAGAGTAATGGAAAGTAACCAACTGAGCGAAGGACAGGAAAAAAAATTATGCAAATTTAGAATAGTCTTAGGGAACTCAGTGACTTCATAAAGCATAACATTGGAATTATAGGGATCTCAGAAGAAGAGAGAAAAAGGGGGTAGAAAATTTATTTGAGGAAATAATAGCTGAAAACTTCCCTAATCTGGGGAAGGAAACAGATATCTAGATCCAGGAGGCACAGAGATCTCCCCCAAAATTCAACTCAATCAAGTCCACACCAAGAGATATAGTAATTAAATTGCAAAAGTAGTAATAAAAAATTTTTAAACCAGCATTAGAAAAGAAGACAGTTACATATGAGGGAGACCCTGTAAGGCTATCAGTGTATTTTCCATTAGAAACTTTGCAGGCCAGAAAGGAGTGGCATGATATATTTAAAATATTGCACAGGAAAAATCTGCAGCCAAGAATATTCCAGCCAGCAAGGCCATCATTCAGCATAGAAAGAGAGATAAAGAGTTTCTCAAACAAAAATTAAAGAAATTCATGACCACTAAAGCAGCTCCATAAGAAATATTAATGGAGCTCTAAGTGGAAAGCAATGACCTTAAGTGAGAGTATGAAAAGTAAAAAACACAAAAAGCAGTAAAAACAAGGATTACTGTAAAAATCAGTCAAGGGATTCATAAAATAGAAGGATATCAAATATGACCTCTTACCTAAAACCTGGGAGGCAGAGGAGTAAAGAATAGGTTCAAACTTAAGTGACCACCAACTTAATATAGACTGCTGTATGCAGAAGATGTTATATACAAACTTAACAGTAACCACAAATCAAAAACTACGAATAAATCCTCAAAGAATTATTAAAAAGAAATTCAATTAGATCACTAAAGAAAACTACAAAGCAGGAAAGAGAAGAAGACATGAAAGGATCAGAGAAAGTCTTCAGAAACAACCACAAAACAATTAATAAAATGGCAATAAATAGATATCATCAATAATTACTTTAAAGGTTAATGGAGTAAATGGTCCAATCAAAAGACATAGAGTGACAGAATAGATTAAAAACAAAAGATCCATCTATATTCTAACTACAAGAGACCCATTTCAGACCTAAAGACACCTGTAGGTTAAAAGTGAGAGGATGGAGAAACAGTTATAATGCAAATGGATGTCAAAAGAAATCTATAGTAGCAATACTTATTTCAGACAAACTAGACTTTATTTTTTTAAAAATTTTAAATGTTTATTTACTTTTGATAAAGAGGGAGAGAGAAAGAGAGCAGAGGAGGGGCAGAGAGAGAGGGAGACACAGAATCTGAAACAGGTTCTAGGTTCTGAGCTGTCCACACAGAGCCCAATGAGGGGCTCGAACTCACAAACTGTGAGATCATGACCTGAACCGAAGTTGGACCCTTAACCGACTGAACCACCCAGGTACCCCTTGACAAATTACACTTTAAACCAAAGACTGTAACAACAAAGTAGGGCATTATAATAATAAAAGAGCAATCCAACAAGAAGATATAAAAATTGTAAATATTTATGGACCCAATAGGAAGCACCCAAATACATAAAACAATTAATAACAAACAACAATAATAGGGGACTTTCACATTCTACTTACATCAATGGACACATCATCCAAACAGAAAATCATTAAGAAAACAGTGGTTTTGAATGACAGACTGGATCAGATGATTTAGCAAACATATTTAAGAACATTACATGCTAAAACAGCAGAATACATGTTCTTTTCATGTGCACATGGAACATTCTCCAGAATAGATCATGTGTTAGGCCACAAAACAAGTCTCAACAAACTGAAAGCAAAATCAAAGTCATACCATGCATGCATCTTTTCTGACTACCATGCTATGAAACTAGAAATCAACCACAAGAAAAAAATCTGGAAAGACCACAAACACATGGAGGTTAAATAACATGCTACTTAACAATGGGTCCATGAAGAAATCAAAGAGGAAACAAAAAATGACATGTAAATGAATGCAAATATAAACATAATGGTCCAAAATCTTTGGGATGCAGCAAAAGCAGTTCTAAAAGGGAAGTTTATGGCAATACAGGTCTACCTCAAAAAGCAGGAAAAATTTCAAATTCACAACCTAATCTTACACCTAAAGAGCTAGAAAAAGAACAACAAACAAAATAAAAAAACAGCAGAAGGAAGGAAATAATAAAGATTAGAGCAGAAATAAATGATATACAAACTAAAAAAATAAATAACAAAATAACAACAGATTAAATGAAACCAGGAGATGCTTCTTTGAAAAAATCAAAAAAATTTATAAACCTCCAGCCAGTCTTATGAAAGGGAGAGAGAGAGGCAGAGAGAGAGAGAGACAGAGAGAACCTAAATAAACAAAATTACAAATGAGAAAAGAAAAATAACAACCGACACCACAGAAATACAAACAATTGTAACAGAATATTATGGAAAAACTTATATACCAACAAATTGGACAACCTGCAAAAATAGATAAATTCCTAGAAATATATAATCTAACACAACTAAAGCAGGAAGAAATAGAAAATTTGAACAGACCAATTACTAGAAAAGACATATAACCAGTAATGGAAAAACTCTCCAAAAAATAAAAGTCCGGGATCAGACAGCTTCACAGGCAAATTCTACCTAACATTTAAAGAAGAGTTATTGTGGGGTGCCTGGGTAGCTCAGTCAGATAAGCGTCTGACTTTGGCTCCGGTCATGATCATGCTGTTTGTGGGTCTGAGCCCCGCATTGGGCTCTGTGCTGACAGCTTAGAGCCTAGAGCCTGCTTCAGATTCTGTGTCTCCCTCTCTCTCTGTCCTTCCCCTGCTCATACTGTCTCTTTGTGTCTCTCAAAAAATGGATAAATGTTAAAAAGTAATTTTAAAAGAGTTATTGTTCTTTATTCTTCTCAAACTTACTCTTTAACTATTCTTCTCAAACTATTATGAGAAATAGAAAAGGAAGGAAGGCCTCCAAAATTGAAGCCAGTATCACCTGGATACCACCAGATAAAGACACAACTAAAAAAGGGAACTACAGGTCAATATTTCTCATGAATATAGATGCAAAACTCCTCAATAAAATATTACCAAACTGAATTCAACAATACACTAAAAAATCATATACCATGATCAAGTGGGATTTATTCCTGGAATCCAAGGATGTTTCAATATTCTCAAAATAATCAACATGATATGTCATATCAATAAGAGAAAGGGTAAATACCTTATGATTGTTTCAATAGATGCAAAAAAAGCATTTGACAAAGTACAACATCCATTCATGATAAAAAAAAACATTAAAAGTAGGTTTAGAGGGTACATATCTCAGCAAAATAAATGTCTTATATGGAAAACCCACAGCCAACATCATACTCAATGCAGAAAAACAGAGACCTTTTCCCTTAAGATTTTGTTTTCTATTTCAGCTTCTGATCACTAGAGAATTTTGGTCTTGCATTGTTACATCTGCCATTCATTTTATCTTCAGATACAGACTGTTTAACCTAATATTATTATCAACCACATATATTTCTTCTATGGAGTCTCTTTTCCATTTTGTAGCCTTAAACATCCACTGTAATCCCTCTCTTGCTGTCATACCATGTGACCAGTAAAAATCCCATATTTCAGGTATTTAGGGAAGCCATCTCCTCTGTTGATTCCAATGAACAATCATTCTCCCTAGTTTAATTATTTGAAGAAGTATTCTATATTAATGATTAACTGTTATTCATTCACTGATTTATTTAGAAAATAATTAACAGGGGTGCCTGGATGGCTCAGTTGGCACCCTTACTGACTCTTGATCTTAGCTCAGGTCATGATCTCATGGTTTGTGAGTTTGAGCCTGATGTCAGGCTCTGCGCTGACAGTGTGGAGCCTGCTTGGAATTCTTGCTCTCCGTCTCTCTCTCTGCCCCTACCCCCACTAGTGTGCACTCTCTCTCAAAATAAATAAAAATTAAAAAAAGAAAATAATTAACATTGACATAATACTATACCATACAACAGTTAAGAAATGGTGAGAGTTTTTATAATTCTTCATTCTTGAAAAAAATTATAAAAAGGCAACTTTGTTTATATTAAATTTCCTAAGAGAAAATTAAACGAAATTAGATATAATTCATTAACACTGGTAGTTGCCATAGCTTTTAAGAAACCATTTGTAATACTTAAACAAACACAATTAAAATAATGGGGTTAGATTTGAGGGGCTGAAGAAAAAAGGTCAAATATATTTTCATCATTTCTAGGGAAGAGCTTAGGCAATAGCATACACTCCTCATCAACAGCAGCAGCAGCAGCATTATTCATAATAGCAGAAATACACCCAATAAAAACATTAGTTGGCATTAGCCACACTTCTGAATATAAAAGGCACTGTTATTTTTCTGGAAGGAAAAATTAGAAAAGGAAAGGAAAGAAAATCCAAAAAGTGGCTACTATAATGTATACATAAGAAATACAGTTTCATATTTGGAAAGCCAAACTTATAAAGAAATTGTTGTAACATATTTGCCTTTCCAAATATGCAATATACTTGGCTATGTCTCCAGTTTCCATTTTCATTTCCATGTATCACCCTTAGAGTTCCTTTCTACTAGGAAAATTTTGGGGAGTGTATACTTCCTAACTCTAAGCATATTTAGTAGCTCATTTCTTCAAGAATATTCTAAGAACTGCATTTCATATTTGAATCATTTTTGGCAGTTATATGCAGTACTCAAAAAATTAAAAATAGAACTACCATATGATACAGCAATCCCACTTCTGTATATATATCCAAAAGAAGTGAAAGCAGGGTCTCAAAGAGACACTTGCACACCTACATTCATAGCAGCATTATTCACAATAGCCAAGAAATAGAACCAATGTTTGCTGACTGATGAATGGATGAACAAAGTGTGGTATATACACACTATAGAATTTTTTAAAGTTTATTTATATTTTTATCTTGAAAGAGAGAGAGAGAGAGAGAGAGAGAGAGAGAGAGAGAGAGAGAGAGAGCAAAAGACCATGAGGGGTAGAGAGAGAGGGAGAGCAAGAACCCCAAGGAGACTCTGTGTTGTCAGCATGCAGCTCAATGCGGGACTCAATCCCAGGAATCATGAGATCATGACCTGAGCTGAACTCGAGTCAGTCGCTCAACCGAGCCACTCAGGTGCCCCACATTCTATATTCAATCTTAAAAAGGAAGAAATTCCCCTTAAAACACTGTATAGAAGGAATCTTTTTTATCTGATAGTCATTGATCACAGGGTTAATGATCACAGACATTCTGAAATCTAAAGATGACTCTAAAGAAAAAGCAACATGAATGTTAAAAGATAGATTATTCTTCCAAGAAGAAATGTAACTTTCCAAAACTTCCACTCTGTGTCTTAACTGAATTGAAAAATGTCCATGAAAAAATTATTCACCATGTACAAATTTTCAGAGGAAAAATTTTATACAGAAATCATTTCTCTGTATGACATTAACCACACAGAATAATATGTCTTAAAGTAGAACACACTAAAAAGAAGAGGAGAAAGAGGAGGAAAAGGAAGAGAAGGAGGAGGAGAAGGAATTTTTGTCTCATGCTACAATGTAGATGAACATTGATGACATTATCCTAAGTGAAAAAAGCTAGTAACAAGGTCAAATACTGTATGATTGCATTTATATAAAGTATCTAAAGTACTCAAATTAATAGAAACAGAATATAAAGTGGTGGTTACCTGAGGCTGAGATAAGGGGGAAATGGGAAGCTGTTTAATAGGCATAAAATTTCTGTTTTACAAGATGGAAAAGTCATGGAGATCTATTGCACAACAATGTGAATATGTTTAAGATTACTGAACTATAAATTTTTAAATGAATGGTTATGATGGTAAATTTTATGTTATGTGTTTTTTATCACAATTTAAGAGATTTTATATATTTTTCTGGATGTGTCTGTGAAGGTACTTTTGGGCACGATTAACAGTTAAATCAGTGGACTTTGAGGAAAACAGACTGCCCTCTATAACATGGGTTGGCCTCATGCATCAGTTGAAGATCCGAATAGAACAAGACCAGCCTCCTCTGACCAAGAGAGAATTTTCCAGCAGATTACCTTCCAACTTCATTTGCAACATCAGCTCGTCCTGGTTCTATAGAAAATCATCTTCAGATTGGAATTGTAGAGTTGGCTTTCCCTAGGTCCAGGCTGCCAGCCCACCATACAGATTTTAGACTTGCTAGCCTCCAGAATTATGTGAACCAATTTCTTATTATAGGTATAATTTCTTATTATGTATATATGTATAATATATGTATAATATGTATATAATATATTATATATGTATATTTTAAGACATTTGTTTATTTTTTAAAATTTATTTATTTTTGAGAGACAAAGAGCACACACACATGCTCGTCTATGTGAGCAGGAAAGGGACAGAGAGAGAGGGAGAGAGAATTCCTAGCAGGCTCCACTCTGTCAGCCCAGAGTCCAGTGTGGGGCCTGAACTCACAAACCATGAGATCACGACCTGAGCCAAAATCAAGAGTCAGATGCTTAACCAATTGAGTCACCCAGGTGCCCCTAATATATATTATATACATATGTGTGTATACACATATATACTAACATATGAACACACACACATTTTATTTGTTCTGCTTCCCTGGAGAACCCTGAACTAATACATACATATAAGTAGAAATCATTTTCCATCACCCAGGGACAAAGCATAAAATACCCCAAAAATGTAAAAATATTTAGAGGGTGAGTGGAGCAAGATAGAAATGTAATAAGAAGGGATATTAAGAAATATAGGAAGAGAAGCAGCAAAACACAAACAAATAAAAAAAAAAACTAGTGTCCAAGAAGTGACATGAGAGTTTCAAAAGTGAATGGTGAACGGGGTCAAGTTCTCCAAGGAAGTACAGTAAGATAAGGACTAAGTAGTGCCTAAGTAGATTGGGTGAGTAAGAGACAGAAACTAGATCAGCCAGAGCATCATCCTATCTTTTATGAGATGCCATGACAGCAGAATATAAGAATAATGCCTTATATTTGTACAGTACTTCACCATCTACACAGCCCTTTCATGTATTTATTTATTTGATTTAATCTTCACAACAATACACTGTGAGAGAGAAGGGTACACTTACTCTCATTTTGAATTTGAGGACCTGAAAACTTGAACAAGATTCCCAAAGGTTTAACTTTTAAATGTCAAAATCAGTACAAAAATCTAGGCCTGCTGACTCCTAATATAATTCAATTACAGTATATCACAAGGAATTTCTACTAAGCTACATAAAGTTCTAGAGAACCTAGATAGATAATGGCAAGAAACTTAGTTATCCTTGACGTCAACATCAGAAGTCAGTTCTCAGTCTTGGCTTGAGTTATAAAAGTTTCTCTTTAATATAAACCTTGTGGAACTATTCATATTTTTGTTCTCTACCACTTTGTAGGGTAATTACATTCCATATGCGGTTTACTATTTTGCATTCACTCACACTTTCTTTTAAAATAGTAATAATAATAATCATAATAGCTAATATTTACATAAAGATTACCAAGTACTAGACACTGTTCTAAGCATCTTACATATATTAAATCATTTAACCCTCAAAACAGACTTATAAAGTAGGTATTATTATTACTTCTATTTTGCAAATGAGAAAACAGAGGCACTGATTATTTAAATAACTCCTCAAGATAATACAGTTAAGAAGTAGTGAAACTGGGATTCAAACCTATTACTTTCCAGTATGCTAACTGCTATGGTCCAACTTCAAGGAGATCCATTAACTCTGATATTCTAGTATTTAGTAAACAAATCCAAATCCTTAGAGACTTGGATTTCATACTGTTTAAGAACAATATTTTAATCCTCTTAGTCTGTATTCATATGGTAGCTCTTCTCCTTCTTCCCTGTCCCTTACCCCATTTCTTGCAGGCTCTTTTGGTCCTTTTCTGCATGTTATTCAACATTAGAGTGTCCTTCTTCACATGTGGTGCCAGAGTCTCAGGTAAGTTTTTATAGGTTACAGATTCTTATGTTTTGATATAAAGATAAAGGACTCAAATGCTCTTAGCAATGACGCAATAAAATTATATTATTACTATGTTTATCTTTTGGACTGTAACAATTATTCATTTCTATTAAGTCAGTACTTTCACATAAGTCTATTTCATCTGTTTAAAAAAAGTAGTATTACAAGAGCAATGTGATTATCCAGTTTTTGAAAGGACAATACCCTTGATCTTTGCCTCCTCGCTACTTCAAAGGAGGATTGCAATATAGTATTTTCATCAATCTTCATTCAGAACCTTTAAAAACATTAATTTGGTTAATCCATAGGACTAGTGATTAGAGCTGTAGAAAAGACTGTCCTGGACTGTACAATTTAAGTACTTTATATAGACACAAGGTTGATAGGTTTTTGAAACGTCTAACTGCTTAAAGCACATCTTCTACTCTGTCATTAATCGATTGCACTCTTTTGACTGTTCCACAATAACACAGAAAAAAACTTCATTACACATTTCAATAACACTTTAGATACAGTGAATACTGGAGAGACAGTAGCTTGCCTGAACTGGAAGAGAGAAGATAACTAGATTTATATCCTTTTTTGTTTTTTTTTCTTGCAACTCTGCAAAAACACAAACAGAATTATATAGCCAATCATTAAAACTCCTTTATTTTATTACATAGGCCTAGATCAAGATAATTTCTTTTTAACACAACAGTGATGATGTCGCAATGCTTCTCAAAGCAGTTCTCTCTCTAATGTTTCATTAGCTTTTTAAACTTCTTGCTTTGATCCAGAGTATTTTTTCTTTATTTCATTTGTAAAGCAAGTAAATGTAATAAGCTCCCTTTTGGAAAATCAGCCTGGCTTAAATCATGCATTCTTTATACAATGTTAGGAGGAGAATGGTTAACATTTGTAGCCTCATGACTTGCAAATGAAAGAAAATAATAACGCTTAGCAAGACATTAGAAGAACACATTCACCATGAATCATACTGCCCTTGAAGGTGCAGCTTAAAAAAGCAGAGAAATAGATTTGACACCACTTGGACTTGCAGCTCGGACATGCTGCATTAAACTGTTCAAAATTAATTTAATCTGAGCAAGGAGAATAATAGCCTCTCAGTTCAAGGCTTCTGATAGCAGTAATTTGCACTCGAAAGTACTTCCAAAGGGAAAGAATAAATGAAGGGCGACTCTCCAAAACTGAGTGAGCAAATGTATTCACTAAATGAAAGCCTCTTGATCACCCTATAAAAGATCATCCAAAAAATGACACGTTCTATATCATTCTCTTGGGTAGGAATTTTCTCTTGCAACTGTTCAGTTGCTCTGCTTTGGGGACAGATTCATCCCTTTTTGAACTGTTGATGGCTCTGGAGGAAGTGTCTGGCTTTAGTTGCTACATTAATTCAGTGGCCCCAAACCAATTTGACAAAAGATCATGCAGTCATGGGCTTCGTGCCCAATATTCTCTTTCATATTCTTGGGGAAGGCATTTCTTGGTGAATAAGTGAGCAAGAATTGTAGCAAGTATTTAGGGTTTGAAACAATCCATGACACTTTCTTATAGTTACCGAAATGCTCTCACCAAATCCAGATGCCAAGATGCTGAGTAGAGGGAAAGACATGTATCCAAGAGAGGGTGCTCACCCAAGCAAGGTCTGACTCACCAAACCAATTAATAGAATAAGTAACCAGCAAGGGCAAACTGGTATACAGGGTGATTTGAGGAATAGGATTTGCTTGCTCAAAATTCTCTTACATTGACTTACCACAGAGTCAAAAATTCTGTCCACATGTCATTCCCTTGAATATGATGCCTTCAGGAATCACGGACACATTTATTTATTATATTAGCAATCATCTAGAACTTTACAAAACTCTGTAAGATTGGGACAAAACCTAGACGTAGGAAAAAACTGGCTTTAAGGGTTGTAGGCAGGTGAGTCCCTTTGAAAGTAAATGGAAGAGGAGACTTCTGATTTAAATGTCTCTCACTTATAACCAGTAAAAAAAAAAAAAAAGTAAATACAGACAAAAATAGTGATGCTAAGTTCCCTAATAATTACATGCATGGAAAGACAAAACTAACTTCTTTTAGACAATTCCTCTTCTTTGATGTTAATCAAGTAGTTTTCTGCATATACTGAGAGAAATTATTTTTCCATTGATTTGAGCCCTAATGGTGGTAAGAAAGTACAATGCAGAGAAATACAAAGAATGAGTTTTTCCAAATATGATGATAACTAATATATTAGTATTCATGTTTCATTTCCAATTCCTTAGTTGCCTTTCTTTTGCAAATTTAGAGGAAGGAAAACCAAAAGGTATTTTTTAAATTCTCTGGTAACAATTTCTTTTGAAAAATTTACCTGCCAGTAGTTATTTGTTCTATAATAATTCAAGAAATGATGGTTATGCCAAAGGCCCTTATAAAAAGAATGCCTCTAGGATATGTTAGAGATTTAAAATAAATTGAGGACTTTTAGGACATTAAACCACACACTCAGTTGCTGTTGATCAGTGTTTCCCCCTTCCCAGAAAAAAAAAAAAACAGGAATGAATATCATTTAAAAGTTGCACACAATGTTTTAAATATTTATGTGGTCTTTAATGAAAACTAATGAAATTTCTTCCCAGAATTATATCATATTTTATGGGTTAGATTGATATTATTAAATGAATGGTTTTAGAAATTTTTTAGTTAACAGAAAATTTCAGAATGCCTAAAATATTATTAATCTCATGTTACCAGTGTCTTCTTTCAATTCAAAAGAAACAGAATTTTACATATTACCATCATAATAAATTAGGTCAAAGGGGGGCTGTGAACCATTTGTATCAGAATCACTTATGGTATTAAGAATATATGTACTCATGTCCTAATTTCTAAGGTTCCTCCTTATGGGATTCATTCTGAAGTTTGAGAACCACTGCTTTCCGTATTTTAAATTGATGCCTATCCAATGAAGAAACCTATCCTGAAAATGTCATTGAAGGATAGGCTTATAGTCTCTGCTTTAAAACTTCCACTGAAATGAAACTTATGATGTTACTCATCAGCCATTATTAAATAGCTTTAATGGTCAGAAAAGTTTTCCTTATGCTGAGTCAAAATATATCATGCAACTTCTACTTGTTGGTTCTAGTTCTCCCCTCTGAAACCATGCAAAAATAAATGTAATCCCTTTCCCATGTGACAGTCCTTCAAATACTTGGAGACCACTAATATATTTCCTCTGTTTTCAATCCTGGGCCAACTATCTTCGGTCCCCACAACCATTCCTTCTGATACCATTTCCATATGCTTTACCATTCTTGTCACCAATCCTAGATATGTTCCAGTTTGTCACTGTCAGTCTTAAAATATGGTGTCTAAAGCTGAACATAATATAGAAGAGTATTTTGGCACTATTCTTTCTTTCACTTGTTTAGAACACTAGACATTAATAAAGTACCTTAAAGCTTGTACAAGCTTTTGTGACTCTGTGTGTGTATGTATATATATTGCATTTATATGTCACTGTGGCAGCATCTTTTGCTTACAGTGAATAAAAACCTAGAGGTTTTGGTTATGTACAAGCCTATCAAGACAGCCCCTCCTCACAATGTATGCATACAGTTAAAGGCCAGGATATACATTTTATTTCCTTTGCATAAGATTATATTAATGGAAAACCACCACTGAAGCATACTGCCTTTTTTCTTCATTATTTATTTATATTTTAGTTAATATATAGTGCAATATTGGATTCAGAAGTAGGATTCAGTGATTCATCACTTGTATACAATAAACAGTGCTCTTCACAAATGCTCTTAATACTCATCATCAATCTAGCCCATCTCCCACCCACCTCCTTCCATCAACCTTCAGTTTGTACTCTATTGTTAAGAGTCTCTTGAGGTTTGCTTCTTCCCTTTCTTCTCTCCCCCACCCATTCTCATAGGTTCATCTGTTTTGTTTCTTAAATTCCACATATGAGTGAAATCACAGTATTTGTCTAATTGACTTATTTCACTTAGCATCATACATTCTAGCTCCATCCACATTGCAAATGCCAAGATTTCATTTTTGAGGGCTGAGTAATATTCCACTGTGTATATATACCATTTCTTTCTTTTTCTAGGTATATTTATTTATTTTTATATATAGAGAGAATGTGAGTGAGTGAGACCCAGAGAGAGAGGGAGAGAGAGAGCAGGCTCCACACTGTCAGCACAGAGCCCAATGCGGGGCTTGAAGCCATGAACCATGAGATCATGACCCAAGCTGAAACCAAGAGTCCAACACTTAACTGACTGAGCCACCCAGGCATCCCCATATCTTTTGTATCCATTCATCAGTCAATAGATATTTGGGTCTCTCCATAGTTTGGCTATTGTTGATAATGCTGTTATAATATGGGGTGAACATAACCCTTTGAATCTGTATTTTAGTATCCTTTGGGGAAATACCTAATAGTGCAATTACTTGATCATAGAATTGTTCTATTTTTAGTTTTTTGAGGAACCTCCATACTGTTTTCTACAGTGGCTGCACAAGTTTGCATTCCCACCAGCAGTGCAAGAGGGTTCCACTTTCTCCACATCCTCACCAATACCTGTTGTTTCTTGTGTTGTTAATTTTAGCCATTGTGACAGGTGTGAGGTGATATCTCATCATGGCTTTGATTTGTATTTCCCTAATGTTGAGTGATGTTGAGCATCTTTTCATGTGTCTGTTAGCCATCTGGATGTCTCCTTTGGAAAAGTGTCTGTTCATGCCTCCTACCTATTTCTTCACTGGACTACTTGGGTTTTTTGGGTGTTGAGTTTGATAAGTTCTTATATATATTTGATACTAACACTTAATCAGATATGTCATTTGCAAGTATCTTCTCCCGTTCCAACGGTTGCCTTTTAGTTTTGTTGTTTCCTTTGCAGTGCAGAAGCTTTTAATCTTGATGAGGTCCCAATAGTTCATGTTTGGTTTTCTTTCCCTTACCTTCAGTGACGTGTCTAATAAGAAGCTGCTCCAGCCGAGGTCAAAGAGGTTGCTGCCTGTGTTCTCCTCTAGGATTTTAATGGTATATTAAAATGGCTTCCTGTCTCACATTTAGGTCTTTCACCCATTTCAAATTTATTTGTGAGTATAGTGTAAGAAAGTGGGCCAGCTCCATTCTTCTGCATATCGCTGTCCAGTTTTCCCAACACCATTTGTTGAAGAGACTTTTTTCCATTGGATATTCTTTCCTGCTTTGATGAAGATGAGTTGAACATATACTTGTTCTGGGTTTTCTATTCTGTGTTCCCCTCTCTCTCTGTCCCTCCCCCACTCACACTCTGTCTCTCTCTCAAAAATAAACATTAAAATTTTTTTAAAAAGAATGGATGCTATATTTTGTCAAATGCTTTTTCTGCATCTATTGAAAGGATCATATGGTTATCTTTTTTTTTAATTAATGTGGTGCATCACCTTGATTGATATGTGAATGGTGAACCAGCCCTTCAATCCAGGAATAAATCCCACTTGATCATGGTGAATAATTCTTTTAATGTACTGTGGAATTCAATTTGCTAGTATCTTTTGAGAATTTTTGTATACAGGTTCATCAGGGATATTTGGTTTGTAATTCTTTTCAGTGGGGTATTTGTCTGGTTCTGGAATCAAGGTAATGCTGGCATCATAGAGTGAGTTTGAAAGCCTTCCTGACATTTCTATTTTTAGAACAGTTTGAGAAGAATAGGTATTAACTCTTCTTTAAATGGATCATATAATTCCCCTGGAAAGCCATCTGGCCCAGGACTCTTGTTTGTTGGAAGATTTTTGAATAATTCATTCCATTTCTTTGCTGGTCATGTATCCATTCAAATTTTCTATTTCTTTCTCTTTCACTACCTCTTTTTGGTAGTGTGTATATTTCTAAAAATTTGTCCATTTCGTCTAGATTGACAGTTTGTTGGCATATAATTTTTCATAGTATTCTCTTCTAATCATTTGTATTTCTGTGCTATTGGTTGTGATCTCTCCTCTTTCATATTTTATCTACTTGGGTCCTTTCTGTTTTCTTTTGATAAGTCTGACTAGAGGTTTATCAATTTTGCTTATTCTTTCAAAGAACCAGCTCTTGGTTTCCTTGTTCTGTTCTACTGGCTTTTTTTGTTTGTTTCTACAGCATGTATTTCTCCTCTTATCTTTATTGTTTCCCTTTTTCAGCTGGCATTAGGCTTTATTTGCTGTTCCTTTTCTAGCTCCTTTGGGTATAAGTTTAGATTGTGTATTTTGGACCTTTCGTGCTTCTTGAGATAAGCCTGAATTGCAATGTACTTTCCTTTTAGGACTGAATTAGCTGCACCCCAAAGGGTTTGGACTGTCGTGTA
The DNA here is from genome assembly GCA_028646485.1 of Cryptoprocta ferox. Classification (NCBI taxonomy): domain Eukaryota; kingdom Metazoa; phylum Chordata; class Mammalia; order Carnivora; family Eupleridae; genus Cryptoprocta; species Cryptoprocta ferox. The sequence goes on from CM053579.1 coordinate 22,290,977, forward strand.
CTCATTTTCATCTGCTTCCATGTATTTTTTTATTTCTTCTTTAATTTTCTGGTTAACCCATTCATTCTTTAGTAGGATGTTCTTTAACCTCCACGTATTTGAGGGATTTCCAAGTTTTTTCTTGTGGTTGACTTCAAGATTCATAGCACTGTGATCTGAAAATAAGCATAGTATGATCTTGATCTTTTGTACCTGTTGAGAGCTGATTTGTGACTCAGTATGTGATCTATTCTGGAGAATGTTCCATGTGCACTTGAGAAGAATGTCTATTCTGCTGTTTTAGGATGAAATGTTCTGAATATATCTGTTAAGTCCATCTGGTCTAGTGTGAAATTCAAAGCCATTGTTTCCTTATTGATTTTCTGCTTAGATGATCTATTACTGGAAGTGTGGTATTAAAGTCCCCTACTATTATTGTATTATCATCAATGAGTTTCTTTATGTTTGTTATCAATTGATTTATATATTTGGATGTTCCAAATTTGAGGCATAAAAATTTACAATTGTTAGCTCTTCTTGATGCGTAGACCCCTTAATTATGATATACCCTTTTTCATTTCTTGTTACAGTCTTTGTTTTAATATAAGTATGGCTACTCCAGCTTTCTTTTGACACCAATTAGCATGATAGATGGTTCTCTATACTCTCACTTTCAATCTGCAGGTGTCCTTAGGTCTAATATTAGTCTCTTGTAGACATCATATAGATGGATCTTGGTTTTTTTTTTAACCCATTCTGATACTGTATGTCTTTTGATTGGAGCATTTAGTCCATTTACATTCAGAGTGATTATTGAAATATATTAATTTAGTGTCATTGTGTTACCTGTAGCATTGGTGTTTCTGGTGATGCTCTCTGGTCTTCTGTAGTGTTTGTTGCTTTGGTCTTTTTTTTTTTTTTCTCCACTCAGAGAGTCCCCCTTAACATTTCTTGCAGGACTGGTTTAGTGGTCATGAACTCCTTTAGGTTTTTTTTTTTTTTTCTTTCTGTCTGGGAAAGTCTTTATCTTTCCTCCTATTGTGAATGACAGCCTTGCAGGATAAAGAATTCTTGGTGTCAAGGGCACCTGGGTGACTCAGTCAGTTAAGCATCCAACTTCAGCTCAGGTCATGATCTCGCAATCCATGGGTTTGAGCTCCACGTCATGCTCTGTGCTGACAGCTCAGAGACTGGAGCCTGCTTTGGATTCTGTCTCTCTCTCTCTTCCCCTTCCCCACTTGCATTCTCTCTTTCTCCCTATCTCTCAAAAATAAATAAATATTAAAAAAAGAATTCTTGGCTGCATATTTTTCCCATTCAGTACGTTAAATATTTCCTGCCACTCCCTTCTGGCCTTCCACATTTCAGTGGACAGGTTTGCTACTAACCTTATGTGTATACCTATGTACGTTAAGGACCTTTTGTCCCTAGATGCTTCCAGAATTCTCTCTAGCTCTTTATTTTGCAAGTGTCACTATGATATGTCTTGGTGCTGACTTGTTTTTGTTGATTTTGAGTGGAGTTCTCTGTGCCTTTTGGACTTGAGTGCTTGTTTCCTTCCCCAGATTCAGGAATTTTTTTTCAGCTGTAATTTGTTAAAATAAACCTTCTGTACCTTCACCCCACTCTTTTTCTTCTGGGATTCTTATGACATGGATATTGTTTCATTTTATGGAATCACTAAGTTCTCTAAGTCTACCCTCATGAGCTAGTAATTTCCTTTGCCTATTTTTTCAGCTTCAGTATTTTCCATAATTTTATCTTCTATTTCACCTATTCTCTCCTCTGTTTCTTCAATCCTTTCTATCACTGTACCCAGCTTATCTTGCATCTCAGTTATAGTATATTTTATTTCAGCCTAACTAGTTTTTAGGTCTTTGATCTCTGCAGCAAGGGCTTCTCTAGTGTCTACTTGAGACTTTTCTCAAGCCCCGCTAGTAGTCTACAACTGTTTTTCTAAATTCTTTTACAGATATATTGCTTATATCTGTTTTGTGAAAGTCCCTGGCTGTGATTTTTTCTGAACTTTTCTTTTGGGAAGAATTCCTCCATCTTGACATTTTTGGCTAAGTCTCTGTTTTTTGCATGTTTTAAAAGCTTGTTATCTTTCCTGCACCTGAGAGTAATACTATATTAAAAAGGGGTCATACACTGTCCAGGATTTGGCACTTCAGGAAGTGTTTCTGGTGTATGCTTTGTGCACTGTGCTGTTGTGTTTTGGCTGCTCCTTCCCAATGATCAGTCCTCTGCACAGCTCCTCCTTGCTTGCAGTGGTGGAGTGTTTGGACCTTTAACTAGGTGTGCTTTGTTTGTTAAAATAAGCTTGGGAAAAAGAGAGAAAAACGCCTGATTCCAAAAAAAAGATTAATGGAAAGGGAACAAAAAAAGAGAATCAAAAAACCATAAGGCTGATTCCAAAGAAAAAGAGGAAAAAAAGGAAAAGAAAAAAGAAACAAAAAGAAAAGAATAAAAGAAGCCTGATCCGCTTCCCCATAAAAAGAGTAAATGAAGAAACCAAACAAACAAGAAACTATGAGCCTAATTCCCAAAAAAAAAAAAAAAAGGAGGAAAAAAAATGAGAAATAAGTAAGCATGGTCCTATTTCCATCAGAACTGCAGGTGTAATTTTCAAGCACTCAATTTTCAGTACACATGGTGCATGTGGAGTGCTATCCGTGCCAGTCTTATGGAAGAGAGGCCCACTGTGTTGGTTCAGAGTCAGTCTTGCCCCAGTAAAAAAGCAGCTGCCAAGCACAGGGGGCAAGTTTTGGTGTAAATGGGTCCACCTCCACTGGGGGCCACTGTGCTGCTCTCTGAGGTCGCACTGTGTTGGTGTTGGGAAGAAAATGGTGCCACCCAAATCTCTCGTCTCTGGACAGGGAATCTCACACCCCTTGCTGTTCAGGCAGCCCTCACAGAATAGTGAGGGCTGTCAGCACACTCTGTGCCACAGTGTTCCTGAGTTTTTTCTTTTGAGTGCTGCTGGGATTCAAAACTCAAAGTCTTAAAGGACACGGAACCACATGGATCCCCCTCTCCTCTGAAGTAGAGCCTCTCCAGGCTGTGTCTGATGTCCTTTCTCCCAGAAAACAGTCCAACGCCTGTGCGGTGTGAAAAATCTATGGTGAAGCACCGCTAAAAGCAGCAACAAGGTTATATGTCCTCTGGGTACACCTCTGTTCCCTGCTGATGAAAGGCCTTTTGCTGGTGCCTACAGGCACCTTGGAGAGGCAATACACCCTCTTCCAAAAGTACTCCAGGAAGGGGAATATTCTCTCCCAGTGCACCCTGGAGATCCCTACACCATGCTATGCACTCTATGGGCAGCTCCCTTATTCTCCCCAGGAGCGTGTGCCACAGCTCTACTCCAGGAAAGTCTTGCACATCCAAAACCTCAGCGTTTGAGTTCCAAACGTTGTCTGAAGAAAAAAAAAAAAAACCCTGCAACATTCAGTACTTCTTGCTCCCTAGTCCATGGTTCAGAGAGGTTTTCCTCTTGCGCAAATCTGATGCATCACTCTCAACTCCTCTTTCTCTCCATTTTGTCTCTCCATGGAAAGGTTTCCCTCACCTCCACAGCACCACAGTTTTTGTCCTCCCCCCAATTCACTCCCACGCACATTGCACCTGTCAGCTGTCTCTCTCCAACCATGGAGATCCTTCTGCCATTCTGCAGATTGATTTCCTGTGTGTTCCAAGTGATGTGACCTCAATACAGCTGTGCATGAGGGGTAAGGAAAGCCCAGGGTCCCCCTTCTTCTCCACCATCTTAACTCCTCTATTGCCTTGTTTTTTAATCAAACACATTTCAGTAATATCCATTCCTGCCAGCTTTGGGTCATCCGTTAAATTTTAGTAGTCTTATTATTTGTATGCCTTCATTCAAGTCGCCAAACAAAATATTAAAATTCAGGACAAAGTTTAGAATCCTATTGGCAAGCCTCTAGTGGTATCCTACCAGGTTGGTCTGAATCTATTAATTAAAACTTCAAAAAATTTGTGAGTTTTTACACTTATATGTAAATAAGTTTGAATTATTTTGTACATTTGCTACTTATATTTGCTTTTCTGTTATTATCTTCATATCCTTTACCCATTCGTTCTCCTTAATAGTTTCATTGAGATATAGGTCATACCTCATAAAACTAATTTATTTAAGGCATACAGTTAAGAGTTTTTTAAATATATTTCACAGAATTGTGCATCCATCACCAAAATAAATTTAAAACATTGTCATTTCACCACAAAGAATTCCCATACATACCGTTTAACAGTGATTCCCCATTCCAACAATCCCAGCAACCCTAAGCAACAACTAATCTACTTTCTGCCCCTTTATTTATCTATCCTAGACATTTTAATAAAATGGAATCATACAATATATGGCCTTTTGCATCTGGCTTCTTTCACTTAGCATAATGTTTTCAATACTCATCTATATTGCAGCATGTATTAGCACTTTATTCCCTTCTATGGCTGAATGATACTGCATCGTGTGGATATGCTATATTTTATTTATTCATTCAACTCATGGAAATCTGGGTTGTTTCCAAATTTTGACTATTATGAATAGTGCATCTAAGGACATTCCTGCACAAGTTGTTTCATGAACATATGTTTTCATTTTTCTGGAGTATACACACAGCAGTGGAATTTGCGGGTCAGATCTTAACTCTATGTTTAACCATTAGAGGAACTGCCAGATTATTTTCAAAAGTGGATGCATTATTTTATATTAGCATCACTGTATAAGGGTTACAATTTCTCCATATGCTCAATGACACTTGTTATTTTCTGTCTTTTTTAATATAATCTTTTTGGTGGATGTGAAGTGGTATCTCATTGTGGTTTTTATTTGCATTTCTTTCATGTCTAATGATGTTGAGCCTGGTTTCATGAGTGTATTGTCTATTTGTTTATCTTCTTTGCTGAAATGTCTACTCAGATCATTTGCTCATTTTTTAAATTCATTTTTTGGTCTTTTTATTGAGTAGTAAGACTGTGTTACATAATCTGGATATGAATCCATTATCAGATATATGATTGGCAAATATTTTCACCCATTCTGTGGGTTGTCTATTCAATTTCTTGATTATGCCCTATGAAGTACAGGGTTGCTGTTTTTTTTTTAATTTTGGTGTTGTCCAATTAATCTATTTTTCTTTTGTTGATTGTGTTTTTGGTATCATATCTTAAAAAAACATGCTTAATCAAGTTCATGATGTTTTATACCTGTTTTCTACTAAGAGTTTTATACTTTTATCTCTTAAATTTAGGTCTTTGAAAATATTTTAAAATTTTTATACAGTATGAGTTAGAGGTTGAATTTCATTTTTATGCATGTAAATATCTAGTTGTCCGAACACCATTTGTTGAAAGGCTATTCTTTCCCCATTGTATTGTCTTGATACTCTATTAAAAATCACTGGTCATAGGTATATGAGTTTATTTCTGTACTTTCCATTCTGTTCCACTTATGTCTGTTTGTTCTTATTCCAGTACCACACTGTCTTTATTATTGTAGCTTTGTAACAAGTTTTGAAATCAGGAAGCGTGAGTCCATCATTTGACTGTTGTGGATTCCCTGAGTTTCCATGTGAATATTAGAATCAACTTGTCAATTTCTGCAAAAGAGGCAACTATGATTTTGAAAGGGATTGCATTGAATTTGCAGATATATTAGGAGTATTGCCATCTCAACAATATTAACTACTGCAATCCATGAACACAGGGTATCTTTCCATTTCTTTAGATCTTATTTAATTTCTTCATTGATGCTTTGCAGCTTTCAAGTATATAAATCTTGCACTTTTGTTAACTATTTCGGAGTAGTTTATTCTTTATACACCTTCACAAATGTAATTGTTTTCCTAGTTTTAATTGTGGCTTATTCATTACTATATAGAAACATAGTTGATTTTTCTTTATTGAAGTCACGGACTAATTTTAATAGGTTTTTAAGGGATTCCTAAGGGTTATCTATGTATAAAGTCCTGTCATTGTCAAATAGATATATTTATTACTTTCTAACATGGATGAATTTTATTTCTTCTTTTTCCCTTTTTGTCATGATTAGGACTTCCAGTACAATGCTGAATAGAAGTGGTGAAAGTGGACATCCATCTCATGTTCTTGATCTTAGGGGGAAATTCAATCTTTCACCATATGTATGTTAGCTGTAGGTTTTTCATAAATGCCCTTTAAAAAATTGATGAAGTTTCCTCTGATTCCTTGATTATTCAGTGTTTTCATGAGGATAGAGTGTTGAATTTGGCCAAAAGCATTTTTTGCATCCACTGAGATTATCATGTAGTTTTTGACCCCTATTTTCTTGACATGATGTATTACAAAAATAGATTTTTGGGAAATTGAATCAACCTAGCTTTTCTGGAATAAATCCCACTGGGTTGTGGTGTATAATCATTTTTATATATTGTTAGGTTAATTTTCTGGTATGTAATTGAGGGTTTTGTGTCCATATTCTTAGGGGAGGTCCATCTTTAGTATCCTATTCTTGTCTGATATTTTTGTCTGGTTTTGGTATCATGGAAATGATTAAATGAATTGAGGTGCTCCCTTTTCTTCCATTTTTGGGAGCATTTGTGAAAAATCAGTATTTTTTTCAATGTTTGGTAGAATTCTAAGGTAAAGCCATTAGGGCCTGCACCATTTTTGTAGGAAGTTTTGGAATATAATTCAATATCTTTGTTATGTGTCTATTAAAAATTTCCATTTCTTTTTGAGTCAATTCTGGCTTTTTGAAGTTCTATGAATTTGTCCATTTTATCAAGTTGTCTATTTTGTTGGCATACACTTGTTCGTAGAATCACCTTATAATTCCTTTTATGTACAGAAGGTTGGCAGTAATAGTCCCTCTTTCATTTATGACTTTAGCAATTTGAATCTTCTCTTTTTCTTCATAAATATAGCTAACATTCTGTCAGTTTTCTTGATCTTTTCAAAGAACAAACTTACTTTTACTGATTTTCCCTATTGTGTTTCTATTCTCTCTTCCATCAGTTTTATGCTTTAATCCTAATTATTTATTTCCTTTTCCTTGCTTTGGCTTTAGTTTGCTTTTCTTTTACCTGTGCATAAGGTAGAAGATTAACTTATTGATCTGAGATCTTTCTTCTTTTATAATGTACATGCTTTCAGCTATAAATATTTCTATAAGCACTACTTTAGCTGTATCCCATGAGTTTTTATATGTTTACATTTCCATTTATCTCAAAGTATTTTCAAATTTGTGATTTTTACCTTTGAGTCATTTGTTATTTAATGTTTTTTTAATTTCCACATACTTGTGAATTTTCTAAATATCTTTCTATTATTAACTTCTAATTTCACTACACTGTGAACAGACAACACTTTGTAATACTTAATTCCTTCAAATGTATTGGCATTTGCAGGATGACCTAGCAATTTTATCATGGAGAATGTTCAATATGCTTTTTTATCATGGAGAATGTTCAATGTGCATTTGAAAAGAACATATACTCTGTTGTTGTTGTTGTTGTTGTTGTTGTTGCATAGAGAGCCCTATAGATGTCTGTTAGGTCTTGTTTGTGTATAGTATTGCTCAAGTCCTCTATTTCCATGTTTACCTTCTTTCTAGTTGTTCTATATTCAGTGTTTAACATGGGGTGACAAATTCTCTAAATATCATTGTTAAAATGTCTATTTCCTACCTCAATTTGGTCAACCTTTGTTTTATATTTTGGATCTCTGTTGTTAGGTGCATATTTGCTTATATGAAGTTATAACTTCTTGATGCATTAACCTTATCATTATAAAATGTCCCCCTTTATTGCTACTGGGATTTTGTGTTTTAAAGTATTTTTTCTGATATTAGTATGGCCATTATAGCTTTATTGTGATCACTGTTAACATGATATATCTTTTCCTATTCTCTTTCTTTCAACCTATTTGAGTCTTTAAATCTAAAATATATCTTGTATAGACAGCATATAGTTGAATCTTGTTATTTTTATCCAAGCTAACAATCACTGCCTTTTGATGACATTGTTATTATATTCACACTTAAATTTATTCATGACATAGTTGGATTTATGTATGCCATTTTACATTTGGTTTTCCATGTCCGGTGTCATATTTGTTCCTCGATTCTTCCTTTACTGCCTTATTTTGTATTAAGTAAATAGTTTCTAGTGTAACATTTCATATACTTTAATAATTTTTTTCACTATAGCTTTTAGTTATCTTCTCAGTGGTTGCTATAAGATTTATTACATACTTTTTAATTTAACAGAATTGACTTTAGAATTATACCAACTTAATTGCAATGAGATATACATATGGTACTCCTACATAGGTCTAAACCATCTTTCCCCTTTTTGTGTAATTAATAATGCATTCATATATCTATAAATAACAATATGTACCTATAAACAATATACATTTATATAAATATGTTAAAAACTCAACAATACATTATTATAATTATTACTTACATAAATTTATGTCCATTTAGGAAGCTGAGAAAAGAAAGGAGAAGAAGTATATATTTATATTGGTTGTTATATTTCCTTTCTTATTTAACATTTCTAACTCTCTTATCTGTTTTTATGGGTTATCATCTGCTGTCATTTGCTTACTGCAACACAACTTTGCTTTCACCCACCTCTTTGTTATTATTGAATATATTACATTTCAATATGTTATAGAACCAACCATGCAATTATATACATATGGTTTATACAACTGCTTTTAATAATATAAACGATAAAGGAAAAATAAATGTGCATGTATACTGTCATGTATAATTACATCTACCAGTCCTTTTTATTGTTAATGTGGGTTTGAATTTCCATTTGAGTTTACTTGCCTTCAAGTGAAGAACTTCTTGGGTGTTTCTCAGCTTTTGTTTATATGGGAATGTCTTTATTTTGCCTTCATTTTTGCAATTTAGTCTTATTGAACAAAAGATTCTAGGTTAACAGGTTTTCTTCTTTCATCACTTTGAGTATGTAATCTTACTGCCTTCTGGTGTTCATTATTTCTGATGAGAAGTCAGATATTAATCTTATTGGGACTCACTTGTACAACACAAGTCATTTTTCACATGATGTTTTCAAGATTTTCTATTCATCTTAGGCACTCAGTATTTTTCAATGATGTATCTGAATGTGGAATTTTTAAAATTTATCCTACTTGGAGTTCACTGAGTTTCTTGAATATGTAGACTAATGATTTTCAGAAATTTTATGACATTTTCAGCCATTATTTCTTTGAATATTTTTTCTGTCTCTTTTCCTTTCACCCCTATTTCTGGAACACCCATAACACATGTTGCTACACTTAAAGGTATCCTACATTTCACTGAAGTTCTGTTAATTTTTCTTCATTCTAGTTTCTCTCTGCTCTTGAGGTTGCATAATCTTATTTATTTATTTTCAAGTTTGCTGAGTCTTTCTTCTGCCAGTTGACATATACTCTTGAGACTCTCTAGTAAATTTTTCATTTTGGTTATTATACTTTCAAACCCTAGAATTTTCTTTTTTATTTTATTTTTTAAGCGTATTTCTTTATTTTGAGAGAGTGACAGTATAAGTGGGTGAGGGGCAGAGAGAGAGAGAGAAAGAGAGAGATCAAGAGACAGGGAGGGAGAGAATCCCAAGCACACTCCAGGCTGCCAGCATAGAGCCCAACGCAGGACTTGAACTCATGAAACTGCAAGATCATGACCTTAGCCAAAACCAAGAGCCAGACACTTAGAGCCACCCAGGCACCCCTAGACTTTCCTTTTAAAAAAAATTATTTCTATTTTTTTAATAATATTCTCTCCTTGATGAGTCATTGTCCTCATATCTTCTTCTACTTCTTTAAGTATGGTTTCCTTTAGTTCTTGTAACATATTTATAACGGCTAATTTGAGGACTTCCTGTGTTGAATCAGACATCTGACTCTCAAAAACAGCTCATTATCTGCTTATTTTTACTGTTACATATTTCTGTTTCTTGGCATATATTACAAGTTTTTGTTGAAAACTGAAGTATTTAGGTAATATAACAACTGTTGATGCCAATTCTCCGTACCACTCTCCAAGGCTTATTTGTAATATTATTTGTTTGTTTACTTTGTTGACTTGGCTAGACTATTTTAGTAGAGTGTATTTACCCTGCAATGTGAAGCCACTGGTATTGTTCCTTAGCAGGTGCAGATCTACATATTTCCACAATTACCCTGGGACTACAATGGTTTTAATGAGGCTCTCTTTGGCCTTTCCCTAATCTCTATGTTAAGTTGCCTATCTCATTTTGTATATTACTCAGCCCTTCGACCACATTAATTCCTGGTTAATTGTTCTATTATTTTTTACAATGTCTTGGTATATATATTGTTTCACAATCTGATCCAATTAAATTCAGACAGGGATAGGTTTTGAGTCAAACTTTGTGGTTATGTTCTGACCTCAGGATGGCTCTTCTTACTTATCTCCTTCCCTGGTTCTCTTTAGTGAACTAGCTATCTAGCGTTTTGCTCATTGCTCTTAATTAAAAGGAGATGCTATTTTTGAAGGTGCTCTTAGGCTTGAACTATTCACACTCTATTTCAAATAGAGTCAGTTTCTTTGAGGAGAGCTCTTTTCATACGATTGCCTCCCACCCTGGGCAAATTCTCTGTATCACTAATTGGGCACTTGGAAGGTATAGTAGACAGAATGGTGGCCATCCCCAAAATATATGTGCATCTAGAACCTCTGGATGTAAATTTATTTTGACAAAGGATCTTTGTAGAGGTAATTAGGTTAAAGATTTCAAGATGAGATAAACTTGGATGATCTAGGTGGGTCCTAAATCCAATGACAAGTGAACTTCTAAGAAGAGAAACAGAGAAGACACACAAGATAAGGCCAAGGAAGTCTAAGACAGAGATTAATGTATCCCCAAACCAAGGGAATAGCTACAGCCTCTAGAAGCTGGAAGAGGCAAAATATGTTTCTCCTGTAGTCTTCAAAGAGGGTGCTGCCTTGCTGATACTTTGGTACTGGAATTTTGGCCTTTGGAAATTTGAGACAATAAATTTCTATTATTTTAATCTACAACTTTTATGGTAATTCATTATGGCAGTCCTAGGAAACTAAAACATATTTTGTTAACATGAAATGAGGTGCCGCAGTTAACAACTAAATTTCAGAAGTGGCTTGGCAGTTGGATAATCAGAAGGGGCTGGAAGAATTGTGAGACACATGATAGTGAAAGCCTAGACTGCCTTTAAGACACTGCTGATAGAAATATGGGCATTGAAAGTAATTTTGGTTAGAACTCATAAGGAAATAAAGAGCACTATAGAAAAAGCTTCTACCATCTTGGAAAATACATATATGATTATGAACAGAATACTTGTAAAAATATGTCTTAGAATTTTTTATAATGAGAGCCTGAACGGAGATGAGGAACATGGAGGAATGGTAATCCTTGCTATGTAGTAGCAGAAAACTTGACTGAATTGTATTCTACTGTTGGGTAGGTAGGAAGGACAATTTAGAAACAATGAACTTGAATGTTTAGCTGAAGATATTTCCAAGTAAAGTTTGGAAGGTAAAGACTGGTTTCTCCTTGCTGCTTATATCATAATTAAAGAGGAAATAAACTGAGAAAGAATTATTAAGAAAAAGAAGCTAGCACTAGATGATTTGGAAATTTCTGGCCTATCTAGATTGTAAAGGATGCTAAAATTATGAAATTCACAGATGGGAAAGATTTCTCTAAGGAGAGAGGCTAGGATGTGGCTGGACAAATATTTTTGAAGAGACTGGGTACATAACTCAGAGATCCAACCAACCATCTCAGCAGAATACAGGAACAGAGATAGTGTTATCCAGGAGGGACCTGAAGAGAACTTTCTTATCTAATATCACAGACCACCCTGACGTAAGTGGAAGTCAAACTGGGCTTCTGAGAATCTTATATCAGCAGAAATACTGCCAACTTGGACTGAGGGGGAAAAGGCAAGGCAAAATGAAGCAAGTACCTCAGACTTCTGAGTGTCCACAGACAGGAAATGGACTGATAAAGCTACTCACTTGCAAATGTGCTACCCTTCCAGAAAAATGAAGAATGACTCCAAGGACAGAGCCTTGGATACATAGGCAGAGTCTCCCCCATACTTGATTTAGATAAATTAGATCATTTAGATAATGAGATTTGGAACTTGTTGAGCTGGTGATTTTAACATGAGAGTTTAGAGTTGGAGTTAATGCTTTAATGGATTAAGACTTTTGGGATGTGAGAATGGGTTGAATGTATTTTGTACATAGAACAGAGATGCATTTTGGAGACCACGAGGTACACCGTAATGGGTTAAATTGTGCCCCCCCCCAAATCATCTAGATGGAAACCGTGAATGTAAACCTATATCAAAAAAGTCTTTGCAAATGTAATTAAGTGAAGGACCTCAAGATGAGATCATCTTTCACTATCAGAGTGGGCCCAAATCAAATGACAATTGTGCTTATAAGAGGAAAAGGAGGAAGGCACACAGGAGAAGGCCATGTGAAGACTACAGAAGGGACTAGAATTATATACCCTTAAACCAAGGAATACTTGGAGGCACCAGAAGCTGGAAGAGGCAGGAAAAGATCTCCTAGAGCATTCAGAAGGAGTATGGCCTTGCTGAATTCTGGCCTCCAGTACTGTGAGAGAATAAATTTCTGTTGTTGTATTAAACCACTAAGTGTTCAGTATTTTTTTATGACTGCAATAGGAGACACAGAGTTGTAGCCTCTGGACTTCTCACATTGCCTCTATTTTAGAACTTTTGTTCTACCATTTAGCTGGGATGTAAGTTGTTAGGCTCAGCATTCTCAGCCTGCAGTGTTCGGGTAAGACTCTCTGTCTTATGAGTAGGATCTTGGTGGAAGAATAGGTCCCCTATCCTGTTGGTCAGCCTCACAAGAATTGAGCCTTTTCAACTTAGAATTGCAGAGGATGAGAAATGATGTAAATCTGTTCCTTCCAGTGAGATAAAGTAAGCCATGATTTGGGGTTTGAGGGAGCAGAGAACACTGTCATCTTGGTCACACACATCATGAGTGGAACATTCATCATTTTGATTTTGAGGTAGGGAAGGAGAGGATCACAGCTCAAATGCCACAGATTCTTGCTATTCTTACCTAGTTTTAGTAGATTTTATTGAATAAATGTTTCCTCATTTGCTGAATAACCTTGGACAATTTCCAGAGAACTTTAAATGATGAGTATTGTCTATGGTTTTTTTAATTTTGTTTATTTCACTGGAAAGAGATACCACAAAACTCTTCACACTGTCATGGAAGTGGAACTATCCCATTCATTTTATTAGGTAGTTGATTTCTTAAAGTTTTTACTTTGAGATAATTTTAGATTCACATTCAGTTGTAATAAATAATATAGAGAGCACAACTGACATTGGCCGTAGCAGCTTCTTTCTAGATATGTCTCCTGAGAAAAGGGAAATAAAAGCAAAAATAAACTATTGGGACTATATGAAAATGAACAGCTTCTGTACAACAAAACTAAAATGCAACCTATAGGAGAAGATATTAGCAAATGACATATCTGACAAAGGGTTAGTATGCAAAATATATAAAGAACTGATATAACTCAACACCCCAAAAAACCAGTCTAATTTAAAAATGAGCAGAAGACATGAACAGACATTTCTCCAAAGACATCCAGTGGCCAACAGACACATGAAAAGATGTCCAACTCATGTGAACAAAAGATGTCCATTCATCATCAGGAAAATGCAAATCAAAACTACAATGAGATTTTACCTCACACCTTTCATAATGGCTAAGATAAAAAACACAAGAAGCAACAAGTGTTGGCAAGGATGTGGAGAAAAAAAGACCCTTTGTGTACTATAGTGGTAATGCAAACTAGTGAAGGCACTCTGGAAAACAGTATGGAGGCTCCTCAAAAACTTAAAATAGAACTACCTATGATCCAGTAATTGCACTACTGGGTATTTACCCAAAAAATACAAAATACTAATTCAAAGGGATGCATGCACCCCTATATATGTTACAGCATTATTTACAATAGCCAAATTATGCATGCAGCCTAAGTGTCCATTGATGGATGAATGGATAAAGAAGAGGTGCCTCTTCACAAAAACAGACACATAGACCAGTGGAATAGATTAGAGAGCCCAGAACTGGACCCACAAATGTACGGCCAATTAATCTTTGACAAAGGAGGAAAGAGTATCCAATGGCAAAAAGATAGCCTCTTTAATAGGTTGTGCTGGGA
>CM053579.1:22305713-22348242 GCA_028646485.1 Cryptoprocta ferox
ATGGGGAGGGGAAGGAGGAAAAAGAGTTAGGGAGAGGGAGGGAGAGAAAACTCGAGAGACTCTTGAATCCTGAAAACAAACTGAGGGGGGAAGGGGAAGGGGGAAAGGTAAAGGGGGGTGATGGTCTTGGTGGAGGTCACTTGTGGGGAAGAGCACTGGGTGTTATATGGAAACCAACCTGACAATAAACTATAAAGTGTAAAAAAAAAAAAAAAAGAAGAGGTGCCTCCAAATTTGGCAATTTGTACATATATATATATACACACACACATATATATGGCATATATATATAGATATATATCAGATATATATATGATATTCATGGTGTGTACATATATAAAAATATATTTATATATAATATATTTACATATTTATATATAAAACAAATGAATGAAATCTTGCCATTTACAAAAACATGAATGGATCTAGAGAAGATAATGTCAAGAAAAATAAGTCAGTCAGAGGAAGACAAATACCATATGATTTCACTCATATATGTAATTTAAGAAACAAAAAAAGTGAACTAAGGGAAAAAAAGAGACAAGACAAAAAACAGACTCTAACTATAGAGAACAAACTGATGGTTACCAGAGGAAAGGTGGGTGGGGGGATTGGTGAAATAGTTGATGGGAATTAAAGAGTGTATTTATCATAATGAACATTAAGTAATGTGTAGAATTGTTGAATCACCATGTTGTACACCTGAAACTAATATACTGCATGTTAACGATACTGGAATTAAAATTAATAACTTAATAAAAAATAATAGAGATATCCATACCCTACACTCAGTTTCCCCCAATAATAATATCATGCAAAACTATAGTACTATATTAAAAGCACTATGTTGACATTGAAAAAGTCAAAACAGATCATTTCCCTCACCTTTTTGTAGTCACAACCACCTCTCTAACAGCCCAAGGGACTTTATGGGTCCCCAAAAAGCAAACCAATATATCCAGTATGGGAGTCCCAAAAAGAGAAGAGAGAGGAGGGGCAAGTGGGTAGACAGTTTTTTTGAAGAAATAATGGCAAAAAAAATTCCCAAATTTGAGTAGACATGGATAAACAAATGCAAGAAACTCAATGAGCTCCAAGTCAGATAAACTCAAACTCACATAGAGACACATTATAATCAAATTGTTGAACTATAAGACATTCTAAAATCACTAAGAGAAATCCTGAGTAAGATTATCACTGGATTTCTCAGCAGAAACATTACAGGCCATAAGACAGTAGGGTGATATATTATTTTTTTAAGTTTATTTATTTTGAGAAAGAGACAGCGAGTAGTGGAGAGGCAGAGAGACAGGGAGAAAGAGAGAGAGAGAATCCCAAGCAATTTATGTACCGGCATAGCAGAAACTGATGTGGGGCTTGAACCCACAAACTGTGAGATCATGACATGAGCCAAAACCAAGAGTTGGATGCTCAATGACTGAGACACTCAGGCACCCCAATGTAGTAGGATGATATATTTAAAGTGCTGGATGGAAAAACCTGTCCAGTGAGGATTCTATGTGTGACAAAACTGTCCTTCAAAAATGAAGGGAAAATTAAGACATTCACAGGTAAACAAAAGCTGAGGGGGTTAACACTAGACCTGCCCTATAAACAATGATAAAGGGAGCCCTTCAAATTGAAAAGAAAGGCCTCTAGATTCAAGCTATATGAAATTTAACTTAAAACCATGCAAAAATATAATGTTCTTCAGTAAAAGTAAATACATACACAAATATAACAACATATATTATTGTTTGTGCATCAAAGGATATTATAAAGAGAGTGAAAACACAACCCACAAAATGAGAAAAGATATTTTTAAATCATGTGTCTTATAAGGTTCTAGTATTCTGAATATATAAAGAACTCTTAAAACACAACAAAAGACAAACAACTGAATTTTCAAATAGGCAAAAATTTTGAATAGATATTTCTCTAAAGATATACAGATAGCTAAGAAGAACATGAAAAGGTGCTCAGCATTATGCTTAACATTATTAGTCATTAGCAAAATGTACCACTTTTTTTTTTAAAAAGGAAAATAATAGGTATTAGCAAGGATGGAAAATAAATTGGAACCCTCAAATATTGCTGGTGGGTATGTAAAATGGTTTAGCCACTTTGGAAAATAGTTTGGAAGTTCCTCATTAAATTAAATATAGAATTATCATATGACTCAGATACTCCATTTGTCCATTAAAAACAGGTCCATCATTTAAAAACAGATAGGAAAACAAAAAGTTCTACACAAATGTGTGAACTTGATTCTTTCCTCTGCTCCCTCTATTCTACTGCTGAGCCTACTAATTCAGTGTTTATTTTAGTTTTTGTATTTTTCATTTATGAAATATCCATTTGGTTCCTTTTTATATTTTCTGTCAAGTGAACTAATAAAAAAGGCCCCAAATTTGAGCTCAAAATCTAATGAGCAGGAGGTAAGGGAGAATTTGAATAAACTACAGTTTCAAATGTGCAATGGCCCTGCAAAGAGAAGACATCTGTATGATAGATAAAATAAGAAATTCTGTTAATGTCTTGCTGAAATCTACACATGTCATCCTTTTAGGTTCCCATCAACAATCACTCTACCAGTCTAGTAACTCTTTTAATAAAGGTAATTAAAGTAGCCTAACAATATTTATTTCTATTGAATCAAAGGTAACCTTTGGATTTACTAATTTTTTTGCTAAATGCTCACAAACTTAACTCTTTATTAATATAACTATTGGAAGGTGATCAATGCCAACATGCCTCTGGTCGGTAATTGAAAGGATTTATAATTCTCAAATTTCTGGGGGGAAAAAAGTGAATCAAAACAGCATTTTTGAACAGAGAAACATTTGTACATTTTCACTCCTCTGATAACTCTCCTATTCTTGTGATTTCTCAAAGATTAGCAACAGAGGTTCCATGACTACGTTTGGAATTTGTCCTATTCCCCTTATATATAGTACCTTTGGCCTGCAAGTTTAAAGCATTGAAAGAGAATTACTGCTTTCTCACTATTCTGTCCCATTTATTGGCCCTCATATCACTCCTAACCACATTTTATACAATGGGTTCCAATAGGAAGGTATTTCTTTTTCTAATAAAGGTTGGGCACAAAATAGAGTTGAATCATTTTCTTTCTTTTTGTCATCTGATATTATGTCTCTAGCAAAGGGCTTCTCTTGTCCTCGTTTTAATTCTTACATTTAACACAGTTATCAAAGCCCTTTTGTCTGTCCTCAGCATTTTTATGGGTCTCAGCATATTTTGTGGTTAGCCTTTCCAACCATATTCCTACAAAATATTTTGTATTTGTCCTTGATTGTATGTATTTTCTTCTGTATTTCCACATTTCTGAAGAAAAATATGAACTCATAATAAACTTCCCCGAGCAGCCACAGTTTTCTTTAGATGTCTCTACTCTTCAAAATGTTTTTTAAAATCTATCTTTCATGAGTAATTTTCTGTCTTAGAATCTCTGTCATCACATCTGGGCTGTGGAAATCTCATTTTTTAAAATCAAGAATACCTTTAAATATCTAAACCTTTCTTCCGTTGGCTTTCTTCCTCCTTTCAGTGCTTTTTTTGGGTCAGTATGTGCCAGGAAAGTTCACAAGCATTTTTCCTAGAGCAATACCTCAAATGCCTACTCAAATAAATGAATACTTTCCTCTCAACTCAACCCTCTGGAGGGACAAAAAGTTCATATGGTAACCTATAGATGTATGGATGTGTACATGCAATCCTTGTTCTCTCATTTATAGGACTATAAATATCTAAAACAGATGTTTCTGTTTACATACCATCATTGTTTTACATCAATAAATATTTTACCTTAATGTATTCATGCTGACATTAACTCATACTTGGCTAAAAAGGGGCCATGTAAAGTTAGAACAAAAAGAATCAGAGAGCAATTTTTAAAGCATTTAATATTTTACCAATATAATCTTACCATATTATAAAGAAAACTAAAATATAATCTCTCTCTTACACACACACACACACACGCACCTCCAGAAAAAGTATATGCATTTAATGGCCTAGTGTTGTATATCTCAACCTTTTTCCATTCTGAATTATTACTTTCTAAAAACTGACACAACTCTGCTACCATAAGGCATATAAGAAAAATGAAACCTGGAGTAGTCATTTTTTAAGTTTTTTTTAAGTTTTTTTAAGTTTTTAAGAGAGCGAGCATGAGTGGGGGAGGGGCATATAAGAAAAATGAAACCTGGAGTAGTCATTTTTTTAAGTTTTTAAGAGAGCGAGCATGAGTGGGGGAGGGGCAGAGAATCCCCAACAGGTTCTGTGCTGTCAGCAGAGAGCCTGATGTGGGGCTTGAACTCATGAACTATGAGATCATGACCTGAGCTGAAACCGAGTCGGACGCTTAACCAACTGAGCCACCCACAGGCCCCTGGAGTAGCTATTTTTAATAGGTATATATAACTATGAATATTATATATTAAAGATTTAGGATGGATGTTAAAAGCACACCTAATATTTCCAATACTATTTTTGTCTTGTGAAAGGAAAACTAGTTTTCTCTAATAGTCTTCTATATATTTAGGTGTACAATGTGATTTTTTAAAGGTGTACAAGATGATTTATGATAGGTAAAAATGATTTATGCACCATCTAGTGCTACAGTACTAGAGTACTCTGACTTTATGGTTACTTTTACTAGTGAGTTTTATACTTTCATATGTCTCCATGTTGTTATTTAGTGACCTTTCATTTCAACTTGAAGAACTCCTTTCAGGATTTCTTGTAAAGAAGATCTAGTGGTGAAGAACTCCGGCTTTTGTTTGCGAATATCTTTATCTCTCCATTTCTGAAGGACAGCTCTGCCAAATAGAGTATTATTGGTTGGCAGTTTTTTTCTTTGAGTATTTTGAATATATCATCCCACTCATTCCTGTCCTGCAAGGTTACTGCTGAGAAATCTGATGATAGCCTTATGGCGGTACCCTTGTATATGATGAGTATCTTTTGCAGCTTTCAATATTCTGTCTTTGACTTTTGATAATTTGATTAAATGTCTCAGAGTAATCTTTGGGTTGATCTCGCTTGGGATACTTTGAGCTTCATGTATTTGCAGTTTCATACCCCTCCTCAGATTTGAGAAGTTTTCAGCTGTTATTTATTCAAATAAACTTTCTGTCTCTTTCTCTCTCTCTCCTCCTTTTGGGACTTCATAATACATATCTACATTCTCTTTACAGGGTACCATAGGTCTGTATGCTTTCTTCACTCTTTTTCCTTTTTGCTCTAACTGGCTAATTTCAAATGACCTATCTGCATTCTCCAATTTTTTTCGTCTGCATGATTGAGTTTGCTTTTAAAGGTTTCTACTGAATTTTTCAGTTCTGTCATTGTATTCTTCACCTCTAAGATTTCTGTTTTGGTTTTATATGGTTTCTATTACTTTATTAAACGTCTCATTTTGTTCATGCATTATTTTCCTGATTTTGTTCACTTGTCTATCCATGTTTTCCCTCATTTTATTGAGTTTATTTAAGAAAATTATTTTGAATTCTTTGTCAGATTATTCATAGAGATCCATTTCTTTGGGGTTGGTTACTGGAACTGTATTAGTTTCCTATGGTGGTGTCATGTTTATCTGATTCATTGTGATCCATGTTGCCTTTCATTGGTGTTTATGCATTTTAAGTAGCAAACACTTCTTCTAGTCTTTACAGATTGTTTTGGCAAGTAAAGATCTCCTGTCAGGTCCCTAGGCTGATGGTATTGTCTTTGGAATCACAGTCTAGTGGGGTTTGAGCTGAGTCAGATGGCTGCTTCTGAGTCTGCAGTGGGATCTGTGGTTGGCAGGCCTATTACTAGGGGCTGTCAGATGTGGATTCTGTTTAATCTGTGGGTGGATGGGACTCCCTTTAGGACTTTGGTCAATAGAGCTGGCACTGGGAAAATGGAATGCAGACAATGGGCCTTTTGCCACGTGCATGGATGGGTGTGGTGTCCTTTTGATCCCTGGGAGGATTTTAGCAGGTCACTGGGTGGGTCCTGGGGTGGGCAGGATTAGTCTCAGACTGCTGCTGAGAGGGGTTACAACTGAGTCATTTCCCAATACTTTTTGATCATATAAAGTGAAAAGTAAAGATCCCCGCTCATTCATCCAACCCTTGGTGTCAATGCTTCTTGTATTTTTCTTAAGGTTATATACCGATGCATTTTAAATTGACAACAAAAACCAATGTAGTACCAGATCACAAACTGCCCAACCAGTGTACAGGAAGTCACTGTCATTGCTGAGATACGAAGTGAATTATTTGAATGTCCTCCTATATTCAAAATAGTGTCGATTGATTAGTATAGTCCTGAAATCGATATTATCATGCCTGAAATATAGGCAAATTGTTGAACTCTCAGTTTGTTGCAGAACATTACATTAGGCTTATTTTAAAAATAGGAAATTTTACCATGCTGCTCATTAGGAACATAAAGATAATATCTTGAATTTCAATGCCAAATATATTATAAAGATGTACCTTTTGGTGACAGAGGACTCATGGTATAGAATTATTTGAAGAATTATATTTTATATATGATATTCAATAAAAGTGAAAACTATGAACCCACTGAAATTACTTACATTTTTAGAAGTTTGTTGACTTATTGTCTAAAAGCTATTCCCTCTGCCAACCCCCCCAAATGACTTATACGTTTTTATTAGATGATATAAGGCTTTTGAAACTACATGGAATATTAAACTTCACTGTTGATTTCAACTTTTATCCTGCTTTGAAATCTATTGCTAAGAGTAGATTTATATAAGAGTTATATAATATAGGTTTTTAGCTAGAAGCTATATTTGGTTTTTGGTCAGATATAGATGAGATATAGATGCCCCTCTAGGCTAAAGTAGAGCAAATGGGATGATATCTTAATGGAATGAAGTAAAAAGAGGTTGTGGGGGCACCAAGGATGAGAATAGCAAAAGAATGCTTCAAACTTAATTTAAATTATGATTTTGCTTCCAATCCTTTCCACTCTAAATGGAATACGCAGATGGAGTGGAGGGAGATGGCAACAAAACTTCCTTGTCTAGAACCTATAGTTTTAGTTAAGACTATAACTCAGGGCACCTGGATGGCTCAGTAGGTTAAACTTCTGACTCTTCATTTTGGCTCAGGTCATGATTTGTGAGATCCAGCTCCACATTGGGCTCTGTGCTGATAGCACTGAACCTGCTTGGGATTCTCTCTCTCTCCCTCTCTCTGCCCCTCCCCTGCTCACACATGCACTCTCACTATCTCTCTCTCAAAAAACTAAAATAAAATTTAAAAAAAGACTGTAACTCAATTTTTACCTACCAGGTCTTCTGCAGTTTGATAGTTTATATTGTTTTAAATGACTCATTAAAAACAAAGCAAAATAAGAATAGAATTCTAATGAGTTTAGGAGGTTAAATTTTAATTAAAATGGTGTATCCACATCTAAGACTAAATAAAACATGCAATCAGCCATTTAAATAACCTAGAAATTTTTTTATAAAGTGGCACCTTTATAATAACATATCATCTTTTATTACCCTGGTCTTAAGTTAATATCATAATGGGGTACCCAAGGTGTTGTTGAACTTTGCAATTACATAACTTGCTTTGGGATTACATATTCTACTACTATCAAGAGACTGCCACCATACAGTTGCATAGTGGTTAAGACCTAATATGGTTCTCGAATTTTACTAAGAAACTCCTGGAAATGCATTTATGGTTAAGCATAGGTTTTTCTTTTGCCTTTGAGTCTAAAATACTCCATGCAACTTTCTGAGGGCATCATTAAAATCTTGCCATTTTTTATCATCCTCCTTTTTGCACATTTCCAAAATACTCTAAATTACATATAAATTCATCTTCCTCTCAAAATGAGGGCTCATTGAGGGTAGAGAATATGTCTTGTTTAGCTTTTCAATCTCATTACCTAGCACTGTGCTAGATGCATGATGAATAACTTCATTTTATCTCTAATTGCCTCAATTTCCTATTTGTTATTTCTCCTCTTCTCCGTTTCATCCACTTTCCATTAGTAAAAACTCTTAAGAGATGTGCCACAGGAAGTCTCCTTAGAATTCACAACTTAAGAAAACACACTGTTTAGATTTGTAACCTCAGGCCTTAAAATTCTGTTGTGAAAATAAGAGAAAAGCTTAACAAGAAATTTGAAGAAAAGCCTGCTGTGAAATTCGAATGTGAATAGTGAATCTGGGTCAATATAATTTAGTAAGATGACAAAATGAATTCCCAACTGTAATCATACTTGAAAAGCAGTGTGTAATAGAGTGAGTTTTATAGTAAAATTGCATAAAAAAAGAAAAATAATAAAATCTTTTTCAGGTAACTTTTACTTAGAATCATCACAGAAGGCCTAAGATTTACAGTGTTAAGAAAAAAAAGAATAAGGAAATGAAGGAGACAAAGTAATAAACAAAGTGACTTACAGAGAAATTATGATATGATTTCTTTTAATTTAAATTCCACTGTAGTTAATGTACAGTGTTAGTTTCAGGAGTCCAATACAGTGATTCAACAGTTCCATATATTACTCAATCCTCATTAAGATAAGTGTACTTTTAATCCTCTTCACCTATTTTACACACTATATAATGTTTTTAAAATTATCAAAATTAAAAAGAATTGCCAATATTTATTTTATTAAAATATCATAAAGTATGTTTAATCTTAACTTTAACACATCAGAAATAGATGATGAAATTTTCAAAGATCAGAGAAAATATCTAGATATTTTGATCCAAATAGTCTTGAGCATCTATCTATTGCTGATTCTCCCTAAAAATCCAACTGAAATTACTGAAAACTACAAGAATTATCCATAACACCATGAAAGGAAAGAAAATATAAATGCAATTAGAAAACTCGAAATTCTGAAGAATTTCTGGAATCTGATTAACTGAGAAACATATACATGGCTTTAAATTATGTATAAATCTATCCTCCTCTCAAAATGAGGGCTCATTGAAGACAGAGAATATGTCTTATCTAGCTTTTCAATCTCATTACCTGGCACTGTGTTAGATGCATGATGAATAAATAATTTCACTTTATCTCTGATTATCTCAATTTCCTATTTGTTATTTCTCCACTCTTTCCTCCACTCCCCAATAGTAAAAACTCTAAGACAGTAAAGCTGTAGCCTAAAGTAAGTATGATCTATTGCAGAATTGGGAACACCTCTTTCCAGAAAAGCCTCAGATATACTCAATGCTCAGAATCAACAAAATACAAAGAGCAGTAAAGAATCTGGAGTTTTCATCAGGGTAATTAATTAATGAAGTACATTTGAAAGAGTTGGACTTGCTAGAATTCCCACTCCTGCCCTGTATGCAATCTGCTGGAGGGTACAGTGATATCTGTTCTTAGTATATACCCATGAAAACCTTTTTTCTGGTTACTAGTTACTTTTTTTAATTTTTTATTTAAGAAATATACATACATAGTTTTAAAAGCCAAAAGTACAAGTCTCATAATGTAAAATGGAAGCCCATAGCACTTCCTACCCTCTAGAGGCAACTACACTCAACACTTCTAAGGGTTTTATTTTTATGTTATTTCTTGAATTTTTTAAATTTTTAAATATTAAATACTGACTTCAGACTTCAGAATATTTAGTGCTAATTCACTAACACACACACTTCTAATACTTCAGCTTTCCAGTATGGATATATCATCATTTATTTGTTAAATCGGTATTCAGTCCTTAAATTATTATGACTATATAAATATTTTTAGGCTAAATCAATCAGTGTGGCATAATATTTCCTTTCTTGTACAGCTACATACTTTTTCTAGAATTAATTACTGCTTCAACTTTGTTTAGCTTTCTTTGTAGCTATCACTGACTTGTCTCCAAAGTATTTGACAAAACTCTACAGCGCCACTCAATGTGGTCACACACTGGAGATCATTAGGTTACATTTTTTTCTCTTGGAGACATTACTCTTGAATACCTCCATTCTCTTACTCTAATCAGAATTGATTCTCTTTAAGGCTACTGAATTGCTACGATCTTGGGAGTTCTATTCACCACCATCCTAAGAAATCCCTTCACTTCTTTCTATATGAGATAACCCATTCACAAGATAGAAAAATTTCCTTTTTCTTTGTTTACTGTTTCCTGAAATTATCTCTGCCCCCTCCTCAACTTCCTTGTCTTCTTTTGCAGTTTATTTTATTCTTTGAACTTTTAAGTTTGAAGCTTTCTTCAGAAATCTAGCATTTGTTCAGTCATATTTAAGAACAAAACAGGCACTGGGGCACCTGGGTGGCTCAGTCAGTTAGGCGTCCAACTTCAGCTCAGGTCATAATCTCACTGCTCCTGAGTTTGAGCCCTGCATCATCAGGCTCTGTTCTGACTGCTTGGAGCCTGGAGCCTGCTTTAGATTCTGTCTCTGTCTCTCTGGCCCTCCCCTACTTGTGCTCTCTCTCGCTCTCGCTCTCTCTCTCTCAAATATAAAAAAAAAGTTAAAAAATTTTTTTACAAAGAATAAAACTGGCATGAAAAAGCTAGTTAAAAACTCATTATGTGAGGGTGGGCTTCATGACTGCTAGATCTCTCAATGAGTGATTGAGTGGGATCCTAATAACTTCATATGATTATTCTAAAATGTTAGTAAGTAAAACCTTGGTCGTGAGTAACTTATTCCACGACTGTTCCACAAGACGAGCAAGCATTTCTAATAAATTTTAATTTAATAAACGAGCGATGTCTTGCAATACAAGTAGTACTTGATGCCGAACCTCACATGATCACAACTGAGCCAATGGTTCTTCTGTCTCTCTCTCTCTCTCCCTCTCTCTCTCTCTCTGTCTCAGGATTGTGAGTGATCATCTCCCACGCTCAGATGCTTCGTCTCAGGCCGCAGTGTTTGGCAGAAATCAGTGATTTTTCAGAATGTTGGAAGGTGCCCACAACTGGCACTAGTGTATTTTTAGTAACTTCAAAGCACCTATGGACAGCCCATTGCTTTTCCATACAAGAGTAAGCTTAGGAATTTGCTCTGCTTCCTTCTAGGTCAGGCTGCCTGCAGACATAGACCCTTCACCTGCTGCCTTATTGCCAGTTACATTAAATACAGCATATGGCAAGAGTTTATTAATACTGTACTGTAGTCAACATCCTTGTGAGCATATACAATGGCCCTGATGCATAAAAAGATTCCATTGAGCCAATAGACAGCAGTGATTCCATTAGTGATAGTGAAAGTCATCCTACACAATAACCCTGCTCTCTCTTGTCTCCCTCACATCAGCCACGAAGGTTTTCAAAGGTGAGTACAGGTTAATTTGCTTATTTTTCTTTATATTTTGTATTTTCTTTATTATTTTGTAGTATATTACAGTATTATAATCATTTTTATATGAATAATTTTGGGTTGTGGAATGAATAACATTCATGTGGAATTTTTTTTTTTTTTTTGATTTTCCATTATTTCTTCTAGGGAACTTTGTTTCGATATACAAGTGCTTTGGATTACAAATGTGTTTCTGGAACAAATTATGCTCGTAAACTATGGTTTTACTATATTTGGAAGCTTTTTGAGGGTTAGTCAGATTTCTCAAAGGAATAGTCTAATCACCTACATTGTTAGTGGTGAGTTATGCTGACTTCAGTATTTGAGGACTAAGAGGGGCGTGAGGGGTCTTAAAATATATTATATAGGGTTCCATATGATCTCGCTTTTTAGTAAGGTACCTCATTCCTGTCCTCTGCTATGCCTGGTACTTTCCAGGACAAAGCTTCATATGTTCAATGTTACTAGATAGTAAAATCCTCATATTCTATGAGAAGTTGTGGTATGACACTCACCCCTAAGTGCTTGTTCAGGAAGGAGATCTGGAGTCTAAGCATTCCTTATACATATTTTAACTACTTCTTAGCTCTCTTATCCTCCTGGCTTCAAAGTTACCTGATGCCTCCAATTCATGGATTTTCCAAGGTTTCAGAGTACAAATTGGCTTCTTTCATGTGGTGTCCCCCCCAATACTCCCACTTTGCAGGCACTCAAAGAAGAGAAAATAAAAATCTAAGTCACTTACCATTTGTCAATCCACTTTCCATCTTACAAAACTATATTAGCATATTTTATCTGCTTTCATCATCTCTCCTTTTGTGCTATGGCTTTATAACTTAAAAAATTTCTTCACTATCATTTTAGTTAGATCTCAGGAGGGGAGAAAAGATGAAGACATATTCAATTAGCTATATTTACAAAGAAATCTCAGAACTATATTTTAAATAAAGTAAAGGGCTTCCAGTAGGAATAATTAACCTAACAGAGAAGCAGAATAGAGCCTGACTTAACTCTGGAAAGAAGAACAAGCAGTAAAAGAAATACATGATTCTAGCATTTTTGCTCAGGATAAAAGCCTATTAAAGAATATGTAAAATTAGAGTTCTGACTCTGATAATAATTGATGAATAAAATGAATGAATTAACATGAAAACATATCAAGAACATTGGGATGACATTAAAGCAGTACTTAGGCAAAAATTTGCAGGACTAAGTGCCTATATTAGAAAACAAGAAAAGTCTCAAATCGATTAATTCAGCTTCTACTATAAGAAACAAGAAAAATAAGAGCAACTTAAAGTAAGCAGAAGAAAGGAAATAATAAAGAACAGTAGAAAAT
The DNA here is from genome assembly GCA_028646485.1 of Cryptoprocta ferox. Taxonomy (NCBI): domain Eukaryota; kingdom Metazoa; phylum Chordata; class Mammalia; order Carnivora; family Eupleridae; genus Cryptoprocta; species Cryptoprocta ferox. Next base: position 22,318,382 of record CM053579.1, read on the forward strand.
AATGAAGGAGAAAACAGAAAAAAATAGGGAAAGCTAAAATTTTGTTTTTTTTAAGTTCAACAAAATTAAAAAACTTACAGCCAAATTAATTGGGGGGAGCAATGGAGTAAAGACAGAAACTTTCATTATCAGGAATTAGAAAAGTTACATTTAAAAAAAGTAAAAGAAAGGTAACATCAATAAAAATATGAGAGGTTTTTAAAAGGATAGTAAAGGAATATTATGAACTTTATGCCAGAAAATTTCAAAAATTTTATTAAATAGATTCCTTGAAAGATGGAAACCACCAAAGATCACTCAAGAAAAAATAGATAATGTAAATAGTTTCATCGATTTTTAAAAATTGAATGTATAGCTAAAAACCTTCCCACACAGAAAACACAAGGTCCAGATGGCTTCATGGATGCCATGAATTCTACCAAATGTTTAAGGAAGAAATAGTAATAACTTTTTAAAAACCTATCCCAGAAATCTGAAAAATAGGAAGTACTTTCAAAATCATTCTATATAGACAACATTACCTTGATATACAAACCAGATAAAGACATACAAGAAAACTATCTACCCGTATCCCTCAGGAACACAGATGCAAAAATGTTAAACAGTATTTTAGCAAATTAAATTCAACAATATATAAAAAAGATGATACATTATGACCAAATTGGGTTTACCTTAGGTTGATTTAACATTCAAAAATCATTTAATGTAATACACTATTGTATGAAATTATAACAAGAAAACCCATACGATCACTTTAATAGATGCAGTAAAAAATGTTTGCAAAATTCAACATCCACTTCTATTATAAATTCTAAGAAAACTAGGGCTAGAAAGGAACTTCTTTATCCTGTTGAAGGACATGTATGCAAACTTTAAAGTTATTGTTATACTTAACTGTAAATGATGAAATGCTTTCACTCTAATATCAAAATCAATACATGGATGTCTACTCTTACTACTCAAAATTTCATTCGCGCTTCTAGTCAGGGCAATTAGGAAGTTAAGTAAATAAATAAGTAAACCTGTCTTTATTTGCAATCAACATGATCATGCATGTTGAAATTTTTATGTACTCTACAAAAGGCTACTAGCACTAACAAATGAGTTTATCAGTGGGGCAGGATACAATATCAATACACAGAAATCAATTGCATTTCTATGTACCAGCAACAAACATAAAGATATTGAATTTTATAAGTACCACTTACAATGTCACCAATAAATAATAAATACTTAGCAATATCTTGAAAAAAAGTGTGCAGGATACGTAAGGTGAAAAACTATAAAACATCAATGACAGAAATTAAAGAAGATCTAAATAAATTGATATACATACATTGGTCATGGGTCAGAGTTTTAATACTGTTTTAATGTTAATCTTCCTAAATTGATCTAAAAGGTCAACACACTCCCTATCGAAATTCCAGTAGGCATTATTTGTAGAAATTAACAAGCTGACTCTAAATATGTATATAGAAACGCAAACAACCTAGAATAGCCAAAACAACTTTGAAAAAGAAGAAAGTTGGAAGGCTCACATTTTCTAATTTAAAAAATATTATAAAGTCTACTGTAATTAAGGTGTTATAGTACTGGCATCAAGACAGACAAATAAATGTGGCAGAATATCATCCATAAATGTATCCACACATATATGAACTGATATTTTACAATGGTGCAAAGTAAACTCAGTAAAGAATAGTCTTTTCAACAAATTACATTGAAACAATTGTATATATACATTCAAAAAAATTAATCTTCATTTATACCTTATACCGTATACAATAATTACTTAAAAACAGATCATAGACCTAATGTGAAACCATAAAATACAATTTCTAGAATAAAACATTAAATAAAATCTTTGTGTTCTTGGGTTATAAAGATGGTTCTTGATATGAGGAAAAAAGATAAACTGAACTTCATGAAAATTTAAAGTTTACGTTCTTTTAGAGATGATGTTGAGAGAATGTAATGACAAGTTATTGACAGGGAGAGCATGTTTGCAAAGCATATATCTTATAAAAGACGTGTATCTAGAATATACAAAGAACTCTCAAAATTCAATACTAAAAACACCCTAATTAATAAAATGGACCTCGGATTTGAGCATACACTTTGCCAAAGAAGATATTTGTATAGTACATGAGCACATGAAAAAAATACTAAATATTACTAGTCATCAGAAAAAATGCAAAATAAACTACAATAAAAGAACTACACCCATATTAGAACAGCTCATATTTAAAAGGCTGACCATAGCAAGTGTTTAAGAGGATGTCTAGTACTGGAACTCTCATACACTGCTAGTGGGGATGTATATCATAGCAACTTTGGAAAACAGGCAGTTTTTTAAAAAGTTAAACATGTTTACCATATGATCTGTCCATTTCACTCCTAGGTATTTACCCAAGAGAAATTAGAGCATATGTCCATATATATAATCTTGTACATGAATGTTACTAACACCTTTATTTGTAATAGCCTCAAGTCTGGAAACAAAGCAAATGTCAATCAATAGGAAAAAAGATAAAGAAATTGTCTTCTATCTGTAAAAGGGAATACTATTCAGAAATAAAAGAAATAAGTTATTGGTGCATAAAACTGCATGGATGAATTTCAAAACCAGATAAAAATAGTACATACCATATTATTTCATTTATATAAATTCTAGAATATTCAAAGTAATTTATAGTGACAGAAAATAGATCACTGGATGCTTGAGAATGTGAGGAAGGAATTGGCAGGGGGCATTAGAAAATTTTGTAGGTGATGAATATTTTATATGAGTATATCTCTTTATTATTGTGATGTTTATGGGCATATACATATGTGAAGACTTCCTAAATTGTATACTTTAAATATGTGCAATTTATTTTATGCCAGAGGCTTCAGGCACATGCTACCTCTTTCTTAGCAAAAGAACCTCTTCTCATACAGTTCAACCATACATCTCAGAATTTAGACTTACTTGCTCTGATGGGCATGACTCATGTCATGTCCTCTACTTGAAGCAATCACAGTAGCTTGTGAATAGCATATATATGGCTTATACTAATTAAAGCCTATCCCTAAAGCATAAAATGTGGTTGATCCAACCAATCTACATGGTTGGAAAATTATGGGTGCTGCTAGGATTGAAGAAGAAAAGTAATAAATCCTAGAGAGAAAATCAAAAGTGTCCATTACAGATTTTAAATGATTTAGGATATTATAAAGTATAAGAATTTCTCATCAAATTATTTTTAAGAGTCATATTTTTTCTTTTTTTCTTTTTTCTTTTAACTCCAGTATAGTTAACATACTGTGTGTTTTAATAGTTTCAGGTATACAATATAGTGATTCAAAAATTTTATACATTTCTCAATGCTCATGATGATAAGTGTACTCTTTAATCCCAACACGCATCTCAACATCCACCTCCCCTCTGGTAAGTCTGTTTGTTCTCCATAGTTAAGAGTCTGTTTCTCAGTTTCTCTCTCTCTCTTTTTCTTTGCTCCTTTATATTGTTTCTTAAATTCCACCTATAAATGAACTCACATGGCATTTGTCTTACTCTGACTTATTTCCCTTAGCATTATACCCTATAGTTCCATCTGTGCTGTTGCAAATGGCAAGATTTCATTTTTTATGACTGAATTATACACACACACACACACACACACACACACACACACACCATATCTTCTTTATCCATTCATCCATTGATCGGCACTTGGGCTATTGTAAATAATGCTGCACTAAACATAGGATGCATATATCCCTTTGAGTTAGTGTTTTGTATTTTTTGGGTAAATAGCCAGTTTTGATCCAGTCAACACATATTTGCTGAGCTCCTGCTTATTTTCCAGGCAATATAATAGGCACTAGAATATAGCAGTGATAATAACAAAAAAAATACCTGCCTTCATAATACATTCTGGCATGGGACACAAGAGCACAGTAAAGTAACTACAAAAATATGTCATTTTAAGTAGTGATAACTGCGTTTAACAAAAATATAACATGGTAAAGGGAAACAGTTATAGGGATATTTAAAATTTTTTATTATGAAATATTTAATACTGTTATAAATATGTGTATGTATATATGTTTTTGTATATATATAAAAATGAACACTTGTATACCTACCAAATTTGAATAACAGAAAATTACAAATACCTTTGAAACCCTATATTTTCACTTCCACTACCATATACCATAACTTGTGTAGAAAGTGAATACTGTAGACAGGAATGAGAAGAAAGTCTCTCTGAGGCTTTTCTACATTTTTTTGAAGAGACCTAAGTGAAGGAATGAAGTGAACCATATGATGGCCTTTGGGAACTGCATTCCAGCCACAGAAAATAGCAAATACAAATATTTTATATATATATATATATATATATATATATATATATATATATATATATGAACTTTGCTCTTTGAGTAAGGGTAAGAAGAGCACCATGGCCAATGAGGAGTAAATATGGGGAAGAGTAGTCACATATGAGGCTTGAGTGGTATCCAGGAGCCATATTAGTTTGATCTTTAAAGACTGAAAATAAGAGTCCCTTTTATTCCAAATGTGACTATAAAGAAGTTATTGGAAAATTTGAGCAAAGGTGTGATGTACTCTGATTTTACTTTAAAACAAAGATTATACTGATTATAGGAAGATAAGAAAGGAAACAGAAAAATTAGTCATATTGCTATAATCCAAAACATAGAGATTATGGTGACTTAGATGGGGATGAAAGGAATGAAGGTGAGAGTTACTTGGATTTGGGATATATTTTTAAATTATAATTGACATAACTACCTGACAAATATGATATATAGAAGAAAGAAATCAAGAATAACTACTAGCTTTTAACCTGAGGAACTAAGTTAATTGTGGTGCTATTCACTAAACAAAGAATATCAAGGCAGGAATGGGTTGAGGGGAAATCAAGAGTGATATTTTGGCTATGATCAGTGTGAAATATCTATCAGATATCCAATGAAAGATATTGAGTAGGAAGTTGGAATAATTTTGGAACACAGGGAAAAATTCAGAGGAATCCCTAGGGAGGAGAAGGCTACAGCAGTGAATAAAGAGACCCTCATGAAGCTTATAATCTAGTGACAATAGCCAATGTTTCCAAAATACTTACCATGTGCCAGGTAGTGTTCTAAGTACCTTGCATATAATAATATTTAATATGATGTTTCATGGGGTAGTTGTTACTAGTATATTCATTTTCCAAATGAGGAGACTATAGAACAGGAAAGTTAAAGAGACTTGCCAAATATCACAGTATTAGTAGGTGATGGGGACCTGAGTGTGGTCCCAGAGACTGTATTCATAGCTACCACATTATACTGTCCCATTCAAAAAAGCAATAAATCATATATAAAGATACAAATATTTAGATTTAGAAATACAATTTTATGTGACATATCCAGAAAGGAGGGAAAGATAAAGAAATTCACAGGTAATTATCCAGCAGGTGATTTGAATTAGCATATTGTTCAATCTCCATGGCAACCTTAAATGCTAGATTATATTATTCTAATTTCACATAGAAGACATACAGGTTGAAGAGTTAGACAGAAATATGTTCACAGGGAAAAAATGAAGGCCTTAAATCTTAGGGTTATCACCTTAACTATAAAGTAAGTAATGACAGGTTATGCAGAATAAGTAAATATGGCTCAAAATGATATGACCAAAAAGGCAAAAGATTAAGTTTAACTTAACTCATAATTATACCTCAGCTGATGCACAAATAAGGGGCTACCAGGGAGATATTTTTTTCACACTAGCTCACAATGTTTATTTCTATTTCTATGACACTAGCATTAACATAGTTTATGCAAAACAAAATCAGAAATATAAGAGCTAACAACATAAATAAGGTAAAGAAAAGGAGGATGCTCAGTATGGCTGACTTTTTCACCTTCCTTCCCCATCATTAGAATTACTATGGTTATTTAGCAAAAATTTTAAAAAGCTAACTTTAGTGGACAATTTGTCATTTATATTTGCCTATATTATTTATCATGAGTTATCCAGGGTTCTATCTGGTAATGCTTACATGATTAAAATGCAGGGGAAAATGCTCCTGATAATGTTGGTTTCCCCTGTGGTCTGAATTTACCTTTCCAGAGCTTGAAATATATCTAGAAATACAACATGATCATACCCCAGAAATATTTCATGTTTGGTTATCATTTTTATTTGGTTATCTATAAAGAATTTTGAATATATCCAGACAAATTAAGAAATAAGGATCAGATATGGTTTTATCATCAATGTGATAAAATGCATTAATAGTCTTCAGCCAATATAAGTCTATATGGAAGCCCCAACAATCATTCAGGGGGTTAAATTGACAGAAGTCATGTGATTTTTTAAGTGTCCAGCATCAGAGGCACTTCAGGAACATTCTCTTACACTAGTATTTGACTAGTTCTTTTGAGACAAAAAACATTGAAGATATCAGTGCATGTGTTTAAAAAGTTATATTTTATATAACTTATCACCAAATGTTTATGTTTTATTTTTTAATAAACATCACTGGTATAGACCTTATACCAAATAAAAATGAATCAATGGGTTGGACTCCTGAAACCAATACTACACTGTATATTAGATAACTTGAATTTAAATAAATTAATTAAAAAATAATCAAAAGATAATTTAAGCCTCCCTCCAAAAAAATGCTTACAATTAAGTACATATTTTGATGAGCTTTAACAAATGAATATACCCTTGCAACCAAATATAGAACATTTCATTCATCCCCAAAAACTTCCCTTAGGCTCCTTCCCAGTAATTCCCTGTCCCCAACTCTACACATTGACCACCTGTTTTGGTTTTCCAAGGCTGTTCTGTGTTTAGCACTGAAATTCCTATGATGCAGGAAACCATTCAGAACCAAAGTAGGATTGTGAAACACTGACCTGCTTTCTACCATTATAGATTAGTATTGCCTGTTTTACAGTTTCATACAAATGGAATCATACAATAATGTACTTTTTAATATCTCAGCATAATAATTTTAAGATTCATCCACATTGTTGTATGCAATAGTAATTTATTTCTCTTTATTTAATTTTTTTAGTTTTTTAATGTTTTTTATTTATTTTCGAGAGACAGAGAGAGACAGCGTGAGCAGAGGAGGGTCAGAAAGAGAGAGAGGGAGACACAGAATCCGAAGCAGGCTTCGGGCTCTGAGCTAGCTGTCAGCACAGAGCCCAACGCAGGCTCGAACTCACAAACCGTGAGATCATGACCCGAGCTGAAGCTGGATGCTTAACCAACTGAGCCACCCAGGTGCCCCTATTTCTCTTTAATATTGAATAATATTATATTCTCTGGATACACCACAATTTGTTTATCCATTTACCTGTTGATAGACATTTGGGTGGTTCTCATATTTTAGCTATTATAAATAATGCTATTATGAATATCCATACATAGGTATTTCTGTGGACATATGTTTTCATTTCTCTTGAATAAAATACCTGAGCAGGGGTGCCTGGGTGGCTCAGTTGGTTGAGCATCCTACTCTTGATTTCGGCTCATGCCATGATCTCGTGGTTCATGAGTTCAAGCTCCACATCGGGCTCTGTGCTGACAGCGTGGAGCCTGCTTGGGATTCACTCTCTCCTTCTCTCTTGCCCCTCCCCTGCTCTCTCTCTCTCTCTCTCTCTCTCTTTCTCTCTCTCTGTCTCTTCTCTCCCCTTTTCTCATCTCTATCTCTCTCAAAATAAATAAACATGAAAAAATTTTTGTTAAAAAAATAAAATACCCGAGCAAATACCTAACAGTAGTAATGCTGGGTCATAAAAGCAGTATATGACTAAGTTTATAGGAAACTAGTAAACTATTTACCAAATTAGTTGTACCATTTTACATTCCTACAACCATTATATGAGTCTCCCAATTATTCCACATCCTTTATCAGTGTTTTTAATTTTTGCCATTAAAATGGTTATGTAGTAAAATCTCATAATTATGGTTTACATTTCCCTGATAATTAATGATGTGGAGAACTTTTCATGTATTTGCCATCCAAATACATCTCTTGGATGCCTGATAAGCATCACAAACAGTACATATAAATCGAAATATTTGATGCCCCCCTGCAAACGATGAAGTCATCTTTGACTCTCTGTCACATCCCACAGGAAGTCTGACAACAGATTAACTTTGCCTTATATTTTAGTATACTTATAAATTAATTCTTCTCACCACCTTCAAAACTACCCTGCTCCAACCCACCATCATTTCTTGTCTGGACTAATACAATAGTTTCTTAACTAGTCACTCTTGTTCAAGTCATCAGTTATTCTCCACACAGCAGCCAAAGTGATGCTTACAAAATATATGTCAGATCATGTATTCAACATCCAATGAATCATGATGGCCCTGGTCTATAACATAATCTATATAAGGCTATATGATCTTACCCCTCTGCTACCATTCTGACTTCATTTCCTACCACCTCTCCTGATTTTACTTCATTCCAGCCACAATGACCTCCTAGTTGTTTCTTAAACATATCAAGTATGCACCTGCTTCAGGACATTTGCATTGGTTTTTGCTCTGCCTGACATCTTTCCCTGAAGAATCTGGCTTGTTTCCTCACTTCTTCAGATGTCAGCTCAAATGCCTTCTTAACAGAGATCATTTTTGAACACCCTATATAAAATCACTCTCCTGTCACTCTCTATTCCTTTTTCCCTATTCTATTTTTCTTCATACTACTTATCTCCACTTGGCTACTATAGATTTATTTTTTTAAGCTACTGTCCACCTTGTCCATGATATTTATACTTCAAGAGTATCTCAATTTCTCATATTGGTATCCTAGTGCCTAAACTGTTTGGTATGATGATAAAACTCAATAAGCTTGTTGAATGAATAAATGTGAACTATTTCTCCATGTCCACCAAGTTCACCTCCTGGATCCCATATTAAGTTCTTCATAGGGAGGAATTTTGCCTCATTCTTTTCATAGTATCTTGAATGAGGTACAAACTAAGTATTCAAAGATCCTTGTCAATTGGTTTCTGCATATTTAAATTGCTATCTAACTAGCCTAGTTGATATTGAAATTAGCCATGAAATGTTGATAACCAACATTATCTTGAACTGATATTATAGGAATAACTAATACACTTGATAAATGGTAAAACAGATGAAATTTTTTCAGGTTCAACTAATACTTATTGCACTTGCTACATAGAAATAATTGTCAATGTTTTTTTATTTTTATTTTTTCATTTATTTATTTTTTGAGAGATAGAGTGAGACAGAGCATGAGCGGGGAGGGTCAGAGAGAGAAGGAGACACAGAATATGAAGCAGGCTCCAGGCTCTGAGCAAGCTGTCAGCACAGAGCCCAACGCGGGGCTCGAACCCACCAACCGTGAGATCATGACTTGAGCCGAAGTCGGACGCTTAACCGACTGAGCCACTCAGGCGCCCCTAATTGTCAATGTTTTTGTATAGCATTTAATATTGAATACATTGATTTTCAGGGATTAAGTAACTCTCCCAAAATAATAGACCTAGCACATCACAGAACTAGAATTCTAATTCCTTAGCTCATGGTTCCAAATTTTGTGCTTCTACTTCTGCCTTTCTTTGTTTCTCCTCCAGTCAAATGCTTCCTAATTATTGCTTCCGTCCTCCTCAATCTTTCATTCTCTAATCAATACCACAACTTCAGAAGTGTGCCATTAGTCACACTTTAGCTGTTCTCTTCATCTTCATCAAAACTTAACCCTACGTTGACTTATTGTTACACTAACCCAAGTAAAGGGTAGATGACCATTACTGCTTAGTGCAGTAACTTTACATAAGAAAATTGACATACTGTTAACAGAAGTCTCTGGCTATCTAGTGAAATGAGAAATTCCTGTGAGAATATTAGATACTGAGGCCATACCAGACATGGAGCATTATAATGTGTTTAGGCAATTTTTAAAGCCCCTTGCACACATCCCCCAAGGCAGCTGCTGATTGTGCCTACTTCAAGAATAAGCTATGAGTATACATATACATACATGTTGATACATTACTCTTACCCCAGAGAGTGTGAAATGAGAATTTATTTTCACCTACTTTTACTTAGTACTCCACTGACAGCTATGTTTTCTATGTTGACCTAGGGGACACTGGAAATAAATGTAAGGGGTGTGAATTAGTATAAAGATTACTATTTTTCTTCATTTTCATCTGTAAATGGCATGAAGTGAGTTAAATATATAAACCTTAAACCATATAATTTTTACTTATACCATCTGGATATGTATTAAATCTTTATTAAATAGCTTCTATGTACAATGTACTGTGTTAAGCATTATGAGAAAATCCTGTATATTATACACAATTCTAGCTCTCAGAGATTCATGTAAACTGCTGGAGAATTACAGAAATGTCCATGAGAACTTGCAGGGAAGTAAACTTAGTATGGATATTTCCAGTTTAAGTTTAGTCCACCCATTCAACAATAAGCACCAACTATATGCAAGGCATTATGCTGGGAACTAGGGATTAAATGATGAACATAACCTATCACAATCCTTATGTCATGGTATACACAGAATAGTAGAGAAGACACAGATATAAAGGAAATAATAATCTAAAAATGGAAAATTTTCAATTGTGAATAAGTGCTATGAAAATAAGACAGGAAGTTCAGGGAAGACTTCATTGATATGAGGATCATTGAGCTATGATCTGAAGAGTGAATAGGAATTTAAAAAGTACAAAAGGGAGAGAAAAATGTCCCAGGCCTTCTGGCAGGAGGAAGCAAATAAGAGATTGAAAAGAGACCCATGTGGCAAGAGAAGATAAAGCAAGTACATGATAAATCTGGAGAGGCAGATGAAGCCAGAATATGATGCAAGCCTTCTGGGACATGGTATGAAGCTTCAAAATTAAAAGAGCATCTTCATGATGGAATTAAAAACTCTTTAAAAATTCTATCCAATGGATATTCCTAATGCTAGAGTCTTATTTACACATTAATTATATTTGTGTATTACTCCTATACATTATAGATAACTTGGATAATCATGTAAATTACTATTTACAAATATTATTTTATTATAATTTAAATATTAATTTAAACATAATTTATAAAAATAAATATATTCAAATATTATATTAAACTACTATTTAACAAAAATACTCAACAGATAAGTAAAGTTAGTCTTTCAGATGCCTTTCTAAACCATATATGAAAGAGAAGGTGTGCATTTGCAAAGATTTAGAGATCATGAAATAAATTCAAATTGGAAATTAAATATGAATATCATTCTGGAAATAAATTCTATAATTTTAACATACTAAGATCATTTGTTTTTCTGAGTAAAGGCCTGAGGAATATGTGATCAAATAGCAGCTTCATAATATTTACTTTAGTCATCAGACCACTCTAATTTTTAAATAAATAAAAGAGATGTAAATTCCTTTTTAAGATACACACTTTTGCTATTCTACATTTACAGTTAAAAATTTCTACTGCATTTATGGTTTCACCAAGCGTCTTTTAACAATCTGGATAATGCAATAATATATGTTGTTCTAAATACTATCTTTATCACTAAGAGGTGCTTTTATATATTTGAACATGAGAAATTCAAGGTAAATCAAAACCCATGGTACATATTTCAAGGCCTGCTTTAACCCAGACACAGCTGTATATTTTTTCCATTATATTCATGGTAGATACAGTATCACAAGCATTTAACAGAGGAAAAAGACCACATAAGCCATGCTCTTCTCATGCACATCTATAACTTCAATAATGCATGACTCTTGTTAATATACAGGGAACTGTGTAGTTGAAATATCCCCACCAGAAATTATAGCCTTAAGGGAGAAAATTGGGCTTCTTGGTTCCTGGACTAAATAGAGAACAAAAAATCAAGAGTAAGCACAAAGGTCTCTTCCTATTTAACCAGTATAATGCCTTTATTAAATATGTACTTAACCCAGGACCAATAGTATTCACTTCCCAAATTTCATAAAATATTAAAAGTACATTTATTATTTAAAAAAAATTTTTTAATGTAGAACGCTTCACGAATTTTCATGTCATCCTTGCACAGGGGCCATGCTAATCTCTAATCATGCTAATCATTCCAACTGTAGTATATGCACTGCCGAAGGGAGTACAAAAGTACATTTTTAAAAATCAAATTTTAGGGGTGCCTGGGTGGCTCAGTCGGTAGAGCATCCGGCTTCAGCTCAGGTCATGATCTCACGGTTTGTGGGTTCAAGCCCCGTGTCAGGCTCTGTGCTGACAGCTAGCTCAGAGGCTAGAACCTGCTTCGGATTCTGTGTCTCCCTCTCTCTCTGACCCTCCCCTGCTCATGCTGTGTCTCTTTCTCTCTCTCAAAAATAAATAAAACATTAGAAAAAAATTTAACAAAAAAAATCAAATTTTACTAACACAAGAAGCATTTCAACATATTTTTAAAGGAATTATTAAATAAAGGCTATCACATTTCACGTTGTTCAAGCTTTTTTTCCCCCTTCTCCAGGTACATCTTCCTCAAGAAGCTTGTGAGATTTTGGAAACTTTAGAGATCAAAGAGCTTTAATTTTATCAATTCCACATTTTCAGTTTAACAAGTACATCCCATTCAATGTCCTTGAAAGTGTTCTATAGTAATCACTACTTGAAAGAAAATCTGATTATGTAGTTTAGCTCACTTTAGTTGTAATACTTCATTTTTTTTAGTGCAATGGTCAAATTCTGGGCAATTGCTTCCCATAACAAAATGGAGGCTGTTATTGAATATGAACTATATTACTGATTTAATATATACCATTGCTATTGTTATTACTATCACTATTACATACGATTTGAATTTTCTTTTAAGCAATTTTTCACATGCTGTGTCATCTAAAATATTAGTTCATTAATGTCTCCGTAATTTGAAAATACCTCTGTATTATTCAGTTTGGGCTACTATAACAAAATACCATAGACAGGGTGCCTTATAAACAACAGAAATATATTTCTCAGAGTTCTAGATGCTGACAGTCTGATAGCATTCTGCAGCATGGTTGGGTTCTGTTGAGAGCCATCTTCTGAGGTGCAGACTGCTGAATTCTCCTTGTTTCCACATGGTAGAAAGTGATAAAGCTCTCTAGGATATTTTTTTTATAAGGGGAATACTCCCATTTATAAGGGCTGTAATCTTCATGACCTAATCACTTCCCAAAGGTCCTACCTCCTAAAACTATCACAATGAGGATTAGGGTTTCAACAAATGAATTTTGAGGGAACACAAATATTCAGTCCATAGCAATCTCCAAAGCAGGAGGTGATTTAATTTATAATGATTTTTCTGAAATTAGAATAGAATGTGTTTTCTGAAATCAGAATATACAAATGTCCCCTATATAAGATTTATTAGATTTATTAACTAAATTTACCAAAATTCTAAGAAGCTAGACTCCATTATAGGTGATGTATGGTTTCTTTCCAGCATTTATTTTGTTTATTTCTGAGATCTGTATGCATCTTTTAAGATTTTTGGCATATTTGAATACCATGGAGAAATCATATGCTATATTTCATTATTTAGTTTTCTTGTATCATTCATTAGTGAATCCAAATTTCTTAAAAGGCTTAGGTTCATGTGATGTTAGTGTTGACATCATTCAAATACTATAAATTTAGTATGTGCTCTAAAACAAATAGAACATATTTGGAGAAAAAAGCTGAAACATACTCATTTGCTCTCTGAAGAAAACGGTAAGCAGTAACACTAAAAGACAAATATGATAAGGTAGAAAATTAGATATGAGTTTATGATGTGATAAAAACAATAGAAGGGTAAACATTCCCCTTGACAATTTAACATAAGTCTGTTCAAGAGAGACTATGACATAGCTTCATCAAGTAATAAATGAGGTACTCAGTACTCTAAAATGTGGAGAGAACTGGGATAGTCTTCACTTGAAAAATAATTCTTTGGACAATTAAGTCAGCCTTTAGTATCACAAGAATATAAACATATTAATAATGAAAAATGGATTTCTGGTGTACCTGGGTGGCTCAGTCAGTTGAGCATCCGACTTTGTCTCAGGTCATGATCTCATGGTTCATGAGTTCCAGCCCCACATCTGACAGTTTGCTACTGTCGGCACAGAGCCTGCTCCAGTTCTTCTATCCTCCTTCCTCTCTCCTCTCCCCCATTCTCTCTCTCTCTCTCTCTCTCAAAAATAACGTTTTTGTAAAAAAAAAAAAAAACAGAAATGGTAGATTTCTGAAGTTGTCAAATTATAGTTTATTGTCAGGTTGATTTCCATATAACACCCAGTGCTCTTCCCCACAAGTGACCTCCACCATGACCATCACCCCCCTTCCCCTTTCCCCCTCCCCCTTCCGCCCTCAGTTTGTTTTCAGTTTTCAAGAGTCTCTCGTGCTTTGCATAATACGTGGAACTTTGCTGTCATGCAACCCTCTGTAATAGAGAATTTGTCTGAATTTGGGTACATATTGGAACTCCTTGTAAGTATATTTACCAGATTTATCAGCAAGAAAAAGTCCTTGTTCATTAATTGCTTTTCTGTAGCCAAAATACTTGTAGGAATGGAGGTACTGGGAAGCAAAGACTCATAGCTGCCCTCTGTTACACTAATCTCAAAATGTTGGAATGTATTTTGTAGACTCCTTACTTCTGTTAATAATTCTGTCATGGATATCTAAGCTATAAATTTACCTAAATCTTATCAAAGCTATTTATATGCTTACGTTATACATCAGATAATAAAAGCTCTCAACTATACATTACAGTATAGGTGTTATTCTCACAATTTGATGGATGATGTCCTTGCATCAGTCATATGTTCTAGTTAATATATCAATATTAATACACTAATATATTATGTTCTATATATATGGGTACCAGTCACTAAAACACAGATTACAGTAAAGTTAACAATATTATCCTGGCTTCACCTATTCTTTTGTTGCTTCTACACTTGTTACTTTATTTAATCCTTACACTCACTCTAATTATATTTATCAATATTCCATTTTACAGAAGAAGAATTTGAGGCCTTATCAAAGCTAAGTTCTTCTCTATAGTCACACAACTAATTAATGTCTTAGCAAGAATTTGAAAGAGAACCAATCTGACCTATAGAGTGGTTTTTGATGTAAAAACTAAATACAAGTAATCTGTTTTAACCTTTCTTTCCTAATCATCATGATATAAATAAATTATCCTTAGGAAATAGATGTGTATGTACATCACATATCATAGTTTTAAGTAGCCCTATATTCTTCTGGGTTTGTGTTCTATGTGTTTCAGTGGGACTCCAGATTTGCTTTTGTTTTCTTTTCTGGAAAAGAAAATCATTGTCTCTGATTTTTGTACTATTTTTTAAAGTTTCCATTTTCTTTGATCTTTTTAAAAATATATTTCACATATAACATTGTGTAAATTTAATATGTACAACATGTTGATTTCATACAGTTATATATTGGAAAATGATTGCATTGTAGTGATAATTAGCACCTCTATCATTTTGGATAAAGAAGTCTACAGGGGAGGAGAGTAAGATGGAGTAGGAAGACTCTAGGCTCACCTGGATCCATTAACACAACTAAAAAACTATCAAATCATCCTAAATACCCCAGAAATCAGTCTGAAGATGGTGAAAAAACTCCACAACTAAAGGGAGAGAAGAGGCCATATTGAAGAAGGTAAGAAGTGCAGAGACATGGTTAAGGGGAGAAACAGATCACTGGTGCCATAGATATGGACAGGGAGCCATGGTCATGGAGAAGGGCGGGAGAGAGAAAGAGGGGAGCACACAGGGGAATGCACAAGGAGAATGTTTCCCCAAAGCCACTGGCTTGTAAAATGAGAGGGACTGAATTTCATACATTCTTCCAACCAGTGGGACTTAAAGCCTGGAGTTTTAAAGGCCATCAGGCTTGGCTGGGATAGAGCCTAATGGGCACTGCACTGCTCCAAGAGTGAAAACAGAAAGACAAACCTGGGGCACACAGGTTGGAAACAACCATCTGAAGAATATCTGGGGCACATAGAGGTGAGATTATTTGCTCTTCTTAGAGGCAGAGTTCACAGAGAAATTTTGCTGGGAGGAAAGGAACTAGCTGCCACCATTTCAGTCCCCACCCAATGAGCATAAAGACAGAGACACTTGTGGGAAGCAGCACAGCATTGATGCTGGCTGCCTAACTTGCTTACACCAGGCCTCACCCTCTTGCCCTCTGGTGGGACTGCCCTTTGCTGGGGAATGGGAAGGGCCGACCCTGCATGGCCTCTGTTCTCAGGGCCCCTGGGAACGTGGGACTTGGAGTACCAGGAAGGCATGAGGGACAGAGCCTTCCTGGTCACCAGCCAAGTGCGTCAGGACCACAGCACCAGAGATGCGGAGCCTTCCTGGTTATCAGCCAAGTGATACTGGACCCCTGGGAACGTGGCACTTGTTGGAGTCCCGGGAGAATGTGCAGGACAGAGCCTCCCTGGTCACCAGCCAAGTGCATCAGTGCCCGCACAACTACAGGATGCTCCTGATCTGTCCTTCATCTGTAGCTATTGTTCTGAATAAAACATTTACTATAACATTTACTGTGCTCTCCAAGCTTGCAAGGAGGGTATAAAATAAGATGCTGTTCCTAATAAAGTTTGCCATTAGCTATCAACTCTTGGTCCATCTCCATTGCTTTTGGGGACGTCCATGTTTCCATTAATGTTTGGAAACATCCCGGGATTCATTCACATTCCCATTAGGGAATGTCCCTTGTTCATGTTTCCATTAGCCATCAGCTTTTGGGAATGTCCCTGTTTCCATTGGCCATCAGCCTTTGGGAACGGCATTGCATCGCTCGTCGTCTCCCTAGGACCCCTCCTCACGAAGGAGAACCTACCACAGCCCTTCTCAGTCAATCTGGCTTCAATCCAAATATGGCCGGCCCCTTTCCCAGAAGACCACCACAAACCTCTGCCCACCTCACGTCTCCCAACCAGAGAGTTCTGAAGGGCCTCAGTTCTGATGGAGTAAGGTCTTATTTCAAGGGAAGACCAGAATACATCTAATTAAAATTCACCACATTCAGGCCAGGGACCAATCACTGCCCACTGCAGGCAAGGAGAGCCTCTGCAGATGACTGTCCTGAAGGATACAAGAGCCAGAACACAACAGCAGAGTGCATATAGCATACACTGTAGACACTCCCTGAAGCACCAGGCCCTGGGCACTATATGACTTCTTCTTCTTTTTTTTTTTAAACATTTATTTATTGTTGAGAGACAGAGTGCAAGCAGGGGAGGGGCAGAGAGAGAGGGAGACACAGAATCCGAAGCAGGCTACAGGCTCTGAGCTGTCAGCACAGAGCCTGACACGGGGCTCCAACCCACTAACCGTGAGATCATGATCTAAGCTGAAGTCGGACGCTCAACCGACTGAGCCACCCAGGCGCCCCAACTATATGACTTCTTAAGGCTATTACTTTCACAAGCAGTAGATATACTGACTTCTCTAACACAGAGAAGAAGGCAGAGACTTAGACAAAATGTGAAGATGGGGGAATTTATCACAAATGAAGAACAAAATAAGACCAAGGCCAGGGATCTAGGCAAAACAGATATGAGTAACATGCCCAATGCAGAATTTAAGGCAATAATCATAAGGATATTCACTGGGCCTGAGAAAAGAATAGAAGACATCAGGGAGACCTTTAACACAGAGATAAAAAGTTAAAAAAGAATGAATCAGAGATGAAGAATGCAATAAACAAGGCTTGATGGAATGAAGTGCAGGATGGAAGAAACAGAGGAACAAATTAGTGACCCAGAGGACAAAATAATGGAAAGTAATGAGGCTGAACAAAAGAGAGACAGAAGAATTGTGGACCAGGAGAATAAACTTAGGGAACTCAGTGACTCCATCAAACATAATAATATGCCTATTATAGGAGGCCCAGAAGAAGATGAAAGAGAAAGGGGGTGGAAAATTTATCTGAAGAAATAATAGCTGAAAACCTCCCTAATCTGGGGAAGGAAACAGATACATACATCCAGGAGGCAGAGAACTCCCATCAAAATCAACAAAAGCCGGCCAACACCGAAAAATATTGTAATTAAATTTGTAATATATAGTGATAAAGAAAAAAAATCTTAAAAGCAACAAGTCAAAAGAAGTCCTTAACTTACAAGGGAAAACTATAAGGCAAGCTGAAAATTTCTCAACAGAAATGTGGCAAGCCAGAAGGGAGTGCCATTATATATTCAGTGTGCTGAATGGGAAAATTCTGCAGCCAAGAATACTTTATCCAGAAAGCTACTACTCAGAATAGAAAGAGAGGTAAAGAATTTCTTCTAGATTAAAAAAAAACTAAAGGAGTTTATGACCATGAAACCAGCCCTGTAAGAAATATTAAAGGGGTCTCTAAGTACAAAGAAGAGACCAAAAGAAACAAAAGACAAAAAAAAAAAATCAGAAAAAATGTCCAGAAACAAAGACAAAACAAGTAATAAAATGGCAATAAATACATATCTATCAATAATTACTTTGAATTTAAAGGGACTAAATGCTACAATCAAAAGATTTAGAGTGTCATAATGGATTAAAAAAAAAAAACAAGACCCATCTATCTGCTGCCTACAAGAGACTCATTTCAACCCTAAAAACACTTGCAGATGGAAAGTGAGGGGATGGAGAAACATTTATCATGCAAATAAGTGTAAAAGAGAGCCAGAGTAGTAATACTTATATTGGAAAAAATAGACTTTAAAACAAAGACTGCAAAATGAGGCAAAAGAGCACATTTATATAATCATAAAGGAGACAATCCAAAAGAAGATATAATAATTGTAAATACTTAGGTACCCAACATGAAACCCCCAAATATATTAAACAATTAATTAATAACAAACATAAAGGAAATAATTGATAAGACAATAATAGTAAGAGACTTTAATACCCCACTTACATTATTGGACAGATCATCTAAACAGAAAACAAGAAAACAATGACTTAAAGTCACATTAAGTGACTTAAAGGAGTTAAAGGACACAGTTGACCAGATGGACTTAAAAGATATATTCAGAACATCCCATCCTAAAGCAGCAGAATACATTCTTTTCAAGTGCACATGGGACATTCAACAAAATAAGTCACATACTGGTCATAAAACAGGCCTCAACAAATACAAAAAGACTGAAATCACACTATGCACCTTTTCTGACCACAACACTATGTAACTTGAAGTCAACCACAATAAAAGATTTCAAAAGACCACAAATACATGGAGGTTAAAACACATGATTGTAAACAATCAAGGAGTCAACCAGGAAATCAAAGAAGAAATTTAAAAATACAAGGAAACAAATGAAAATGATAATACAATGATCCAAAACTTTTCAGATACAGCAAAAGCAGATATAAGAAGAAATTGTATAGCAATAGAAGCCTACATCAAGAAGCAAGAAAATTCTTAAATAAACAATCTAGCCTTGCACCTAAAGGAGCTAGAAAAGGAACAACAAACAAAGTCTAAAACCCACATAAGGAAGGAAGTAATAAATATTAGAGCATAAATAAATGATACAGAAACTAAAAAACAAACAATAGAACAGATCAACAAAATCAGGAGCTGAGTTTTTGAAAAAAAAAATAAAATAAAATTGATAAGCCTCTAGCCAGACTTATCACAAAGAAAAGAGAAGGGTCCCAAATAAAATCACAAACAAGGAGAAAAATAACAACCAACATGACAGAAATACAAATAATTGTAAGAGAATATTATAAAATATATACCAACAAATTGGACAACCTGGAAGAAATGGATAAATTCCTAGAAACATAAACTACCAAAATTGAAAGAGGAAGAAATAGAAAACTTGAACAGACCAATAACCAGCAAAGAAATTGAGTCACTAATCAAAAACCTACCAACAAACAAAAGTCCAGGGCCAGTTGGCTTTTTAGGTGATTTCTACCAAACATTTAAGGAAGAGTTAATACCTATTCTTCTCAAACTATTCCAAAAAATAGAAATGGAAGGAAAACTTCCAAATTTATTCCATGAGGCCAGCATTACCCTGATTTCAAAGCCAGATAAAAACTCCACTAAAAAAGAGGACTACAGAACAATATCCCTGGGGAACATGGATGCAAAAATTCTCAGTGAAATACTAGCAAACCAAATACAACAATACATTAAAAGAATGATTCACCATGATGAAGTAGGATTTATTCCTGGGTTGCAAGGGTGGTTCAATATTTGTAACCAACATCATACACCACAATAATAAAAGAAAGGATTAAGTACCATGTGATCATTTCAATAGATGCAGAAAAAGCATGACAAAGTACAAAAACCATTCATGATAAAAACTCTCAACAAAGTAGTTTTAGAGAGAACATACTTCATTCAATATAATGAAAGTCATATATGAAAAACCCACAATTAAGATCATCCTCAATGGGGAAAAACTGAGAGCTTTTCCTCTATGATCAGGAATAAGACAGGGATATATACTCTCACCAATGTTACTTAATATAGTACTGGAGTTCTTGCCACAGCTATCAGACAACAGTAAGAAATAAAAGACAACCAAATTGGCAAGGAAGAAGTACAACTTTCAACTATTTGCAGATGACATGATATGTTATATAGAAAATCCCAAAGCCTCCACCAAAAAACAAAAAACAAAAAAAGGAAAAACTGCTAGAACTGATAAACAAATTTAGTAAAGTTGCAGGAATACCAAATCAATGTACAGAAATCTGTTGCATTTATATACATCAATACTGAAGCAGCAGAAAGAGAAATCAAGGAATAATCCCATTTACAACTGCACCAAGACCAATAAGATACCTAGGAATAAACACACCCAAAGTGGTGAAAGAGCTGTACTCTCAAAACTATAAAACCATGATGAAAGAAATTGAACATGACACAAATAAATGGAAAGACATTCCATGCTCATGGATTGGAAGAAGAAATATTAAAATGTCTATACTACACAAAACAATCTGCACATTTAATGCAATCCCTATTAAAATACCAACAGCATTTTTCACAGAACCAAACAATCAATCCTAAAATTTGTATGGAACCACAAAGGCCCTGAATATCCAAAACTACCTTGAAAAGGAAAAGCAAAATAGGAGGCATCCATCACAATTCTGGACTTCAAGTTATATTACAAAGGGGGAGTGATCAAGACAGTATGGTACTGGCACAAAAACAGACACATAGATCAATAAAGCAGAATAGAAACCACCCCCCCATGGACCAAAAACTATATGGTCAATTAATTTTCAATAAAGCAGAAAAGAATAGCCAATGTGGAAAAGACAATCTCTTCAACAAATGGTGTTGGGAAATCTGGACAGCAACATGCAAAAGAATGAAACTGGACCACTTTCTTATACCATACACAAAAATAAGTTTGAAATTGATAAAAGACCTATATATGACAGACATGAAACCATTAAAAAAATCCTAGAGGAGGTACATGTAGTAAGCTCTTTGACAACAGCCATAGCAACTTGTTAATAAATATGTCTACTTAGGCAAGAGAAACAGAAGCAAAAATAAAACTATTGGGACTTAATCAAAATAAAAGGCTTCTGCACAGCAAAGGAAACAATCAACAAAACTAAAAGGCAACCTATGGAATAGGAGAAGATATTTGCAAATGACATATCTGATAAAGGGTTAGTATCCAAAACTTTAGTATTCAAAAGTATACAAAAGAACTTATATAACTCAACGCCCCAAAAATAAATAATCCAGTTAAAAAACGGACAGAAGACATGATAGACATTTTTTCAAAGAAGACCTTCAGACGACCGATGACCAATAGACACATGAAAATATGATCAACATCACTGGCCATCAGGGAAATACAAACCAAAACTACAATGAGATATCACCTCACACCTGTCACCATGGCTAAAATCAACAACACAAGAAACAACAGGTGCTGTCAAGGATGTGGAGAAGGGGGATCCCCCATGGACTGTTGGTGGGAACGCAAACTAGTGCAGCCACTTTAGAAAACAGTATGGAGGTTCCTCAAAAAGTTAAAAATAGAACTACCCTATGATTCAGCAGTTGCACTACTAGATATTTACCCAAAGAATTAAAAAATACTTATTCAAAAGGATACATACACCCTAATGTATAATATGTATACATACACCCTAATATAGCAGTATTGTCTACAATAGCCAAATTATGGAAACGGCCCAAGTGTTCCTTAACAGATGAATGAATAAAGAAGAAGTGGTATGTACGTACACACACACACACACACACACACACACACACACTGGAATATTAGTCATCCACAAAAAATGAAATCCTGCCATTTGCAATGATATGGATGGAACTAGAGAGTATTATGTAAGCAAAATAATTCAGTTAGAGAAACACAGATACCATATGATTTCACTTAGATGTGGAATCTAAGAAACAAAGCAAATAATCAAGGGGGAAAAAAGAGAGAGGCAAACCAAGAAACAGACTTCACTATAGAGAACTGATGGTTACCAGAGGGGAGGTGAGTGGGAGGATGGATTTAAATACTTGATGGGGATTAAAGAGTGCACTTGTTGTGATGAGCAATTTATGGAAGTATTGAATCTCTATAGTGTACACCTGAAACTAATATTACATTGTCTATTTACTAACTAGAATTTAAATAAAACTTTAAAGAAAAAGAATTCTATGAGTCGGCTTATGAAGAGGACCTAGCATTTGAATACAGAAATGTGTGGTATAGTTGTTTGACAGAAATTCAGTTTCCTTTAGGATTTTTCTGCTTTGAAACTTTTTTTCTATTTTTTCTCACCCTTGGTACTACTGACATTTTGCACTGGATAACTCTCTGTTCTGTGGGGATGTCTTGTGTTTTTTAGGATATTTAGCAACATCCTTTGCCTCTGTTAAGTAAATGCCAGCAGCACCTACGTTCCCCAATCATGACAACTAAAATTTCCTCCAGAAATTGCCAAAAGAAATATCCCCTATGGGACAAAAACACCTTCTGCTGAAAACCACAGGTTTAAAACAATACCACTAAAGAAAAAGAGAGCAGATAAGCATTCTTCAGTGCAGTCTTATTCAATTCAAAAAAAGGCAAAATCATGGACATGGCTTTTCTGACTAACTTGTGGATTACAGAGTTGACTATGGAAAGAAGGAATTTTGAATACATAATTATATGCATAGTTTAGTTTCATCAATTTTTCATTGAAATTCAACTCATTTTATTAAGTAAGTTTCATATAGATAAAACAATGAAAAATATGAGGAAATCACCATGTACTTGGTATTTTAAAATCATGACTATTATAAATAATATACTCAAAATGATGACTATTATAAATAATATACTCAGTTGTGGTTTCACATTGCAGAGATTTGCTCACCTTGTGGTCTTTGAGTTGGATTCTATGCTAGGCCTAAGAACCTATTTTCTCACTAGATTAAATATTGTGAAATAAAAAGAAAATATGTAAATATAATATGCCCCAAAGCAAAAAATTAATTTTCAACACAGATGGGTTTCAGGAGGTTTAATGCCAAAGATTTTAAAAGTCTTGTGCCAGGGGGGACTTTGTTTGCAACTGAGATAAAATATTTCCTGTATTACCCTCACAGAATGATGAGTTTCATTCCCAAAGCAGACATTTGAAGGGTCATTTGAAATAAAGTGAAAAGCATTAAATATCCAATTCCCTTATTCCCAACAGTACCATTAACTCTATCTGTTCTATCCCCTCAAATGGAAAAAGGACTAGTAGGTAGGAAGGTGGGTAAAATACTTTATGATATAATTTTTTCCCAAACAGAAATTAATCACAAAAGGATAATTCTGAAGTTTTTATTCAGTGACAACCTTATATGTAGTCAAAGGGAGTTAAATCTAAATAAGGACAACCTTAATTCCCATTCCATATGGTGAACTGATATCAATGAAGTCTTCCACATTTAGCCAAGAAAACCTGATTATCACAAATTCATTTCTTTGCAGCCTTCTTTTGTCAATAAATAAACATTGCGGTGTATGGAGGGCTTAGGTTACCTATTAAATAATGGATCCAGCCATTGCCTTCAAAGAGCTATTATTCTATAAAAGGTAGTTAGGAAAGAGATAGAAGGAACTTCTAGAAATGTACACATACTTTTTCCCCCTCCTGAACATACAATATGCACTTAACCAATGCTGAATGAAACTAAACTGAGAAAAGTTACATGAGTTAGAAAACAGACTGGATGGTTCTAGAAAGATTTACACTCATATAAAAGAAAGCTGTAAATGACCTTGAATTCTTAAAATCCTGTTTGGGAATGCTTCAGAAAGTTTCCAGAAATTCCACTTGATTATTCAAAATGTGTGCCTTGGGCTCAGATAAGTTGAGAAAGAATCATATTTGCAACCACCATACATTTCACAATTTCTGCACTTGTCCATTATTCTCATAAATTCATTTGGATTTATCCCTATTTGGGGAAAGAAAAAAAAAAGCTTGCTCCAAAGAAGCAATTTATTCTTTAATGTAAATCCCCAGGCATACCTCAAGCTGTGGCTTTGTCATTGGTTCAGATGATTCTCTATGTAAATGTTCCTCTATAATTTAATTTGTAGTTAGACTTACATAGACAAGTTTGGGGGGGAACTATTTCTTCATACATGCTCAACATCTCCACTGTGGTAATATGGCTAATCTGGGAGACTCGCTTCCAAATGAGAAAATATGAAAGAAGAGAGTTTATGGCTATACTCAAAGGCCCAAAGTACACCTTGTAAGAAGTTACTTCAGCTGAATGTTGTGCTTTCTTCTCCTTAGTAAAAGAATAATACCCTTCAGAGTTTGAATGATCCCAACATGCCTAAGCCACCTTACCCCTACTCTAAATAAAGGTTTATTATTTTGTACTGCACAGTCCCCCAAAAATCTAATGGTAATGATATTTAGCACTGAAATTGTTATGCATATATAACTTTTTGTAAAAACTACATAAGTTATGACAAGTTATACTCATTTATTTTAGATGGATGTTACCTTAGACATAAAAAATACTCTGAATACAAGTTATCTCAACTCAGATTAAAAAGCTAACTTTGTATGTATACCTCAAAGGAATTCTCTATAGAGAGAATACCATCATATAGATGAATGGCAAGGAACACTAGCAATGTAAAATTAAATGATAAAATCTACTTCTTACTACCAAAAGTACATTTCAAACACTGTACAAAATATTCACATTGTGAATAAAACCTTTTTAAAAAATAATACATGTTTCTTTTTTCACAATGGACTTGCTGCCAGAACACAGGTGTCAGGAACACCGCCACTAAACCTAAGCCAAAATGTGAAAGGAAAAGACTCATATCAATATCCTTGTCATTGGACACACAGAGTTACTTAAGTCTAACACTACAGGTCTTCTGATCTACAAATGTGGTGGGATCGACAAAAGAATTATCAAAAAATTTGAGAAGGAGGCTGCTGAGATGGGAAAGGGTTCCTTCAAGTATGCCTGGGTCTTGGACAAACTGAAAGCTGAATGTGCACATGGTATCACCATTGATATCTCCTTGTGTAAACTGGAGACCAGCAAGTAATATGTGAACATCACTAATGCCCCAGGAGGACACAGAGACTTTCTCATAAACATGATTACACATGATTACAGGCAAATCTCAGGCTGTATCTCAGGCAAATCAGGTGCTGTCCTGATTGTTTTTTTCTGGTATTGGTGAATTTGAAGCAGGTATCTCCAAGAATGGGCAGACTCATGGGGATGTCCTTTTGGCTTACGCACTGGAGGTGAAACAACTGATTGTTCGTGTTAACAAAATGAATTCCACTGAGCCACCCTACAGCCAGAAGAGATGCAAGGAAATGGTTAAGGAAGTCAGCACCTATATTAAGAAAACTGGCTACAACCCTGACAAAGTAGCATTTGTGCTAATTTCTGGTTGGAATGGTGACAATATGCTGGAGCCAAGTGCTAACATGCCTTGGTTCAGGGATGGAAAGTCACCCATAATGATGGCAATGCCAGTGAGACCACACTGCTTGAAGCTCTGGATTCCATTCTGCCACCAACTAGTCCAACTGACAAGCCTTTGTATCTGCCTCTCTGGGACGTCTAAAAAATTGGTAGTATTGGTACTGTGCCTGTGGGCCAAGTAGAGACTGGTGTTCTTAAACCCGGCATGGTGGTCACCTTTGCTCCAGTCAATGTTGCAGCTGGAGTCAAGTGCGTTGAATGCATCATGAAGCTTTGAGTGAGGTTCTTCCTGGGGATAATGTCGGCTTCAGTGTTAAGAACATATCTGTCAAAGATGTTCATCGAGGCAATGTGGCTGGTGACAGCAGAAATGACCGACCAATGGAAGCAGCTGGCTTCACAGCTCAGGTGATTATCCTGAACCATTCAGGAACCTGTGCCGGATTGTCACACAGCTCACATTGCTTGCAAGTTTGCTGAGCTGAAGTGGAAGACTGATCATCATTTTGGAAAAAAGCTAGAAGATGGCCCCAAGTTCTTGAAATCCGGTGATGCCCCCATTGTTAATATCGTTCCTGGCAAGCCTATGTCTTGTTGAGAGCTTGTCTGACTATCTTCCTCTAGGCCATTTTGCTGTTAGTGACATGACACAGTTGCTGTGCATATCATCAAAACAGTGAACAAGAAGGAAGCTGGAACTGGCAAGGTCACCAAGCCTGCCCAGAAAGTTCAGAGGGGGTAAGTGGATTATTATCCCCAATACCTGACACCCCAGTCTTTTTTTAAAAATTTTTAATGTTTTATTTATTTTTGAAAGAGACAGAGAGACAGTGTGAGCAGGGGAGGGTCAGAGAGAGAAGGAGACACAGAATCAGAAGACAGACTCCAGACTCGGAGCTAGCTGTCAGCACAGAGCCCAATGCAGGGCCAGAACCCATGAACCATGAGATCATTACCTGAGCCGAAGTCGGACGCCCAACCCACTGAGCCACCCAGGTGCACTGTGGCACCCCAGTCTTAATCAGTGGTGGAAGAATGGTCTCAGAACTATTTGTGTCAATTGGCCATTTAAGCTTAATACTGAAAGACTGGTTAATGGTAACAATGCATTGTAAAACCTTCAGAAGGAAAGGAGAATGTTTTGTGAACCGTTTGTTTTGTGTGTGTGGTGTGGCAGTTTTAAGTTGCTAATTTTTTAAATCAGTACTTTTTAATGGAAACAACTTGACCAAAAGTCTGTCACAGAATTTTGAGACCCATTAAAACAAAAGTTTAATGAGAAAAACAAAAATAAAATAATACATGTTCTTCATACTATCTTCAGAGAACATAAATCATGGAAATTTACATTCAAAGTGACATAAGGGGGATGCCTGGGTGGTTCACTAGGTTAAGCATCCAACTTGATTTCAGCTCAGGTCATGATCCCACAGTTCATGGGATCGAGTCCTGTGTCAGGCCCTGCACTGACAATATGGGGCCTGCTTGGGATTCTCTCTCTCCCTCTCTCTCTGCCCGCTACTCCACACGCTAGCACATATGCACACATGCACTCTCTCTCAAAATAAACACTTACAAAAATAAAGTGACATAAGAAACAGACTGAATGTACCATAATCATATTAGTTTACTGTGACCCACAAATGTCTATTTTTTTATTTAAGTTTCATATTTAAAATACGTATAATAAAGTCTATACTGTCCAATATGGGAGCCACATGTCACATCTTTTATATTTGCATTTAAATTAATCAGAAATGGATAAATTTTAAAATTATTTTCTCCATCATACTAGCCACATTTACAGTGCCCAGTAGCCATATACTCATCATTACAAAAAATCTTATTGTCAATTGTGCTATGTATAGATAACTGATATGAGAAATATATGTATCTTGAAAATATTTAAGGATTTTTAGAAAATTTATATTTTCCCACTTGTAGACCACTTGACTTTCAGAAGAAAGGCACTTCTAAATTCTGACCAGTTCTATGTGATTATACAACGCCTCCATCAATCATTCTAATTAGAATCAGGAAATATTAAATTAAGACTTTTCTACTTCATGCACTTTTGAAAACAGCTTTCCTAATTTCATAGACCAGCTATCCACCAAACTGATGACAAGGCTAAAGAGTATGAAGAGAAGCTTATTATATGTAATTTTACTGATTGCTCCCATTATTGTAATTATATTCTACTTAGTTTTAACTTCATTTAAAAACTTAGAGGTAAGGATAGCGTTATCTGTCAGGATTCTCCAGGAAAAAAAAAAGATAGGGAAATATATGATTTATTTCTATGGAATTGGCTTATACAATTGTAGAAACTGGGAAGTATGAAAGCTGTCAGGCAGGCCAACTGATTAGAAATTCAAGCAAGAGTTAATTCTGCAGTCTTGAGGCTGAATTTCTTTTTCTCCAGGAAACCTCAGGTTTTTGCTCTTATGGCCTTAAACTGATTGGATGTATAATCTCTTTACCTAAAGTCAACTGATTGTAGCTGTTAACCACATGGGAAAAACACCTTCAGAGCAAAACCTAGATAAGTGTTTGATTAAATAACTGGGCCTAGCCCAAATGATACAAAATTAACAATCGCAGATGGTAATGAGGTCATCTTAATTCTCTAAAATGGAACTGGGGTGAGAGAGATTGAGGTCTCTTCTGATGGCCAGAATGTGTCCAGGTCCCTGTAAGAATTCCTATTTACCACTTCAAACATGGGGGGAAGACTCAACAACCCCTGTTATGATAATAATCTAGACAACAGGTTCCTTAGCAATGAGATTTATAAATGGATAAATTGCAAGACTTTCCCTTCTTTGGACTGGTGGATTAGTGAATTGTCTGCAGTTGTCTGCCTTTATCCTGAGGACTCTTTCCAGAATAGTGTTTTATTTCCTTTGGCAAAACTCAGTGAAAATAACACTACACGCTTGTGTCCTGCCCTCTCCACTCCCCAACTTAATACTTTATCCTATATCATTGACCTTCTTTTTCTCAGTCTCCGTCCTTTTTCTCTATTCTTCTTTTTTCTTATTTCAATAACTTAAATACAGATCTACTTTATGAATAAAATTTTTAAACACTGTGTTCAAAATAAATATTTTGCATTAAAGGCTATAATTTTAGATACTTGAAACTACTTCAAATTAAAATAAAATCATGGGAAAATATTATTTTAACAATTCACGCTCTATGTGCCCTAAACTCAGGATTTAAGACTATACATTCTGTACTTCTTGATGAAGAAGTATAGTATAGAAGTATAGTATAGTATAGAAGACTATACATTCTGTACTTCTCTCTCTCTCTCCCTCCCTCCCTCCCCCTCTCAAAAAAATAATATTTAATATTTACTTACAGTTTTGGGGTACCTGGGCGGCTCAACTAGCTAAGCATCCAATTCTTGATTTCGGCTCAGGTCATGATCTCAAAGTTCATGAGTTCGAGCCCCACGTTGGGCTCTGCACTGGCAATGCAGAGCCTGTGTGAGATTCTCTCTTTCTCACTCTCTCTCTGCCCCCGCCCCCACTTGCACCTTCTCTTTCTCTCAAAATAAATAAATAAGACTTTTAAACAGCTTTAGAACAAAGCTGGAGAGAAGCTGAACATTCCTGCACATTTGAATTTCAGAATAAACATATATGAACCCTCCCCCAAAAGGCTTCATGCATATATGCCTCTGAACTCAAATGTGAGAATGTTAAAGAATGTGCTTTGTGATAAGATCCTACAGTAGCATGGAAAATCATACATCCACAGGACTCTAGGTTATATCCTTTGAAAAATCCAAATGAGAATGTTCAAATTTACAACTTGGAACAGCAATTGCATTATA
>CM053579.1:22348742-22380550 GCA_028646485.1 Cryptoprocta ferox
TGCACTCATAGGTCTAACAGGAGAAACCCAACAGAGGACCATGGGGAGGGGAAGGAGGAAAAAGAGTTAGGGAGAGGGAGGGAGACCAAACACGAGAGACTCTTGAATACTGAAAACAAACTGAGGGGGGAAGGGGAAGGGGGAAAGGTAATGGGGGGTGATGGTCTTGGTGGAGGTCACTTGTGGGGAAGAGCACTGGGTGTTATATGGAAACCAACCTGACAATAAAGTTAAAAAAAAATAAATAAAATAAAAACATCTACCTGTGATAAAAAAAAAAAGATCTCCTCATGTAAAAAAAACTAGTTTGTATATTAGAAAACTGAGATTTCTTTTAAGTATTCCAGAAAATTCAGAAAATGAATAAAAATATTAATATGGAGTGAATAACTAGTATCTAATAGGAGTATTATTGCCCTGAATATGTATTGGGAAATATTGAACTAGACAGTATGCTATTCATGGGCAGTAACGATGATTTTTTTTTACAGTTTCCCCAGTCTAAGCTTAGTGCTAGTTAAGTGTCTAATAAATGTTGAATGGATGAAAGGATAAAATGGATAGATGGATGGATGGATATAGGGATGGATGGATGGATGGATGGATGAAAGTGTGAATGAATTAACAAGTGAATAAAATGACTTCTGATCAACAGTTGAAATAGGTCACAGACTTCACTTTATGAGGTCAAAATTTCTTTGCCCCAAGAAAAATTCTTTTTTTACTCTATTAAATGGCCTTTAAGATTTGAACTTGACATTATCATCAAATCAGTAGATACATTTCAAGAAATAATACATGATTTTGACCTTTTTTATTGTAGCCACCACATCATCAGTCTGCTTGATTAACTTGTCAGCTTTCTCCTCTCCAGACTGTGAGCCAAGCCCTTTGTACTGAGAGCTTTTAAAAAGGCTAAAGAATCTATGATAAGGTCAGGATATATCAACAGAGAAATCAGAGCAAGATTTTGTAGTTTAGTTTTATAAGATGAAAATGACTGAAAATTGATTAGTTACTGTCTCATAATACTTCATTTATTTATGATTTCTTTATGCAAGTAGGACACAGGTTTTCTCAGAGTAAAAACTTTGAAGTCAATTTAAGTAAAAACTTTGAAATCAATCTATTTTAAGGCCCCATAAACTAAAAGTTATTTATAGAACTACAGCCTGGGCTGCATTTTCAGGAAGTATCTTATTTATTAAATAAATAGAATAGTAAAATACCCTGAACTAAGCAGAGAAAAACAACACTACATCTCGCAAGACTACCTATTATCAATGTCAATCAACATTTTTGATGGTCGTATTTGACACAAAGCACTGTATTTTGTATTTTGAAGAGATTAGAAAACAAGTCTACCATGTACCTAAAACCAATGTAATTCATAGAGAGAAAAAAGCCATATGTGATTCAGCCCAAGACCACTTAAAAACATAGCTATGAAAATATATAAATTTAAATACTCAGAAGAAATAATATGCAGAAGACATCATAGTGAAGAAAGGAGTAGGTTCATGGTTCAGATGGTTCAGCTAAGTCAGTCGTTCTCAACTGGGAGAAATTTTGCACATTCAACACTATCTGGAGGTATTTTTGTTTGAGGATATACTACTGGTATACTACTAGCATTAGTGGGTAAATACCATGAACACTGCTCAATATCCTACAATACATAAGACAGTCCCCCACAACAAGGAATCTGACCCAAAACATCAGTGGTGCTGAGGCTGAGAAACTCTGAGCTATGTTCTAGTAAGACACATTCATGGTACTCTTGGTGTTCAACCTTCATCATCTTCCCACAATATTAGGTTACTAAGTGTACTAAGTGTAATCAATATTTTAATGCACATACTGCTCTAAAAATTATGTGATCTAAGTCCATTTTCCTACTTTAATGTAATGACACTTGACCCTTATGCATCAAAATTATTTTAGTGGTGTACCTAAACAATATTATTGTTTGTTAGGGTCTGAGATAAGATCATTTGATTTTTCATAGCTATTTTAAATTTTCAAAGAGAAAAAATAGTGAATCAGCAAAGAGTTAATGACACCCATTATAGCATCTTATGTTGAAGGTAAAAAAATAAAAATAGAACCGTCCATAAGGCACAAAATTAGCATTGATGATTTTGATTGTAAATGAAACCCTTTGCTCAAAGTGCTATTGCCTCTCAGAGAGGGCAGTATATGAGTATCAGACATTAGTTTTCTTTCCTGATTTCTCTCATCAGTTTTTTTTTTACCACTTAGTGAGAAGTATCATGATTAAGAAAAGTTTGAATATTAGTGTAATTTTTATAAGGTAAACATTTACAGCCAAATGTCACTCTCACCTTTGTCAATGAAAAGTACATGATCTGTGAATAAAAATATCTAAAACATGATGGTCTCATTTCTTATTGTCTTTGGCTGAGATTTAATATGCTCTTTGACTTCTGTTCTAAAAGAAATGCAACAATCTCAGGAGTAGCTTAAAAATTTTAGTACTCCATTTTACATTTGGTAATCTGAGCAGATAAAACCTGATTTTCAAATAACCATCAGCAAGAGGTATTAAACAATGTCCTGAGCTTTTGTTTTAGACTTGAGAATTCAGATTGGGAAAAGGTTTTAGCAAAATCTTTGAGTATAGTTCATATAGTAATCCAACCTCTTATCTCTGGGACCTTGGTGCATCCATAATTCTCCTCAATTCACAGCATCCTTTCCTATAGTGTTTTCATTCTTCCCTCCTTCACTTGGGTGAAGTTCCAGAGACAGCACTTAGATGGCCCTGCTTCCCTCAGCAGATGTTCCGTTTGATCACTGACAGGTAAAGAAAATAACCAATCCATAGTCATCATCACCAAAGTATAATTTGTCCAAGATGGATCTACATTTTAATATGGGTCTCTTAGAAATAAAATGCTTTACATGAAAGCAGTGACTCCAAAGTAACATTAGTTGATTAGCATATTGATTGCATTTCTGGCCTAATAGATTTATTAATATGTGAAAGATGCAGCTTAACCAAATGACAACAGAAACAATGAATTCATAGACCTAAGAAAATAAAATACAAAATAATTGAGAGATGGATGTCTCTGATAGAAAGTGACCCTGATCATGATAAATTATACACATGCATATTCAGCTATTATAGAAAAGGAGTCAATCCTATCTAATATTAATATATTTTGATAGTAGAATCTGAAGTTTTCCCATTTTTTATAAATATTAATCTAAAGGATTATGCTAAAACTAATGTATTTCTTTGTTGCAGTTGTCATTTTCAGATTATTTTGATTTAAAACAATTAAAAGAATACAGAGCTGAAAACTGTATAAGTATTCATCATGAGATAAATAGTAAAGACACACTTACCAGTTTATTTTAATGATAATTTCAGCAAAAGTCAACTATTACATTTTACAGATTAACAGAATATATTAAGGGGTTATAGAAAGACAGGGATTCTATTAGACTAGAAGTGTACATATTTTGGCTTGAAATCTATTTTCTGTGACACTTAAAAGTGAGTGTGATATTCCTCTGGATTATCAGACAAAATCCAAGAAAACATCGATAAAAAATGGCTGAACTCCCATAGCCTGAGAGGGAGGTTAAGATGCATGTTACCATGACAAACTGTAAAAGCTAGGAAGGAGTAAGACTGGATATTACAGTTGAGAACATTAGGTGAAATGATAGATTGAAAATGATGGTTACACCAAGGGAGGAGAAAGGTTTCCCAGTAGGAGGAAAATATATAATATATAACATGATAAAATAGTATGTAGGAAGAGTCATAAAATAATGAATTGCTAAGAGGGAAAATATGATTTTAAATGTTATAATCACTTATCACTAAATATATTTTTAAAAGAATTATAGAAACATAGCATATTAGCTTTAGAATGAAGCAGAAAAAGCATCTAACACATCTCCATCATTTTGAAAATGATAACTGAGGTCAAGAGAAATAAAAGTTGTCTAAAGTCACAAAATAAATCAGTGGCACAAGAGTAACATTTTATAGTATAATGAAAGTATCAAATGCTGCATATAATTTGTTTATTTGAATTGGAGCCCAACCTCTCCCACACCAATTCTCCAAAGCAACAAGAAGAAATATTTCAATGGGTACTTTCCTCCTACTTACCTCTTAGCAAAAGATTGTCATTCATTTTAGACTGGCTTTATCCATATCAGAAAATAATAATTAGAATGTATTCTTTGCTTACTGTGCCAGATACTGTAAATATTTTTCTTTTCTCTCATTTATTCTTCCGACAGTCTTACTAGAAAGGCACACTTAGTGTCCCCATTTTCAGAGAAAAAATGGGGCTTAACAGGGTAGCAACTTGCCCAAACTATCACAAATAAAAATAAAATGACCAGAATTCTGAATCCAATAGCCTAACTTTGGATGCTTCTAGGCTCTACTGCCTCCAAAAGGTGGAACTTGTCCCTAATACCTCGTTTGTCAAGGCGTGTAGTGTAACAAAATGAACAAGGCTAAACACCCTTGACTGTTCAATGAAGCAAAATCCAAATAAGTAACATGCAAACAAAGTAATAAATAAAAGAATAGAAAGTTGCTTGGGATCTAAGCAAACCTCACTGCTACTACAACAACAAAAGCCTTCAAGGATAATACCTCTTGATGAGAAGTTTTATTTGTCTGTGAGGTCCATTAATGAGGGTAGAAGCTTGGAATGAGTCAACAGAAACAGACAAGCTGGCAATACAAAAGAGAGGAAATAATCCATAGAGTAACATTCCTAACCAAGATAAGAAAGGATGGAACTCAGATCACAGGTGAGATGGTTACCCTTGAAAAGGAGGAAGGATACCACTTCCCTCTAAAAGGGTGCAGATGCAGATATAATTTCTGATTTGGTAGCAGTGAGGCAGGGGATGGGGAGCGATAATTTAAAGGTGCTCATTTTCTCTGTGAAATAGGCAAGAGATAATCAACTGTAAAAGGTTGGAGGTTTAAAGAGATTGAAAATGTTTTGAAATAGCTGTTATACAGAATTGGAAGGAAGTTGACTGGAGGAGTATAGAAATATTGTCAGGTACCAGTGAGGTCCCCTGTGAAAAATAAGTGATTGATATGAGTATTTTAGCATATAACATCCCATCTGTGGTGGTTAATTCTGTGTCAACTTGGCTGGATATTTCTGAGAGAATATTTTTGGATAAGATTTACATTTAAATCAGTGGATTTACTAAAGTGAATTGCCCTCCATAACATGGATGGGCCTCATCCAATCCACTGAAGGTCTAAATAGAACAAAAGGCTGACTTTCCCCTGACCAAGAGGGAATACTCCAGCAGCTTCAGACTTCATCTGCAACATCAGCTCTTTTCGGGGTCTCTAGCTTGCCAGCCTCCCCCATCAGATTTTGGATTCACTAAGCCTCTCCAATTGTATGAGTCACTTAAAATATCTTTTTCTATATATTTACACATTCTATTGGTTCTGTTTCTCTGGAGAACCCTGATTAATACATCACCTATACAGAAAATGGAATTAAACATAAATACATAATGAAAATATTAAAATTATCAATATACATGTTTACAGATCAAGAAATAGAACATTCCCAATGCTCTAAATACCTTATGTACCCCATCCTTATTCCATTTCCTCCCAAGACCATATTCTAAAATTGACAATAGTTTGCACATTTTTTCTTAATAGCATGCAGTCTCCCTCTATAGACTCCAAAAAGATAGATAGGTGGATTCAGCCAACGTTGTATTTAACAGAATGGTACAATATAAGGAAGACAGGATTTTAAAAAATAAGAATATTAACAGAGTTTCATTGATGGAATGGGCTATATAGGCAAAGAGGTAAAGTGATATGTTAGAAGGGAAAAAGAAGACTGGAAACTTATGAAATAATAATAGACAAGGACCACTGCTAGCTAATGATTACCAGACTGGCTTCCAGTACTTCAAAACTCGTCTTGGGGCACCTGGGTGGCTCAGTCGATAGAGTGTCCGGCTTCAGCTCAGGTCATGATCTCGAGTTAGTGGGTTCAAGCCCCACATCAGGCTCTGTGCTGACAGCTAGCTCAGAGCCTGGAGCCTGTTTTCGGATTCTGTGTCTCCCTCTCTCTCTGACCCTGCCCTGCTCATGCTGTCTCTCTCTCTCTCTCTCAAAAATAAATAAAACATTTAAAATTTTTAAAAAAAACTAGTCTTAATTTTTAGTAAATATCCTCTAACATTTAACTAACTTGTAACTAATAAAACCATCTAATTAGTTAATTTATTTTGATCTCCTGCTATATATTTTGTAACCAGTTTATACTAGAAAGTTAATTGGAAAGTTACATCTCTTGATTTTAGCTATATTATGGGTAATTTACTGAGCTTTCCTTCTTCCAGATGAGAACTGTTGCATGTGGCATCAAACTTTAGGACTTTGATTATCTGTGAATCTGTGTGCCAAAGCTGAACCCAAAACAGTACATATTGACCTTGCCAACTCTCAACCCACCTCTGCAGAGGTAAAAGGGTCTTTTCAAACTCTCATTAGGCTTCTTTACTTGATAAGAAGTCATTTCTATGCCCTATTGATTTCTAAAATTTATGCATCTATACTTAGTTATTACCACACTTAATATTATATACCTCAGACCTATTCCAAATCAATATTTATTTTTTTAATTTTTCAATGTTTGTTTATTATTGACAGACATAGAGAGACAGAGCATGAGCAGGGGAGGGGTTGAAAGGGTGGGGAGACACAGAATCTGTAGTAGGCTCCAGGCTCTGAGCTGTCAGCACAGAGCCTGATGTGGAGCTTGAACTCTCAAACTGCAAGATCATGACCTAAGCTGAAGTCAGATGCTTAACTGAGCCACACAGGTGCCCCAATATTTATTTTAAAAATGATAAAGCAAAACATGGATTTTAGAAAATTGCCTAAAAGTTATGCAAACCATTTATTTCTCTATTCACCAAAAATATGTCCTTGGATTAAGGGAGACCATCAGGGAATATTCTTCAATCATATTATTTAGGACTCATATAAAACTTATTTATTGATGTCATTGTTTTATCTTGAAGAAGCTTATAAGGAAGAATCTTATGAAATGCTTCACTATATTTACTGTAAAGATATTGAGGACACTGTCACTATCATATAGCATCTTCCCTATAAACAATGCATTGGGAAATATTCTTATGTCTTAGTACTAGTGATTGTATTTCTTTTATGAAACTGGTTTATTTTTATCTTCTGTTTACTCTGAATCATGTGTCTATCTTTGCATTAAATGTTAGGAAGCTCAGAAGTAAATGTTTGGCCCACTTTTGGCAACTTAACTGACATTGTGGCACTAATTCTCTGTATTTATATCACCCCTGGCTTTGTTTTATTTTTCTAAGTTTATATATATTTTACCCTGATTGATCTTCCTTACTTTTTGTTTCAACCCTTTTATGCTTTATGAATTTTATAAGTCTTCTTAAATCCTTTTAGGAATAAGAACATAGATCAGTAAATATACTATATATAACTTATAGACAAAGAAGAAAGCATGGATTAGTGGAAAGAGCAAAAGCTAAGGTCCCTTAACTGGACCTCTGTTTTCTAATATAAAAAATATGTATTACACTTTGCCCTATTGCTCAAGATCTCTGCGCAAATAAAGATAGTAGATATAAAAATACTATAGCAGACTAACTCTTAAATGCAAGACAACCATAGAATTGTCATATTTCAAGCAGAATATAATTGATGATTTGCGCAATAAGTTAAATAAGAATTATATCCCCCAATCACATTGAAAATAATAACAGCCATCAAAAAAAGAGAATATAGCCAATATTAGTGGTTTTATTCTAAGCCTTGATGACAGTCTGGAATTCAGCATTATCATCAGCTAGTTAAAAATTATTTGGTGTCTTCCTATCTGCACAAAATGTTTTGCTACAATCTGCAAAGCTCTTTAACCCAGAAAATAAGTTACTCCATTTCTGCATCTGTAAACATAAAAGGTTGTGCTACACTTCCCATGTTCCCTTCTAGACAAAATCTATATGATTTTATAGCTTTTCTGGTTTATGTAAATCAAATAACTATTCACAGTATGTTTTATGTCATCATAAAATAATACTTACTATTAACTTTATTAAACATTAAATTACAGAACTAATTTCTGTAAGTTCAGCACTCCACTTATCCTTTTGTGCCATATATAATAGCCTCATGCTCAATACCAAGGTCTAATCCATAATATTACCATAAAGGATGTTACTGAAACAGAAAACCACTGGTAGGATGAGGAAATGTCATATTCAACACCCATGTTAGGAACCAAACACAGAACGGATAAAACATTTCCTGGAAAATAGATACAAGTGGCTGCTTTGAATGTGGCTGTGAATATCCAAGGAAAAACATTAAAAATTCTATTTAGAAGCACTGTTAATCAAGTATACAATAATACTAAGATATTAAGGAGATTATTGGAACAATCTACAGGTACTTACTACCATAGCTGCGATTGAAGCCACAGAGAAACAAAATCACCTTTTCAGATGGTTTTCTTAATGACTAAGAGGAATGACCAAGAGGGACAAGTGATCAATAATGTGGTGGTTTTAAGATATGCCCACAAAATCTTTGATCCTCCTCATTTCAAAAGGCAGCGTCTAATTTCCCTCCCCTTGAGTTAGAGATACAGATAAAATAACATATAAAATTAAAATAAATAAATAAAACACTGCATGAGTTTGGAGACTATTCATAAAAAGCACTTTAAGTTCTATCTCAGTCTCTTTCTTCCACACTCAACCTCCTTCCATCTCTCTCTGTGTCCCTCTTACCCTCCCTTTCCCTCTTTCTCTCTCTCTCAGATCACTCATTCTCAAGAACACCAGATGCTATGTCATGAAGACATTCACTTATCCAGAGACTGTGTGGAACTGAGGCCTTCTGCTAGTGAGGAACTTGAGGACTCCTACCAATAGTCATATGAGTGAGCTTGGAAGTGAATCCTCCAACCTCTTAATCCTTCAGATGACTACAGTCCTGGCTAACATCTTGGCTGTAACCTCATGGACGACCCTGAACTAAAGTCACTCAGCTAAGCTTCTCCCAAATTCCTGACTCAAAGAAACTATGGGATAATAAATATTTGTTGTTTTAAACAACCAGGTTTGAGGTTAACTTGTTGTGCAACAATACATAAGTTATACAAATAAGGAATTCAATTCTAAATATATCAGGTATATGAATTCCTGGGAAAGATGGAGAAAGAACTTGAATTAGTTGGTGAATAATGGAGAACACCTGACAAAGTAATAAACCTTCATGTTTCAAAGGATGTGGGGTCATCTACGTAAGTTATCCAAGCATGATAGGATTTTTTAAAAATATATTTTCAGTTTTCAAAATTCACTCTGTTAATATGGTTTTACTAGTGACTCTAAAAGAAACTCTTCCTTATGAAAGAAGCATTGTTCATATCAAATAGGACACTTCCTCCTGCCCTTTCTGCCCATTTTAGGCACTGTGATTATTTCTAATCCCCTCTAGACTAGTAATCAATTTGAAAGCATTTGGTGTATCTTAATATTGCTAGAATCATAACCATTGATAGGTGTTTAGACACCAAACAATAAATGCTTTTAAATATCACAGAGGTATAACATTACCTATCTGTAAACAAACCTGAAAAATGCAGATACTCAGTCTCCCAAACATATGCTGCTTAAAATGCACTGCCCCGTCACTCTGACTGCCCTCATCATTTTTCAAGCTGACAAATCAGAAAGCTGGAACTTTTTCTTTCCCTTCAGCTATTGTATTTATTCAAAGTGAACCATGAACAAGCTTAGACAAAGGTAAATTTAACTGACAAGGTGACACTTGGTTAATGATATGATTCGACACCAGCCTTCACCCGCCTCACTTTTAACATCCCTGGTGCCCTCGTTGTATATTTTACTCCTTGATCCTTATACATGCAAAGAAGAAGAAGCCTTTCCATCTTATTTCTTTGATAAAAATAATATTGAAAAGTTTACATTTCATTCTTTCATTAATACACTAAACCATAACCATAACAAGATTTGCTACATAGAAACCTTTCCTACTTCCATTCAAATACACATTGAAATACCAAAGATTTCATTATGAGGCAGTTTGGTCTTTGAGGAACTCAAGGAAGATAGCAAGGCTACAGTAAAATGCCAGCATGTTTATTTAACTTCATCAAAACTATGCCGAAATGAGTACTAAGAATGTTAGTTTAAAGTAATAGTATAGCAATATGAGTTCTCAAGTTTGATTTTTTTTATTTAGTTTTGGGCATCTTTGTGGCTCAGTCAGTTAAGCTTCTGACTCTTGATTTAGGCTTAGCTCATGATCTCACAGTTTGTGGGTCCAAGCCCCACATTGGGCTCAGTGCTAACAGCATGCAGTCTGCTTGGGATTCTCTATCTCCTTCTCTCTCTCTGCCCCTCCCCTGCTTGTGCTCATTCTCTCTCTCTCTCTCTCTCTCTCTCTCTCAAAATAAACTTTAAAAAGAATAAGGACAAAAATAAAAAATAAAAGCATATTTACTTTGAATAACACTGCAAATCATTTAAAGCAACCTGCATTTGTAAGGTTTTTAAAATGAAATGCAGGGGCACCTGAGTGGTTCAGCTGATTGAGCGTCTGACTCTTGATTTCAGCTCAGGTCATGATCCCAGGCTCATGAGATCAAGCCCTGTATTGGGCTCCATGCTGAGTGTGAAGCCTGCTTGGGATTCTCTCTTCTCTCTTCTCTTTCTCTCTCTCTCCGCCCCCCTTTGCCCTTCTCCCCTATTCGCACACGCTCTGTAAAAATAAATAAATTAATAAAATTTAAAAATAAAATGAAATGAAATATGTAAAGTTGTTATAGCAGGCCATGGAACATGGTATGGGCTCGATAGATGGTATTTATTACTAACACTAATAGTGCAGTTGGTCTCGTTTTTATTAGCACTAGTACTAGTAGTGACAATAATAATCTGGTAGCTTGATAATAGCTCCCTATTCTCCCTTTATGTGTGCATTTTTTCCAGAAGGAAACATTATAAAGGGCCAGTCAGTGAACACATTACCAAGATGTTTATTGAGTCAATTTATTATATATAATCAGGAGAAAACAATAAGATTTTATGCAAGACGATGAGAGACTCAAGTTAGAGTAGAAAGAAAAGAAAGGTGAATTCTCCCCAACTTTTACAAAGGAAAAAATATTCTAGCTACTAACACATGTAATAATACTAACCCATTATGGGATCCACTGCTATGAGTTGCAAAAGATATTACCACTATAAAATCCACACAAAGAAGATAAGGGAAGAGAAAGAATAAAAATAAAAATCGTCGTCGTCGT
Organism: Cryptoprocta ferox; assembly: GCA_028646485.1. Taxonomy (NCBI): domain Eukaryota; kingdom Metazoa; phylum Chordata; class Mammalia; order Carnivora; family Eupleridae; genus Cryptoprocta; species Cryptoprocta ferox. The sequence continues at coordinate 22,360,133 of CM053579.1, forward strand.
CATCATCATCATCCAATACGGAGAGAATACAGAAAAGAGGGCAGAAATAACTGAAGACAAGTTTGGTAACTATAAAATTGTCTTGACAGGAAGGACAGAGACAAAATGGAGACCTCTCCTCCAAAACTTAGTATTTTACAGTCCTAAGTATTTACCCAGTCTATTTTTTGTAAGGAGGTGACTCTGATCTTTAACTCCTCCACAGAAGTTGAATTTATAGAGGGCATACAGATTTCCAAGAAAGGTAACTTAAGAGAGCTTGTAGGTACATATTTGGTTTAAAGGATTGTAAATCCTGGGGGGATCTCCAGGTCAGACACAATTACTCTGAATCTTCTCTTAAATCACTCAGCCTCTCTGCTCTACTGTTTTACCTAGTTAAGAGATGTCTTTTCTAAAGCCTAAACAATGTACATTCCTCTATCAGCCATGGCAAAGACTCCTTAGAAATGCAAAATAAATTTCAGCTGTTACAATTTCTTTCAAAATTAAAAGCCCTGGTTTTATCTAAGATCAAAATGAAAGCGAGACTGAGGTGGAAGTGCCAGAGGAATTTAGAGTCCAAGAGATTTATTTTTCTTTATCATCAGCGATTCTGAACAGTTCACAGAAATACTAATATCTGCTTATTAAAAGTAAGAGTGTGAAAGAGTGGGGGGGGGAATTGGATAATAAAAAAGAACTGGACTTCATATTTAGTTCCTTCAGCTATCAAAGTGCTTTCAAAACACTCTAATGATAATGAGTTAAATGTCAGCATCAGTGAGCATAGGAAATTAAGATCTTTTTGCACTTGGCAATAAATTACACAGAAGCTTGTAGGAGAAAACTTACTCTGCTTAAAGTGGGGGCATCCGGTAGGATGCAAAGTGCTGCTGTTGCTGTTCTTCCTATTGAACAAACATTTGTATGACACTTGGCATTTTATCAAGTGCCTATAATAATTTTTATTAGTTACTGTTATAGTTATATAGATATAACTATATATATATATATATATATATATATAGTAACTAGTTATGTAGTTATAGACACCTAAAGACATAAGCCAATATTAATCATCCCATTTTCCAGATGAGAACACTGGGATACTTAAATTTTTCAAGTAGGTGTTACCTGAATCATTCATTGATAAACAGCTTTTTAAAAGTGGTTCATCCAAATAGGAACAAGCTCCAATTAGGAGCTACTCTTATAGTCACCAGGACTTGAACTAAAATGACATTTGAGTTCATCCAATCTGAATGTTCTCTTAAAATGTAAATTGATACTTCAAACTCAAAACTTTTTAAATACCACTAAAATATAAAAAGAACAAAATCATAACTAGATAATGAACATATATAGTAGTAATTAAAGTATTACTTAAAGTACTAATTTAAGCATATACGCTATATATTAAAAAACAAATACCAGACAATCCCTTTTCACTGGTCTCTGGACAATGGGTACTTACACATCTGTCATTATTTTGTGTCTCTGCTGGACCACAAAAGACTTAACTAATTTCTGATATAATAATCATGGAATTTTCATTCTCTTTCAGAAATTATTCACAGCTCAGACTTTATATTACTCTAAGATTTTAGCCAATTTCCTTAAACTGTACACTACAGAAGCTAGAATTAAAAGCCAATTCCTCTCAATAATTGTTTAAAATGCTATTTTGCTGAGGTTTTCTCCCTCACCTATTTGTGCCCTTGACCTGTGGGTAAAAAATATAAATCTTTCTTCTTGTCTTTCTATTCAGTTGCTTAATTACCTGAAAAAATCTTTTAGTACCTTTAATACCTGAATCATCATTGTTATTTGGCCAAGATATTAATACTGGGAGAAAATACACCTGCATGAAAAAGGAAATAGATAGTTGACCTTATTGTACTACTGCAATCTACCAATATTGTCCTTGTGAATATTTTTTAACAGAATAGGTGAGTGCATGAAAAACAGATTTTATATTTATATATATATATATATATATATATATATATACACATACACATACATACACACACACACACACACACACACTCACAAAAGCATAATATTCCCCCTGGCATATGTTTTTTAAATTATAGGAATATTCCAGTAAGTTGATTTGACAGAGAAAGGAGAAAAAGGCTTAGACCAAAGACTGGTGTTTTAAATGGAATTTAAAAATTGTGTAAGCAGGACACCTGGGTGGCTCGGTTAAGTGTCCGACTTTGGCTCAGATCATGATCTCATGGATCATGAGTTCAAGCCCCATGTCCAGCTCTGTGCTGATAGCTCGGAGCCTGGGGCTTGCTTCAGATTCTGTTTCTGCCTCTCTGCCTCTTCCCCTTATATGCTCTGTCTCTCTCTAAAAAATAAGCATTAAAATATTCTTTAAAAATAATAAAAATATATACAAAAAATAAAAATTGTGCAAGCTATTTAAAACACCACTTTTGAAAAATTATTAAACTCTTTAATAAATGGAAATATCCAAAATAATAAATAATTATTAGCAAAGCTTGTACAAGGTTGGTGATCAACAAGTGTTTACTGAATGACAAAATATCACCATATAATCTTGCATAATATCACTGGAAAATACATCCTTTAGGGAACTGGATTAATATAAAATAATATAAACTTTTTGGAAGTTCAAAGGTCTAACAGAAAGCAGTTGGAAAAAACAAGCCTGTCTCATTTCCTTTCATTTGAAATACCTTTGTGAATGAGGCAGTGCTATCCTCCTTAGCACATGTGCCTCTATGTATTAGAAGAATTAACAATATTCTTTATTATTTTCATAAAATGATAATTTCATGTCCTTTGGATTTCCTTTAGTTCATAATGTCTTACATGTACAACCCCTCCCAAAAAAGTCTGCATTTGGTTTGATTAATACCTCTATCTCACACAGCAATTACTTTTAATGCTCTTTATAGTTTCACCTTGCCATAAACAACTATAGGCTTTATTCATTTTACATCATTGTCTTCTCAGTAAAGTAATAATTCTTCCATGCAAAAGTCACAACATGTAAGTGGAGCTAATGCCCTACTTTAATGTAGTTTAAAGTTTTTCAATAGCATTGAATTATAAAAGCAACTTGGAGACAAATGATGATCAGAATCTTAAACACTGGATCAAAAAATAATCTGAATAACTCCACTCTAAATCACTGTGACACAGAACCAACAGTCTGTAAAAGAAACAAACACTAAGAAGAACTCATCAGAAAGAAAACTCCAAGATTTCACTATAAAGAATGTAACTAGAGATCATTTTCTTGAGAGTGGCGAAAGTGGCTTGAGATTGAATTTATTTACCTTTCCCAGCCTACTTAGAACTAGAAGTACTGATGAGATTAAATAGCCAGAGGCCAAATGAGGCCAAAAGGATACAGGAAAACAGAAGAGCCTTTGAATCATTAATCCATGAACATGTGTGAATGAATGATACTGAGAAAAAGTTTCTTCCATCTTGTGTTAGTGATCATGCTTCACCCTGTACTTATGTCTTCCCCCTCTAGTCACTAAATTCCTAGCAATTATCCTTCACTGGCTGCCAAGATAAATCAATCTTCACTTGAACCTTTACTTGGTTAAAATTCAGGGACATCAGAGGATTTTTCACATAATTACACAGTCAGGTGTAAAAGCATTTGACAGATTATCATATAATCCATTAGTAGCTAGTATTCTGTAAGGCAGGAAAGCCATTGTTTGTCCTCAGCATATGTATCTGTAATTGAGGCTTGTGCACTATCAGTAGACCTTTCACATGTGCATAGAGCATCTGCACAATTCAGTCACAGTGATCAGTTTTAGCAAAACAAAAATGATGAGAGAGAAGGAGGAAGAAAGAGGAAAAGAAAAGGAAAGAAGAGAGAGGGAAAGGAAGAAATAAGGAAGCACCATTTGCACCCTCATATTTTTTCTGTGGTGAACAAACCTTTAGGTAGCCTCCATACTTGCTTCCTGGTGATCATGTCTGTACAATCCCCTCCCTTTGAGTGTAGGTGGGACTGACTGGTGACATTCTTCTAACCAGCAAAATATGTCAAAGGTAATTCGATGTCATTCCCATAATTGTGTTAGGTTATATAAAATGCTACCTTGCTAGCAGAATTGCTCTAGGGTCTTGTTGTTTTTGACTCTGAAGAGGCAAGCTGCTGTGAGTCCTACAGCCATAAGGAAATAAATTCTGCCAACAACCTGAGAGAGCTTGGAAGCCCTTTTTTCAGTCAACCCAGATGAAAATCCAGCTCTGACTGACACCTTGATTACAGTTTTGCCAAGGACTCAGATAAGCTATGCCTGGATTCCTGACCCACAAAAATGATAAGAAATGTTTAGTTTTTTAAGCCATCAATTTTGTGACAATTTGTTTTTCAGTATAGAAAACTAATGCATCTTCTGATAACATGAACCTGTATCCAAAATTAAGTTATCCTACTTATTTTTTTCTTAATACATTAAAGTCTGGTAAAATATTTTGAAATTTCTATATGCCTTCTCTAATTGAAGTGTGAATACTAACTAGTAATAACAAATATTTATTTTCCTCAAAACATTACTATAAAATACTTGGAAAAACAGAAAACCAGTTTCTTCTACTGTAAGTATCAATTCACGGTAATTAGAAATACTATGTATGGAGGCGCCTGGGTGGCTCAGTCAGTTAAGCGTCTGACTTCGGCTCAGGTCATGATCTCTCGGTTCATGAGTTTGAGCCCTGCGTCAGGCTCTGACAGCTCAGAGCCTGGAGCCTGCTTCAGATTCTGTGCCTCCTTCTCTCTCTGACCCTCCCCTGCTCACACTCTGTCTTTTTCTCTACCTCAAAAGTAAAAAAGCATTAAAAATTAAAAAAAAAAAAGAAATGCAATGTATGTAAAGCATTAAATGCTAAATTTTAAGATACTTAGTTATTGTCAATATTAAGAGGATTTGAATAAAATCATAAATGTAAGTGAAAGGGACCTTAGAAATGTTTAGATCCAAATCATTCTTTTCATAGATGAAGAAGTTGAAACCCAGAGAAGGAACGTGACTACGGTAACTTAGCTAACTAGTGGCAGGGCTGGAAACCTTGGATAGCTAATACTTTTCACCATCCGACCTTATTTCTAAAAATTGTACCATTATTCTAAAAGAAATGTATAACACATTCAAATGAATGTTAGCCACTAAGAATATAGTAAATGTTTAATTATGCAGGTAAGAATTATAGATACGTATTGAATTTCTGGGTTTTCTTTTTTTTATTATAAGAAATGGTGTGCTACTGCATTCACGAAGTCATGACATCTCTTTTTCCATCACCCTGTCTTTCCACATTAGTGCCAAAGTGGTAGAGGTCAATCCATTTTTGCTTTTACTGATTTAAGGCAGAGTTACATATGATTCTTGTTGAAAGACATAATATTTGAATTGCATGATGGAATATTTCACTATATTGATTAAACACTGCAGTTTCTGTAAGTGGCTCCTAAGCTGTTGAGTCAATACTGAAACACAATAATTCTCATACTTGCAGTTGGCTCAAACATTCCTATATCAATCTGCCATATATTAAAGACCATCTGGTACTACATTCTATATTATAACATTTTTATTTGGGTTAAGACAAATTTTAATTTTTTTCCAAAAAATGAGTGTGCTAGTCATTTTATTTTGAGTCTAGAGCATCATGAAGTAAACTAAATCAGCAAATCCTCCTTAGTCACAGTTTTCATAAATGAGACAATCTAAGTAACCTTTCAAACTATAATATTTTATTTGGATCACAAATAATCCCTTTTGCGATATTCTGGTGAAAAAAATGACAGGAAAATATTATACTGTCCACATTCAAAACTCAAGCTGCAGCCTTAAAGTTATATAGTTCCTTTATAAATTTTTAATGCCCAATACATGTTTCTGTACTCTATAGCCTTGAATGCCTCCCAGGGAAGAAAATAAAAGGAAAGGAAGAAAGACAAAGTGACAAACAGAGAGAGAGATAACAATGCATTAAGAAAAGAGTAGTGAGGTGCCTGGGTGGCTGAGTCAGTTGAGGGACCAACTCTTGATTTTGGCTGAGGTAATGATCTTCCAGTGCCTGAGATAGAGCTCCACATTGGGCTCTGCACTGACAGCATGGAGTCTGCTTGGGATCTTCTCCATCTCTCTCTGTCCCTCCCCCGCTTGCTCGCTCTCGCTCTCGCTCTCTCTCTCTCAAAAATAAATAAACATTGGGGCACCTGGGTGGCTCAGTCGGTTAAACCTCTGACTTCGGCTCAGGTCATGATCTCACGCTTGTGGGTTGGAGCCTGGCGTTGGGCTCTGTGCTGACAGCTTAGAGCCTGGAGCCTGGTTCAGATTCTGTGTCTCCCTGTCTCTCTGCCCCTCCCCCTCTCATGCTCTGTCTCTCTCTGTCTCAAAAATAAATAAAACATTTAAAAAAAATTAAAAAATAAACATTTAAAATATAGAATGGTAAAGTATCACTAAAGATTACATCAGATAGTCCACAATTTCACACCTGACTCCAAGTCATAGTATATTTTTAAATTTTCAAATACACACTTTGATTTGACCCCTTTGAACAAGAAACAGAAACAGACTAAGAGAGTTTACAGGGAGAATGGCACATCTTGGCATTAATCCTTTGATAAATATATTCCCCCTCCCTCAAATAGGCCAAATTGTCCATTATTGTCTCTGTGTACCTTATGTGAAAACAAGGCACTACAGTGTATGCATGTCCCAGGTAATAAGCAGTGTAAGGCTTGGGAGCCAATCCAAAGGAGTCAGATCATCCCCATGTTCCAAGATTGCTCAGAAATGGAGACCCTTTATCAATGCCTCGTCATTACTTGGGAACTATATGACTGAGTTCAACTACTTCTTTTCATTTCCATTTTAGTTTCTCCAAATATACTATAGATAATACATTGTAGTGGTCCAGTGTATAAAAGATGTTAAACTAGTGCTCTTAAAAAATATTTAAAACGACATTCTTTATAAAGTTGGCATGAAGCATGTCACTAAATTGCTTTTAATATGATAATGTTTGCAGTTTACTATACCATAAGTGCAGTTGGGCAATAGAGTGTACATGAATATTTCATCCAACAAGGGCCATGATTCTGTAATTATAAACAGACCTGTTCCAACAGAAGTAGACAGATGCTTATGTTTCAAAGCAACTGTTCTAACCAGCACTAGAAGCTGGTTAAAAGCTTGGCAAAGCAGAGGTATGTGGTTTGCATGTGTGTCCACACATGCATGTGCACACAACTGTGCCCAGCCAGGTGTGTGTATTATCTGTAGGAAGTCATTATTTTAGGCACTGGGAAAGTTGAGAAGGCAGCAGTAATGTCAGCCACAGCTGTGACTTAGGCTATGTTACCTCTGTTGCACTCCATTGTATTTTTGCTTTCCTTGTGCCACGTCTATTTCAGAGAAGAGCTTCTGTCTTTTGCTCCAAGTACAACTCTAAACCCTAATCAAATAGTACAGAGATCACCAAAGGGCTCAAGTAGTCTGTATGTTCTATGTTTTTCCATAAGTAAGTTAATAGCTAATGCTAGTTTTCTCTTATTTCTTCAACATTCTCACATGATGTATATTGACTATCATGTCACCAAGATAAAATGACTTATATTAAAAGGAAGAGTAAATATTTTCCTTTTCCTTGTGTGTACTTTTAGTGAACTCCTAGTAATCTGAAATCTTCACTGCTCAACTCATTTGATAGTAGCTGTTAAAGACTCATGCACTGCCTGCCACATTTTAGTGTTAATTTTGTTTTTCTTCTCTCCATGTTTGATTTGATGAAGGCAATAGTATAAAGTGATTAGAACACAACACACAGACAATAATATAGCACAGCACCAACAAGATTTTACATTACGATAATCTTCCATAAAACTAAATATTCACCAATACATCTAAAAGGAACTCTTTTAGAAAATCTCAGGGTCTAAAAGATGCCTCAGAAATATTAATACAACCTCCACTTTACAGATGTAGAAAATGAGGCCTTGAGTAGAAGTGCAAATGGTCTACAGCCTTGGAAAAAGAAACTCTTTGAATCTGTTAAAAAGTCAGTAACTGGGATGGCTCAGTTGGTTAAGTGTCCAACTTCAGCTCAGGTCATAATCTCCCAGTCTGTGGGTTTGAGCCCTGCATCAGGCTCTCTACTGTCAGCTCAGAGCCCATTTCAGATCCTCTGTCCCCTCTCTCTGCCCCTCCTCTGCTCATGCTCTCTCTTAAAAATGAATAAACATTTATTTAAAAAGTCAGTAACAAATACAGTCTAAATAAGATTCTATTTAAATAAAAAAGTGTCTTGGTGAAGAGTACAAATTGCAACAGTTATAAATTACTCAACATTCCCTTGCTTTACCAATAATGGAATCATTGCCAGTAAGAAAATTTAACATCATGTCATAATAATTTCTTTCTAAATTATTTTTTAGACAGAGAAAGAGAGTGAGAGAGAGAAAGAGAGAGAGAGAGAGAGAGAGCAAGCAGGGGAGAAGGGCAGAGGACGAGAGAGAATCCCAAAGAGTCTCCATGATCAGTGTGGAGCCCGATACAGGGCTCAGTCTCATGACTATGAGGATCATGACCTGAGCTGAAATCAAGAGTTGGTTGTTCAATCAACTGAGTCACCCAGGTGCCCCTAAAATTATTTTTTGAAACACTATTAGATTAATAATAAGTGTAAACTTTGATTTTTTTCCTGTATGAAATAATTCATACAATTCAAGTGTATATGAGGTGAGTTTATGATAGTAAATATGTTACTTGAGTATGTTATGTTCATTTATCAGTGACATTCATAGTTCGTATTGTTTCTTCAGGTAGTGGAAAATTAGATGGATACAGTTCACATTTAAGAGAAGTGCAAAGGGCTATGGGGCTTGCTAACACTCTCTCTCTCACTCTTTCTCTCTCCCTCTCTCTCTCTCTCTCTCTCTCTCTCTCTCCCCCTCTGCCCCTCTCTCCCACTCATGCATGCTCTCTCTCTCAAATAAAAAAAAAATAATAAAAAATAAAAAGAAGTGAAAAAAATTTTTGAGTATTGTAAAGAATTTTCTTGAAGGAGGTTTTTCCTTTCATGCTGGTTTTATTTTTTTTCTTTCCAAGTTTTTATTTAAATTTCAGTTAGTTAACATACAGTACAATATTAGTTCCAGGTGTAGAGCCAAGTGATTCATCACCTACATATATGATACCTGGCGTTCATCACAAGGGCCCTAACTTAATAGCGATCACCCATTCAACTCATCCCCCTTGCCCACCTCCCCTCCAGCAACTATCAGTCTGCTCTCTTCAGCCAAGAGTCTGCCCCTTGGTTTCTCTCTTTTCTTCCCCCCTATGCTCATTTGTTTTGTTTCTTAAATTTCACATATGAGTAAAATCATGTGGTATTTGTTTTTCTCTGACAGACTTATTTTGCTTAACATAAATACTCTCTAGCTCCATACACGTTGTTGCAAATGAAAAGATTTCATTCTTTTATGGTTGAGCAAAACTCCGTGGTGTGTGGTGTATATATACACACACACCACATCTTTTTTATACATTCATCAGTTGATGGACATTTTGGCCCTTTCCATAATTTGGTTATTGTTGATAATGTGGTTATAACCATCGGGGTGCATGTATCCCTTCAAATTACTATTTTTGTATCCTTTGGGTAAATTATGCTGGTTTTGTTTTAAAGTTTTGGTTTGTTTTGTTTTTACTTCTGAAAAATTTATTATTTGTTATGCATTTGCTTTGTATCTATTCATTCTACTCTAATCACAGAGTTTCTTTGCTTCATTACAAATTTGTTTTATGTAGAATCAAAAAGGAATCTGGCATGGAGTTGATCATGTTTTCTAGTCTGCCTAAACTATCTCATCCTATGAAAATATTGCTGCATATATGCCTTTCTTTGAAAGTGCAATTCAATTTGAAGTAGATTTGGAAAGTTTCTTAAACAAAATCAGATTGTTTTTTTCTCTAGGTTTGTATAGGCAGAAGAAAACATTTTTTTCAACTAATTTGGGCAGTGCTTAGGTTAAATTGTATATTTTTTCTTTCACACAATATACCTAAATAGATTATGAATATTTGGCATTAGACATTCTTTCAAAATAAATTCCTAACCCAACAGAACTAATATATCATTAATACTGCTAATAACTATTTACAGTTATATCCATATATATCTCCACCCCTTTTACAATGTTGCTCAAGGCTGTCCCTTCTACTTCCTTTCCTTATTTTGCTTCATCTTTCTCTCCTAGTCTTATTATTTAATGAAAGTTTTATTGCCCATCTTTGCAAAATGTTCTATGCTGCAATTGTTTGAAGGATACCATAATAAAAAATTTCATGGAGTATTATAGTTATATACTACTTTTCATCTCAAAGAATCCCAAATCACTTCAAAAAGTATATAATGAGCCAAAGTCTGCAATCAGTCCATGTACACATCTCCTATTAACTTCATTGGAAATTCTGTATTTAAAAAATGATTACAAGATCACATCTCCTGAATATATACTTTAATCATGTCATCCTCCACTGAAATGTAGTCACCTCTGGGTCTGGACCCAGAAGCTATTTGAAAGCATAGTACAACACTCCACAAGATTAGAATAGAAAATGAGATTGGAGATATTCAAAATAGCAGAAAGGAGGTGTTTATTTATTCTTTGATTCATAAATGCACCCAATGCTATAAATAGCCTCTGGGCACATATACAACATTTATAGAAAATTTCAGACACTATTTCAAACAGTATTCCACAAAAGAGGGAAAAGTAGTTGGGTAAAAATAAGTGATCTACTAGGGAGCCAGGGTGGCTCAGTCGGTTGAGCATCCGACTTCGGCTCAGGTCATGATCTCACTGCTCCTGAGTTCGAGCCCCACGTCGGGCTCTGTGCTGGCAGCTCAGAGCCTGGAGCCTGCTTCGGATTCTGTGTCTCCTCCTCCCTCTGCCCCTCCCTTGCTCATACTCTGTCTCTCTCTGTTTCTTAATAATAAATGTTAGTTTTTTTTTTTAAATAAGTGATCTACTTTATAACTGAGCTCATGCATAAATATATTCCTTTTGGGGTGATTTCATCCTTACCTTCCTGGCTAAACCAGGTCAAAATGAAGAATATTGAGATAACTTCTCAAAATGGCAATTGAAATAACAAAGGAGAAAAATATTCTAACATTTGACTCTCAAAAGAATTTGTGCTGAGAATCAGGTTCAAGAGAAGTTATCTCTGAGGGAATTCTCAACAAGGCCCCAAAATATCTTCTTAGATGATCTGAATGGTTAGTGTATTTCCTTGCATTAACCCTCCACCATCCTTCTCCAAACTTCAGTCTTTCAGCTTTGGCACTCTCTAATCCCATTCGCAGCTAATAGCATTCACACCAAATGCCCATACAAAGAAACACAGGTTCAGATATATTCTTTTCCCTCTCTTCTTCTTTCACTATGCTTTCTCTATTTCCTACATCTCGAATTGATTTTCTGGACTATCTTCTGAAGCTCTTCACATTACTCATCCTTTCAAGTGGCAACCACAATGCCCCTTTCCCTACATACATAAAATCACTCACATAAGGGAAGATGATTTGTTCTTTACAATTCTTTCAGCCTAACAGGTAAAACTATAAAGGCAGAAAGAAGATAAATGACTTTTCTCAGATCACACAGCTCAATAGTGACAAATCTAGGACTCAAGTTTTCCAAACTTACTTAATCAACAGCTCTACTCAGAAGAACATTATTTTACTTTTATCTAATCAGTATAATTTACTGAATTTTCTCTAAAATATGAATCTAAAGTATGCTTCTACCTGATTTAAGTTTATAGGAATAAACTCTTCCCAATGTTTTTATTGGGGTAAAATTTATATAATACAAAATTGACCATTAACCATTTTTAAGGTGACATTCAGTGGCATTTACTACATTCTCAATGTTGTACAATAATCACCTCTATTTCCCAAGCATTTTCATCACCCCAAAAAGAAACCCTGTACCCACCCATTAAGTAATCACTCCCCATTCCTCCCTACTCCCAGCCTTCCTTAATCACCAATCTACTTTCCGCTTCTAACTATTCTGGATGTTTCATATATATTAAATAAAAAAATATGTGACCTTAGGGGTGCCTGGATGACTCAGTCAGTTGAGCATCTGACATCGGTTCAGGTCATGATCTTGTGGCTTGTGAGTTCAAGCCCCACACTGGGCTCTGTGCTGACAGGTCAGAGCCTGGAGCCTGATTCAGATTCTGTGTGTCCCCCACTCTCTGCCTCTCTCCCTCTCGCATTCTGTCTCTCTCTCTCTCTCTTTCAAAAATAAATAAACATTAAAAAAATTAAAAAAAGATGTGATCCTTTGTGTGGCTTCCTTCACTTCCTTCACATAATGATGTTTTTAAGGTTCATCCATGTTGTAGCATGTACTGTACTTCATTCCTTTTCATAACTGAATAATATTCCATTTAATGAACAGACCACATTTTGTTTATCCATCCGTCAGTTGATGGATAATTGGACTGCTATAATTTTCTGGCAATTATGAATATTAGTGGTAATAATATCCATGTATAATTTTTGTGTGAAAATGTATTTTCAATTCTCAAGAATATACCTAAAAGTGAGACTGCTGATCATATGGTAACTCTACATTTAATTTCTTGAAGAACCATCAAATTGTTTTCCACAATGGCTGAACCATTTTACGATACCAACAATATTGTACAATGGTTCTAATTACTTCACATCTTTGCCAAGACATTCTATTTCTGGTTGCTGTTGTTGTGCTAAGTGACATAAGTAAGTCAGAGAAAGACCTGTATCACATGATTTCACTCACATGTGTAATTTGAGAGACTTAACAGATGATCATAGGGAAAGGGAAGGAAAATTATGATAAAAACAGAGAGGGAGGCAGTATAAGAGACCCTTAAATACAGAGAACAAACTGAGGGTTGAAGGGGTGGGGGTGGGGAAAATGGGTAATGGGCATTAAGGAGCACAGTTGTTGGGATGAGCACTGGGTGTTGTAAGTAAGTGATGAATCACTGGCTTCTACTCCTGAAGCCAAGACTACACTGTATGTTAACTAACTTGAGATAGATAGATAGATAGATAGATAAATAAAATTTTAAAATGAAAGAAAAAAGGTGAGGGAGATGGAAAAACATTTATCATGCAGATGTGTGTCAAAAGAAAGCCAGAGTGGCTTATATCACACAAAATAGACTTTAAACCAAAGACTGTAAAAAGAGACAAAGATTGGCACCATATAGTCATAAATGGAACAATCCAACAAGATATAATCATTGTAAATATTTATGCACCCAAATAGGAGCACACAAATATAAAAATGAATTAATAACAAAGATAAAGGAACTAACTGATATAAATACAATAATAGCAGGGAACTTTAATACCCCACTTATATCAATGGACAGACCATGTAAACAGAAAATCAGCAAAGAAACAATCACTTTGAATGACACACCAGACCAGATGGACTTAACAGATATATCCATAACATTTCATCCTAAGACAGCCGACTATACATTCTTTTCAAGTGTACATGAAACATTCTTCAGATAAGATCACATATTAGGTCACAAAACAGGTCTCAACAAATACAAAAAGACTGAATTCACACCATGCACCTTTTCTTACCACAACACTGTGAAACTTGAAGTCAACCATAAGAAAAGATTTGGAAAGATCACAAATACATGGAGGTTAAACAGCATGCTACTAAAAAATGAATGGGTCAACCAGGAAATCAAAGAAGGAATTTCAAAATACACAGAAACAAATGAAAATGAGGGGTACTTGGGTGGCTCAGTTGGTTGGGCATCTGACTTCGGCTCAGGTCCTGATCTCGCAGTTTACAAGTTTAGGCCCTGTGTCAGCTCTGTGCTGACAGCTCAGAGCCTGGAGCCTGCTTCAGATTCTGTGTCTCTCCCTCTCTGTGCCTCTTCCCTGCTTGCACTCTGTCTCTCTGTCTCTCTCTCACAAAAAAAAAATGAAAATGAAAACACAACAGTCCAAAACCTGTGGGAAGCAGCAAAAGTGGTCCTACTAGCAAATTATATAGCAATACAGACCTACCTATAGAAGAAAGAAAAATTTCAAATAAACAGCCTAAACTTACATCTAAAGGAGCTAGAAAAAAAACAACAAACAAAGCATAAAACCCACAAAAGGAAGGAAATAATAAAGATCAGAGCAGAAATAAATGATACAGAAACTAAAAAGACAAAAGAACAGATGATGAATGAAACCAGGAACTGGTTCTTTGAGAAGGTCAATAAAATTGATAAACCTCTAGCCAGACTTAACAAAAAGAAAGGAGACAGGACTCAAAAATAAAATCACAAATAAGGGAGGAAATATAACAATGAACACCACAGAAATACATACAATTGTTAGAGGATATTATGAAAAACTATATACCAACAAACTGGACAACCTGGAAAAAATGGATAAATTCTTACAAACATATAAACTATCAAAACAGAAACAGGAAGAAATAGAAAACTTGAACATACCAATAACCAGCAAAGAAACTGAATCATTAATTTAAAAAAAAATCTCCCAACAAACAAAAGTCCAGGGTCAGATAGCTTCACTGTTTCATCATGATCAAGTGGGATTCATTCCTGGGTTGTAAAGGTGGTTCAATATTCAAAATCTATCAATGTCATATACCACATTAATAAAAGAAAGAATAAAAACCATAGGATAATTTCAATAGATGCAGAAAAAGCACTTGACAAAGCACATCCATTCATGATAAAAAATCCTCAACAAAGTAGGTTAAGAGGGAACATACCTGAACATAATAAAGACCATACATGAAAAACCCAGAGCTAATATCATCCTCAATGGGGAAAGACTGAGAGCTTTACCTTGACGATCAGGAACAGGACAGGGGATTATGTAACAGAAACTATACTGGAAGTCCTAGCCACAGCAATCAGACAATAGAAAAAAAATAAAAGGCATCCAAATTGGTAAGGAAGAAGTAAAACTTTCACTATTTGCAGATAACATAATATTCTATATAGAAAACCCCAAAGACTCCACAGAAAAACTGCTAGAACTGATAAACTAATTCAATAAAGTCACAGGATACAAAATTAATGTGCAGAAATCTGTTGCATTTCTATATACCAATAATGAAGTATATAGAAAGAGAAATTAAGGAATCAATCCCATTTAAAATTTCACCAAAAACTAGTACATACTTAGTAATAAACCTACACAAAGAAGTGAAATACATGTTATCTGAAAGCTATAAAACTCCAATGAAAGAAATGGAAAGACATTCTATACTTACGGATTGGAAGAACAAATATTGTTTAAACGTCTATCCTATCCAAAGCAATCTTCACATTTAATGCAATCCCTATCAAAATACCGACAGCATTTTTTACAGAGGTAGAACAAACAATCCTAAAATTTGTATGGAAGCACAAAAGACCCCGAATAACCAAAGCAATCTTGTAACTAAAAAACAAAGCTGGAGACATCACAACTCTAAACATGAAGTAAAATTACAAAGTGGTAGTAATAAAACAGTATGGTACTGGCACAAAAATAGACACACCAATTCAATAAACAGAATAGAAAACCCCAAAATAAATCCACATCTATAAGTTCAATTAATCTTCCACAAAGCTGGAAAGAATATACAATGGAAAAGAGACAGTCTCTTCAACAGATAGTATCGGAAAAACTGGACAGCAACATGCAAAAAAAAAATGAAACTGGATCAATTTCACCATATACAAAAATAAATTCAAAAAGGATGAAAGATCTAAATATGAGACCTGAAACCATAAAAACCCTAGAGGACAATACAGTTAGTAACCTCCTTAACATGGGTCATACCAACTTGTTACTAGATATGCTGAGGCAAGGGAAACAAAAGCAAAAATAAACTATTGGGACTTCATCAAAATAAAAAGCCTCTACAGAGCAAAGGAAATAATCAACAAAATTGAATGGCAACCTACAGAATGGGAGGAGATATTTGTAAATGACATATCTGATAAATGGTTAGTATCTAAAGTATATAAAGAACTTCTAAAATTCAACATCCAAAAAGCAAATAATCCAACTAAAAATAGGTAGAAGACATGAATAGACATATTTCCAAAGACAACATACAGATGACCAACAGATACATGAACAGACACTCAACATCACTGATAATTAGGTAAATACAAATCAGAAGTACAATGAGATATCACCTCACACCTATCAGAATGGCTAAAATCAACAACACAAGAAACAACCAGTTTTGGCAATGATGTGGAGAAGGGGGATCCCCCTTGCACTGTTCGTGGGAATGCAAACTGGTGCAGTCACTGTGGAATACAGTATGGAGGTTCCTCAATAATATAAAAATAGAACTATCCTATGATTCATCAATTTCACTACTGGGTATTTACCCAAAGAATATAAAAACATTGGGGCACCTGGGTGGTTCAGTCAGTTAAGTGTCCAGCTCTTGATTTCAGCTCAGGTCATGATCTCATGGTCGATAGATTGAGCTCCCCATCAGGATCCATGCTGGGTGTGCAGCCTGCTTAAGATTCTCTCTCTCCCTCTCTCTCTACCCCTCCCCAAATTGCATGCTCGCTTACTCTGTCTCTCTCAAAAAAAACAAACAGTAATTCAAAGGGATACATGCACCCCAATGTTTATAGCATTATCAACAATAGCCAAAATATGGAAAGAGCCAAAATATCCATCAACTGATGAATAGGTAAGGAAGATGTGGTGTGTGCGTATATATATACACCACACACTGTGGAATATTAGCCATAAAAAAGAATGAAATCTTGCCATTTACAACAACATAGATGCAGCTAGAGAGTAAAACGCTAAGCAAAATAAGTCAGTCAAAGAAAGACAAATACCATATGATTTCACTCATATGTGGAACTTAAGAAACAAAACAAACTAACATGGGGTGGGGGTGAGGAAAACCAAGAAACAGACTCTAACTATAGAGAACAAACTGACGATTACCAGAGAGGAGGTGGGTGGGGGGTTGGGCTAAAGAGATAATGGATATTAAGTTGGGCACTTGCTGTGATGAGCACTGGGTGTTGTATGAAGTGTTTAATCACTAAATTCTACATCTGAAACTAATATTACACTGTATGTTAACTAAGTAGAAATTAAATAAAAACTTGAAAAAAAAGAATATTCATCATTATAAAGACGAAAATATCAGGGAAATGGCAGTATTTCTAGGGTGTCTGCTAAGAAATCAATTAAAATATAGCCAATATAATCATTTTAGTTCTTTATAATTAATGGCAAAAATTACAAGAAAAGTGAAAGAATTGGTCAAGATGCAAGTTACAGCATATCTACTCTGAGTCTGAAACCAAGTGTAATAACATGCATTAAAGTTTCCTGCCTGGGGTGCTGGGTGGCTCCGTCAGTTGGGCTTCCGATTTCAATTCGGCTCATGATCTCACAGTCTTTGAGTTCAAGCCCTGCATCAGGCTCTATACTTACAGCTCAGAGCCTGGAGCCTGCTTCGGATTCTGTTTCCCTCTCTCTCAAAAATAAATAAGAAAGAGAGACTCTGTCTCTCTCTCTCAAAAATAAGAAAACATTTAAAATTTTTAAGTTTCCTCCCTGTCTTCTAATGGCTCACAGCTCATTTCTTTTTAGCACTAAATAATATTCTGAATGTGCTAAAGTTTATCTGTTAACCTAATGAAGGACATCTTAGTTGCTTCTAAGTTTTAGACATTATGAATAAAGTTGATACAAGCATTTGTGTGCAGGTTTTGTGTGTGTGTGTGTGTGTGCGCGCGCGCGCAGGTTTTTGAATGGATATAAATTTGCAACTCATTTGAGTAAATACCAAGGAATATGATTGCTGGATCATGGTAGGAGTATGTTTAGTTTTGTAAGAAAAAGCCAAACTATCTTTCTTTCTTTTTATTTGAGAGAGAGAGAGAGAGGGAGACAGAGAGACAGAGAGACAGAGAGGCAGAGGGAGAGAGACTCTTAAGCAGGCTCCATCATGGGGCTTGATCCCATGACCTTGGCATCATGATCTGAGCCAAAATTAAGAATCAGATGCTCAACTGACTGAGCCACCCAGGAGCCCTGACAAAATATCTTTCAATGTGACTGTACCATTTTGCATTTCTACTAGCAATGAATGAGAGGTGCTACTGCTCTGCATCCTCACTAGCATTTGGCTTTGTTAATATTTTGGATTTTTGCAGTTCTAGCAGATGTTGAATGGCTGATAATTTCTTGATAGATTATTTCTGTATAAAATAATCTTAGTTTCCTTTCTTGACAATTTCTATAACATATACAATATATTATAGCATATATACATTCTCAATAATAATAAAAAGTCCTCAGATCTTCCCCTGCTGGCTGTCCCCTTTTTAAAGATGCTCAGCCAGAGGGTAAGAAAGCAGGATCCTATACCCTAGGTGCCAAAACTGCAAGAGGATAGGTATAGTTTAAAAACAGAGCAGTTTTCTATTTTGCCATTGATTGGATTTTCTTCTAAGTCAACCTGATTGTAATATAAACTTATGCAAAATAAAAAAATGCTCATTTTAATTGCATAATTCAATGAGTTTTGACAAATATATATACTTAACCACTACCACTATCAAGAATACGGACATCATTTTCCTCCCTCCCCCCCCAAAAAAACTCATTCTTCCACCCATCCAAGTAACTAGCCCTAAGCAACCACTAATCGGATTTCCCTCATTTTTCTTAAAAAATTTTTAAGCTTATTCATTTTTGAGAGAGAGAGACAGAGAGACAGAGCGTGAACAGGGGAGAGGTAGAGAGAGGGAGACACAGAATACAAAGCAGGTTCCTGGCTCTGGCTGTCAGCACAGAGCCCGATGCGGGCCTCGAACTCACGAACCACGAGATCATGACCTGAGCTGAAGTCAGACGCTTAACCATCTGAGCCACCCAGATGCCCCCAGATTTTCCTCATTAAAGGTTTGTTTGGCTGTTCCAGATTTCACATAAATGAAATCATGGAGTTTTATTTTCAGTCTGGTTTCTTTCATTCAGCATGTTTCTGAGATTTATCCATTATTGTGTGTATCAGGAGTTTGTTCCTTTTTATTAATAATTAGTATTCCATTGTACAGACATGCCACAATATATCTAGTCACCTGTTGATGGTTATTTGGGTGATTTCAAGTTGTGGGCCATTATGAATAAAGTTGCTATTAAAATTTGAGTACAAATCATTTTGTAGACCTATGTTTTCACTTCTGTTGGGTAAATAAATAACTGGGAGTAGAATGGCTGGGTTATATGGTAGGCATATATTTAACTTTATAAGAAACTATCAGATTGATATCCAAATGGTTATGCCATTTTATACTCCTGCCAACAACATATGAGATTCCAGGTTGCTCGCCATCTTCACTAACATTTGTCAGTCTTTTTTTTAAGTTTATTTCTTTATTTTGAGGGTGGGGGAGGGGAGAGAGAGAGGGAGGGAGATAATCCCAAGCAGGCTCTGCACTGTCTCAATCTCATGAACCATAAGATTATGACCTGAGTCGAAATCAAGAGTTGGACACTTAACCAACTGAGCCACCAGGCACCCCTGTCAGTCTTAATTGTAGTCATTCTAGTGCATGTGAAGTGGTATGACACTATGGTTATCATCTGTAGTCCCCTAATGATTAACGATGTTAAGAATCTTTTCATGCGCTTAGTTACCATTCATATATCTTCTTTGGTGAAGTTTCTGTTCAAATATTTCTCCCCAATTGTATTGAGCTGTTTTTCTTCTTAGTATTTAGTTTTGTGAGAGCTTTGTTGTTCTTATTCTTGTTTTTTTTTAACGTATCATGGATACTCATTCTTTGTAAACTATATATAGAAAATATTTTCTCCCAGTCTAGACCTTACCTTTTCATTTTCTTAATATTATATTTCAAAGAAGAGAACTTTTAATTTTGACGAAATCAAATTCATCTTGTTTTTAAATTTTATCGTTAGCACTTTTATGCTCTCTAAGAAATTTCTGCCTATCTCAAAGTCACAAAGATTTTTCCTACAGTTTTATTTAGATGATTTGTACTCTTAGCTTATTCACATAGGCTTATGATCAATTTTGAATTTAGTTGTATATGGTGTGAGGTAAAGGCCTAGGTTCTTTTTTTCCCCAAATTGATATTCAGTTAATTCAGTACTATTAACTTATTGAAAAGATTATCTGGTCCCTCACTTAATTATCTTGATATTTTGTTAAAAATCAATTCACTATATATGTCTGGGTTATTTCTGGACTCGTGATCAATATGATCTATACATAATCATCTTTAAAATTATAGCTTTAAAGTAAATTTTGAAACCAGATAGTGTCAGTCCACCAAACTTATTACT
>CM053579.1:22380650-22400073 GCA_028646485.1 Cryptoprocta ferox
ATTTATTTAGGTCTTCTTTAATTTTTCTCAGCAGTGTTTTTATTTTGTTTTGCTTTGCTTTTTGTACAGACCACTTATTTATCAGGTAGAGGAAGTGTCTTCCTTTTCTTAACTTGCTGGAAGTTCTTATCAGGAACAGGTGTTGAATTTTGTCAAATTCACTTTCTGCATCCATAAGGATAATGTTTTTTCATTATTCTGTTATTATGGAGAAATATAATTGATTTTAAAATGTCAAACCAACCTTATGTTCCTAGGATAAACCTAATTAGTCATGATGTATTATCCCCTGTAAATACTGCTTCAGCTATATTCCAAAAATTTTGATATTATGGGTTTTCATTTTCATTCAGCCCAAAACTTTATCTAATCCCCCTGCAATTTCTTCTCTAAACCATGAGTTATATAAAGATTTTTTTTAATATCTAAATATTGTGGGATTTTCCTAATATATTTCTGTTAGATGTCTAATTTAATTTTTTGTGATCAGAAAACAGTCTGTTTCATTGCAATCCTTTGAAAGTTAGTAAGACTTTTTAACTGTCAACCACATTATTTATCCTGGTGACTATTCCATATGTGGCTGAATATAATGTACATTTTGCTTTTGGGGGTGTAGTTTTTTATAAACATTACTTAAGTCAACTTGGTTATCGGTGTTTTTCAGGTCTTATACCTTTACCTATATAGCATTGTGACATCTTCCTGATGAATTGATCCCTTCATCATGATGAACCACATATGTTTATCTCTGATAATATTCTTTATCTTGAAAGCTACTTTGTCTGATATTAATATAGCACTCCAGATTTCATAGGATTCTTGTGATAGTGTTTCCATGTTATATTTTTTCCCATACTTTTAATAAACATCAGACTGCATCTTTGTATTTGAAGTGTGTTTCTTATAGTCAGCATAAAACTGTTTGCTTTTTTGGCTTATCTGACAGTATCTGTTTATTAAAGTACTTATAACATTTGCATCTCATGTCATTATTTTGGCTCTGAAGTTTTTTAATCATTGGGAAAGTTTTGGCCAATATTGTTTTCAGGGGACCCCTCTTTCAGTAACTTCAAGTACACTGAGGATAATTTCTTAATATTGTCCTACAGAACCCTGAGGCTCTGTTAATATTTTCAGCTTTTTTTCTTCGTTCTTCAGTTTACATAATTTTTATTTCTGAGTCTTCAACTTCATTGATCCTTTCTTTCTGCAGTGAATATATAATCTGCTATTAAGCCAATTCAGTGAACTCTGCTTTTCAGTTATTGTATTTTCAGCTTTAGAGGTTCCATTTTATTCTTTTTATGTCTTTCACCACTCACTTCTTCATGTTAATGTTTTATTTTAAATCCTGGAGCATATTTACAATAGATGTTTTAAAGTCCTTGTTTATTAATTCCATCACATTAGTCCTTTCTGAATCTATTTCTATTGACTGATTTTTCTACTAGTTATGAGTCACAATTTTCAGTTTCTTTACATTTCTAGTAATTTGTTAGACATTATATATTATGAATGCTATATTTTTGAGTGTCTGAATTTTGTTTTAGGAAGCAGCTAAGTTACTTATAGGTCACCTTTATTTTTTAATTGATTTTGAGATCTGTTAGGCAGATTTAGGGTAGTCTCTATTCTATGGCTAGCTCATCCCTACCAAGGTTTGACCCTGCTTGTGTCCCTACTGAATTTTCCAGGTATTCAATTAGTTCTCTTGAATCTAGCTGGTCATAAAGTAAACATCTAACAGCTTGAGGTGATCTCTGGAAATTGCTCATCTTAAAGTTCCCCATGGCTGCTATTTGCACAACCTCTTGGATGTTTACTCCATGATGCACAGCTTGGTAGTAAGTAACTTAAGCAGGTATGCCGGACTTCATAGCAGCATTGTTCACAATATCCAAAAGCTAGAAACAACCCAAATGTCCCATCAACAGATTAATGGATAAACAAAATGTGGTATATACACATAATGGGATACTATTCAGCCAAAAAGGAATTAAATTTTGATATATGCTACAACATGGATGGACCTTGAAAATATTATGCTTAGTGAAATAAGTCAGGCACAAAAACACAGTGTATGATTCTACTTATAAGATGTACCTATAGTAGGCAAATTTATATAGACTTAAAGCAGAATAGAGGTTAGTGAGGGCTGGAGGAAGGGGAAAGGGGGGAGTTAATGCTGAAGGAGTACAGAGCTTGCACTGGGTAAAGAAAAAGTCTGGGGTAGAGATAGCAGTGGTGAATATATTTAATGCCACTGAATTGTACACTTAATATTGGTCAAAATAATAAATAGTGTGCTATGTATATTTTACCACAGCATAAAACATAATTTAAAAGAGAGCTATAGAGAAATATATTATGTTTCTACTTTCCCACTATTTAGGGAACATCAAATTAATAAGTATGTCTCATAAATTATACTTTCAATCTAAAAAAAAAAACCTTAAGGAGACCCTTCCACCTTTGTCCAGCAAATTTCTGGAGCTCTTTTTTTCTATGTAGCTTTGTACTCTCCAGTATTCTGCCCTGCAAATTCCACCACCTTGGATTCCCCAAATTCTGATATCTATCTTTCTGAATCATTGAGATGAGCATGTTCTTGGGTACACCTCCCAGTGCCACTGCCTGGAAAGTGCCCAGAAGAAGAAAGTCAAAGCAGTCACAGGGCTTAGATCATTTGTTTTCCATCTCTAAAAGATCAATCATGAGCTCTTGTATTAGCTTGCTAGAGCTACAGACTGGGTAGCTTAAACAACAGAAATTTATTTTCTCAGAGTTCTGAAGGCAAGGAGTCCAAGATCAAGATATCAGTAATTTGGATTTCTCCTAAGGCCTTTCTCTGTGGCTTTCAGATGTCTGCCTTCTCACTATGTCCCCTCATGAACTTTTCTCCCTGTCTGCACATCTTTGTTGTCCCTTTTGCATGTCCAAATTTCCTTTTCTTATAAAGACAAGTTAAATTGCACTAAGACTCAGCCTAACAACCTCAATTAAACTTAATCACTTCTTTAAAGATCTTATCTCCAAATATAGTTACATAAATTCTGTGGTAAGGACTTCAACATATAAATGGGGGAGGGGCACAATTCATTCCATAACAGCTCTCTATTGTAGAATATCTGAAACTATTTTTATCTTATTATTCTTTTTTAATTTTAATGTTTATTCTTGAGAGAGAGAGAGAGAGAGAGAGAGAGAGAATGAGCAGGGGAGGGGTAGAGCAAGAGAGGGACACAGAATCTGAAGCAGGCTCCAGGCTCTGAGCTGTCAGCACAGAGCCCGACACAGGGCTCGAACCCACGAACTATGAGATCATGACCTAAGCCGAAGTCGGATGCTCAACTGACTGAGCCACCCAGGTGCCCCTCTTATTTATTATTCTAATTGCTTGCAGCAGGAGGGCAAACTTGGTACCAGCAAGCATGCAGGTTTTTTTAATTAAACATTTTGAGATTATTCTAGGTTCATATACCATTGTAAGAAAACATATGGAGACATCCACATATCATTTAACTGATTCCTTCAATGGCAAAATCTTACAGAATTATAGAGTAATATTTCAACCAAGGTATTGATATAAGTACAGTCAAAATACAGAACATTTCCATCACCAGAAGGATCCCTCATGTTGCCTTTTGTAGCTACAACCACTTCTCTTCCTTCTAGTTCCTCCCATGTCAACCACTAATCTGTTCTCCATTTGTAGAGTGTTATCATATCAAGGATGATATGTAAATGGAATAATTCAGTATATAACTCTTTCGGACTGTTTTTTTTTTCAGACAGCATAATTCTTGAGAGATTCATGAACACTGTTACATAAATAAGTTTCTTTCTTTATATTGCTGCGTAGTGTCCCATGGCATGAATGTACCAGTTTATACATCTATTCACCTATTGAAGAGCATCTGGACCATTTTCAGTTTAGGGCTATTATGAATAAATCTGCTATAAATATTTGTGCACAGATTTTTTGTGAACATAATTTTTCATTTAGATGGAATAAATGCCCAGCAGTGCAATTATTGTGTTGTATGGAAAGCACATGTTTAGCTTTGTAAAAAGTGCTAACTTATTTTCCAAAATGGCAAGACTATTTTACATTCTCACCAGAATGTGTGAGTGGCCAGTTTCTCTACATTCTTACCAGCATTTGGGATTCTGATTTTTAATTTATGGTTATTCTTATAGGTTTCCAATAATATCACAATTTGCATTTTCTTAATAGCTAATGAGATTGAACATCTTTTCATGTATTTGCCATATGTATATGTTCTTAGGTGCAATGTCTCTTTATGTCTTTTGTTCATTTTTCTAACTGGATTCTTTACGTTGTTTAGCTGTTGAGTTTTGAGAGTTCTTTATAGATTCTAGAAAATAATCTTTGCTGAATACGTGGTTTGCAAATGTTCTCTTTCAGTTCAGTAACTTCTTTATTCATTTTAAATGGGTCTTCCATGGATTTTAACCTTGTAATTTGGATGAAGACCAATTTATCAATTTTTTCCTCCATGGATTATGAATTTGATATCAAGTGTAAGAACTCTTTCTTAGCCCTAGACCCAAATATATTCTTTTTTATCCCGAAAAGTTTTATAGTTTTATATTTGACATTTAAGTCTGTGATCCACCTTGAGTAAATTTTTGTATAAGATGTGACGTTTAGGTCAAGTATCATTTTTTTGCCTAAGAAAACCAGTTGCTCCAGCACTACTAGTTGAAAAAGCTATCCTATGCCCATTTAATCTGTTTTGCACCTTTGCAAAAACTCTGTTGATGTTATTTGTATGACTGCATTTCAGAGTTCTTTATTCTGTTCTATTGACCTACATATCTATCCCTCCACAATTACCACAGTCTTGATTACTATAGCTATGTAACTTTTGAAATCAAGTAGACTGATTCCTCCCACTGTATTCTTTTTCAAAGTCATTTCATCTATTTTAGTTTCTTTGTGTTTTAACATAAATTTTATAATAATCTTGTCTATATCTACAAAAATAATCTTCCTAGTACTTTGATAAGAATTGCATTAAACACTTGAAGAGAATTGACATTTTGACTATGTTGGGTCTTCCAATCTATGAAAATATTATATCTTTCTTTTATTTGCATCTTAATTACATTCATCATTTTGGGGTAGTTTTCAGTATGCAAGTCTTATACATGTTTTGCTAAATTTATACTGAAATATTTCATTTTTGAATGGTTATAAATGGTGTAGTTTTTAATTTTGATATCCAAATTTTTATTGTTAATATATAAAAATACAATTCATTTTTATATGTTTATCTGGTATCTGCTGACATTGCTGAAGTCAAAAAGGTTTCATTGTAGATTCATTGGGATTTTCTGCATAGTCAATCATGTCATCTGAAAATAGGGACAGTTTTACTTGTTCCTTTTTTATCTGTATGCCTTTTATTCCTTTATGTACTGCCTAGATTATTCAGCACTATGTGAAGTAAGAATAGTAAGAACATACATCTTTGCCTTCATTCTGATCTTAGACTAGGGAAACATTAGTCTTTCACCAGTAAGTAAACTGTTAGCTATAGCTTTTGGTAGATTGTCTTTATCAAGTTCAGGACATTCCCTCCCTTACTTTTCTTAGAGGTTTATATCATGAGGATTTTTTTTAATGGGAAGAACTAGTATGACATAAAAATCCCCTTGGGTTCTTTCTGATGTTGTTCTTGTTTTTTAAAGCATATTTGTATTTTTTTTATTCCTGTGAACAAAAGTTGCCATACATAGTTTTTGTGACCATCCAACATTATTTTCCACACTGTTCTAAAACAATTTGGGCTTTTCCCAGATATTGTAAGACTTACCCAGAAACATTCTGCATACATACAGTATGATTTTGATTATAAAGTGCTTCATCTGCCTCATCTGATAAATATGATGATTTTTT
Organism: Cryptoprocta ferox; assembly: GCA_028646485.1. NCBI lineage: Eukaryota > Metazoa > Chordata > Mammalia > Carnivora > Eupleridae > Cryptoprocta > Cryptoprocta ferox. Next base: position 22,386,580 of record CM053579.1, read on the forward strand.
TCAGCTATAATGAATTGAATTTTTTAGAAAAAAAATGATTAAAAAGACAAATTATCTGAGTTGTTTTATTCAGATGCAAGTGCTAGGAAGACAACAACCAAATTAAATATAATAATAAAAATAGTTTTCCTATATTTACTTGAATTGTCCCTTTATGTAAGCCTACTATTTAGTTATTTTCATTGAGTTATCTCACCTGGTCTTTCACTCTACCTGCATTACCAAATATCTTGGCTATTTTTCTTCCATCTCTACCCTTAACCAAAATTCATTTTCCCAGTGCTATTTAGGAGAGGACTTTGCTTTCCCTAGAAGTATCTGATAAATTATTTGAAGTACTACTAGGAAATGAGAATCATAATAGGATCTAGCTTATAGGGTCTACATCATGATTAAATGGATGCAAAACCATTTATTTAAGGAGTTTTTTTTAAGACCAATCTTTACAACATTAAACAAAGCATTCATTATGATAGAAACTCACTATAACTTTAGATGTGACTCATCTGGCACTCTTCAATTAATACCACAGTGTTCTGATTCCCTCTGTCTATATCCAGGGATGCACCAGATAATGACTCAAAGGAAAAATATAATGGGATAGCAATTATGATACTAGGTCATAGCCCTGATTTATCCATCTCAATATATTCTCTTACGTAAAAATATTTTCATTCATTCAACAAGTTTAGCATCTACTATGTGTCCATTATTGTTCTAGGAACCAAAGGTATATTAGTGAAAATATAAACAAAAACAAACAAATAAAGCAACCTTGCCTACACTTTAGTTTTCATGACTGTTGTCAAATTTCAACTTTTTGAAGTAGCCACATGTAGCTCTGGTATTCATAGATTTATCTTAACTGTGTCTGAATATTCATATTTCTTAAATGTTACTTCTTGGCATAATATGTGCTATTCACCAACTATCTGCTGGTTAGTCATATTTTCCTAAATTTACTTGTTAAAATATGTTCGCCCATCAAGATTTGGCATACAAGTCTATGTTAACTTTATCCATGTATTCATTATTTTATAGATATCAACTATGTATCATTTCAACTTTTGCTATTACAACTTGGAAGTCCTGATTTTCTATTTATTTCTCTGGTAGTCCACATCAACCTCCTCATTTTAATAGCACTCTTACACACCATCTCCAGTTCCAAATATCCAAACCAATATGTAGTAATCAGAACACAGGATTCCAGGTGCAGATGTGCCATAATTAAAATTATTTTAATTAAACTAGGGCAGGATCTTTCCCATGAAGTTTTTAGTAACTATTTTCCTGTTTAATTTTTTAAACATTATGTAAATTTTCAAAAATACAGAAAACTTGAGGGAACTGTATAGAGAACACCTGTATTATCAATCACCCAGATTCTACCATTAACATTGTATTATATTTGTTCAACTATGCATCTATTCATATGTTCAACATCTATCAAACCATAAATCCACTTCACTTACTTACATTTAAAAATAAAGACATCAGTATATGTTCCCCTATTTTATAATGCATATCATTAACTAGAATTTTATATTTGTTTATATTTTAGTTTCTCAAGGTAAAATTAGCAAGCAATGAGATGCACAAATGTTAAATACATATTTGCTGAGTTTTGAAAAATGAATACATTTGCATAACCTAAACCCCTATAAAGTATAAAACATTCCCACCCCAGTAAGTTCCCAAATAACCCTCCCCAGTCAATTCCTGACACCACACCCAAGAGACAACTATTAGATTTCCTCTTTTAGAACTTCATATACTTGGAATCGTACAGATTCATCCAGGTTGTTACTTGTATCAGAAGTTAATTTTTTTTTGTTTTTGTGTCTCTTTATGTCCCTAGTTTTACTGAGATATAATTGACATATTACATCGTATAAGGCTTACAATATGATTCAATATATGTCTACTGCATGATTATCACAATCAGTTTAGTTAACATCCACCACCTCACATAGTTACAAAAATTTTTTTCTTGTGATGAGATGTTTTAAGATCTGCTCTCTGAACAACTTTCAAACATACAGTACAATACACTTAAGTATAGTCACTATGCTATACATTATCTCCCCAGAACTTATTTATCTTATAACTGGAAGTTTGTACCTTTGACCACCTTCAGCCATTTCCCTCACCCCCACACCCTTGTTCTGGCAACCACCAATCTCCTCTCTGATTCTACGATTTTGGTTTATTTAGATTCCACATATAAGTGAGATCATAGAGCATTTGTCTTTCTGACTTATTTCACTCTGCATAATGCCCTCAAAATCCACCCATATTGCTGCAAATGCTAGGATTTCCTTCTTTTCTATGGCTTAATATTCCACTATACCTATATATTTTTTCTTACATTTTCTTTATCCATTTATCTATCATGGACATTTAGATGGTTTCCATGTCTTGGCTATTATAAATAATGCTTCAATGAATACAAAGGTGCAAATACCTCTTTGAGAGAGTGATTTTGTGTTTCTCCAGAAGTAGAATTGTTTGATCATATGCTAGTACTATTTTTAATTTTTTAAGGAACCTCCACATTGTTTTCCATAGTGGCTATACCAATTTACATTCCCACCAACAGTGTACTAAGGCTCCCTTTTCTCCACATGGTTGCAAATAATGGTCTCTTATCTTATTGATAATACCTACTCTAACAGGTGTCAGGTGATATCTCACTGTGGTTTTGATTTCTATTTCCCTAATGATTAGTGATGTTGAGCACCTTTTCATGTACCTGTTGCCCATATGAGTATCTTCTTTGGAAAAAATGTCTATTCAGGGCTTTTTTTTTTTTTTGATGGATCATAAAGTTTTATTTTCAAGTTCTTATTTAAATTCCAGTTAGTTAACATACACTGTAATATCTCTGTCAGGTGTACAATTCAGTGATTCAACACTTAAATACAACACCTGGTGCCCAACACAACAAGTGAATTCCTTAATCTCTATCACCTATTTAACCCATCTCCTCACCCACCTCCATTCTGGAAACCATCAGTTTGTTACCTATAGTTAAGAGTCTGTTTCTGGGTTTGCCTCTCTTTTTTACCCTATGCTCATTTGTTTCATTTCTTAAATTCCATATGAGTGAAGTCATATGGTATTTGCCTTTCTCTAACTTATATTGCTTAACGTTATATTCCCTAGCTCCATCCACGTTGTTGCAAATGACAAGATTTAATTCTGTTTTATGCCTGAGTAATATTCCACTATGTGTGGTAAAAGAAATTGAAAAGATGCAAACAAATGGAAAGATATCTATGTTCATGCATTTGAAGAATTAATGTTGTTAAAATGTCTATACTGCCCAAAGCCATCTACAAATTCAGTGCAGTCACAACCAAGATTCCAATTGCATTTTTTACAAAAATAGAAAAAAATCCTAAAACTTGTTTGGAACCACAAAAGACCCCAAATAGCCAGAGAAATCTTGAGAAAAAAGAAAAAAGCTTGAGGAATCACACTTCTTGGCTTCAAACTGTATTATAAAGCTATAGTAATCAAAACACTATGATACTGGATAAAAAGACACATAAACCAATGGAACAGAATTGAGAACCCAGAAATAAACCCATGCATATGCAGTCAACTAATATTTGTCAAGGGATTCAAGAAGACTCAATGGAGAAAAGATAGTTTCTAATAAATAGTACTGGGAAAATCAGATATTCACATGCAAAAGAATGAAACTCTACCCCTATCATATACCATTCACAAACATTAACTTGAAATGAATTATAGAATTAAATGTAGGGCCTGGAATAATACAACTCCCAGAAGAAAACATAGGGTAAAATCTCCTTGATATGGGTCTTGGCAATGATTTTTTTATATGAAACTTACAGCACAAGTAACAAAATAAATATAAACAAGTGGGGATATATCAAACTAAACAATTTCTGCACAGCAAAAGAAATAATCAACAAACTAAAAAGGCAACCTACAGAAAGGGAGAAAATATTTGCAATCCACACATTTGACAAGAGGTTAATATCCAAAACATATAAGGAACTCATACAACTCAATAACAGAAAGCATAAATAATCTAATTAAAAAATAGCTAAACCATATGGTCAATTAATCTTCAACAAAGCAGGAAAGAATATCCAATGGGAAAAAGTCTCTTCAATAGATGGTGTTGGGAAAACTGGACAGCAACATGCAAAAGAATGAAGCTAGACCCCTTTCTTACACCAAACACAAAAATAAATTCAAAATGGAGCAAAGATCTAAATGTGGGACAGGAAACCATTAAAATCCTAGAGGAGAACACAGGCAGTAACCTCTTTGACATTGACCATAGCAACTTCTTACTAGATATGTCTTCTGAGGCAAGGGAGACACAAGCAAAAATAAAATATTGGGACTTCATAAAAATAAAAAGTTTCTGTACAGTGAAGAAAAAAAACAAAACTAAAAGGTAGCCTATGGAATGGGAGAAGATATTTGTAAATGACATATCTGACAAAGGGCTAGTATCCAAAAGATATAAAAAACTTAAACTCAACACCCAAAAAATGAATAATCCAGTTAGAAATGGACAGAAGGCATGAATAGACATTTTTCCAAAGAAGACATCCAGGTGACTAACAGGCACATGAAAAGATGCTCAACATCACTCATCATCAGGGAAATACAGATCAAAACTACAACGAGATATCACCTCACACCCATCAGAATGGCTAAAATCAACAACATAAGAAACAACAGGTGTTGGTGAGGATGTGGCTAAGAGGAACCCTCTATAGTGCTTGGTGGGAATGCAAACTGGTGTAGCCACTCTGGAAAACAGTATGAAATTTCATCAAAAAATTAAAAATGGGGCACCTGGGGTGGCTCAGTCAGTTAAGTGTCTGACTCGTGGTTTTGGCTCAGGTCATGATCTCACAGGTTCATGGGTTTGAGCCCCACATTGGGCTCTGCACTGAAAGTGCGGAGCCTGCTTCGGATTTCTCTCTCTCTCTCTCTCTCTCTCTCTTTCTCTCAAAAATAAATAAATAAAAATTTTAAAAGCTTATAAAATGTTAAAAATGGAACTGCCCTATGATCAAGCAATTGCACTACTAGGTATTTACCTAAAGAATACAAAAATACTAATTCAAAGGGGTACATGCACCCCGATATTTATAGCATCAGTATCTACAATAATGAAATTATGGAAACAGACCAAGGGTCTCCTTCTCTCTCTGCCCCTCCCCCGCTCATGCTCTCTCTCTCTCTCTCGAAAAATAGACATTTAAAAATTTTTTAATAAAAGAAAACACTATAAAATAAATCCAAAAGTACTTTTAAATTTTTTTACTGTGTATTTATTTTTGAGAGAGAGACAGACAGACAGACAGACAGCAAGTGGGGGAAGGGGAAAGAGAGAGAGAGGGAGACCAGAATCCAAAGCAGGCTCCAGGCTCCAAGCTGTCAGCACAGAGCCTGATATGAGGCTCGAACTCACAAGCCACAAGATCATGACCTGAACTGAAGTCGGATACTTAACCAACTGAGCCACCCAGGTGCCCCCCAAAAGTACTTTTAAATTTTAACTATTTAAATGTTAACTATCATAGCATCTTAGAAAGCTAGGTAAATAGATATTATAATAATTATCTCTACACATTTTAATTATAGAATTTTAATAACATTAACACACAAACTTGTAAGATTATTTCACATTTTATCCCTTCTAGTTTCGCTCTTGGGAACTGACAGCAACTTATAAAGTAAGTTAACAAACTGTTATAGGAATCTGAATCCCTGGCTTCAGTGTGACTTGGTCATCTTCAATTTGATGGTTATATCTGTGCATTAGCAAGCAGACCCCCTATAAAATCAATTTAAATGTGAAAGATAATGGCTAGTCCCTTTATTATATAAAAGATCTTTTAAAAATAACAAAATAAGACAAAAAATTAGGAAACACCATGTAAAGGCAATTTGCAAATGAAAAATATATTTTGCCAAAAATATGAAAGATATTGATATATATAAAATCTATAACATATTGGAATATATAACATTAATAGTTTACAATAGCATACTGTAATATATATTTTTATGTTTATTTAATTTAATATATAATGTATAAGAAATTACTGATATACAGATTATTGATGACACTGCACAAAAGCCAGTGCTTCTATACATTATTAATGAAAGTGCATACTGTAAAATAATGGTGAAGTTCATTTGGGCAATATATATATCAAATATAAAACTATAAAGTATACAAAAACTTTGCCCCAGATATTCCATTTCTGGAAATGTATCCTAAGAAAATAAGCAGACAAGTGAACAAATATATGTATAATACTTACAGCATTGTTTGTAATAATAAAAATATTTGAAACAACCAAAATACTCTTAAGACTGGTTAAACTATGATGTATTATAATACTACAAGTCAACTTTAAAAGGTGAGACTATTTACAACTGACATGAGAAGATATACATATCATTAAGTGAAAAGAACTGGTTACAGGAGAATGTGTGTAGTATGATCCTATTTTTATGGAAAACAAAAATGTGCATATATATGTGTTATATATATGCAGAAAGAAAACCTGAAAAGGAAACACACTGTACATTCAATAAGGAGTCAGCAGTCTTTCTTCTGTAAAGGATCAAACGAAATGTGTTTTAGAATTTTTAGGCCACAGAGCATATCACAACTACACAACTCTATCACTATAGCATGAAAGCAATCACAGACAATGTGTAAATGAATAAGCATGATTTTGTTCAAACAAAATTTTATTTGTGGACACCAAAATTTGAACTTCCTGTAATTTTCATGTGGCATAAATATTCTTTCTTTTTGTTTAAAATTATTTATTTATTTTGAGAGAGAGAGAGAGAGAGAGAGAGAGAGTGAGCAAACAGAGGAGGGGCGGAGAGCAAGGGAGAGAGAGAGAATCCCCAATGGGCTCCACACTGACGGTAGGCTGGAACACACGAACCATGAGATCATGACCTGAGCTGAAACCAAGAGTGCAATATTTAACCGACTGAGCTACCCAGGCACTCCATGAAATATTTCTTTGTTTTAAATCATTTATAAATATAAAAAGTATTTTAGTTTGTAAGCCATAAAAAAGTAGGAAGCAGGCTAGATTCGTCCTGTAGGCTTTAGTTTATAACTCTTGCTCAAAATTATTAGTACTTACATTGTGAGATATAATTTTTGGAGGGTGGGGTGAGTGACAGCACCTCTATTTTATACTCAATAAACTTTCCAATTAATTAAAATTTTAGAGCAAATTTATGTTAGTTTAATAATAATAAAAATTAAAATATTTTATACTGAACAATAAAATGTTGATTTTCTGATAGGAGCTAGAATTCTAGAATGGATACTTCCTGCTTCTTTTGTGGCTAGCCATCTTATTGTTAATTCTCCTCACTATCACCTAAACTAAAATAGAATTTTCCTGGGAGAATATATAGATATAGATATAAACAACAAATATAGAGAGAGATATAGGTAGGTAGTAGATATACATGCATAGACAGACATAGACATAGACATAGACATAGACACAGACACAGAGCTAGTGCTAGAACTAGAGCTAGATATTACGTACATTTGAAATCATCCTGAGTGGAGAAAGACTGAACCATTTTCTCCTAAATTTGGGAACAAGCGAAGGATGTACACTCTCACCACTTTTATTCAACAATGTACTATGGGTTCTAGTCAGTACAGTAAGCAAGAAAAATAGCTTAAAAGGGATACAGATAGGAGAAAAAGAAATAAAAGTCTATTTACAGACTCTATTTCTTTATGTTTTTATTTATTTATGATACCACGGACAGAAAATCCCAAGTAATCTACAAAAACACAACTAAAATTAATGAGTTTAGTAAGGTCACAAGAGGGGCACCTGGGTGGTTCAGTCAGTTAAGCGTCTGACTTTGGCTCAGGTCATGATCTCATGGTTCATGAGTTCGAACCCCACATCAGGCTCTGTGCTGACAGCTCAGAACATGGAACCTGCTTCAGATTCTGTGTCTCCTCTTTCTGCCCCTACCCTGCTCACACTCTGTCTCTCTCTTGCTCTTTCTCTTTAAAATAAAAATTAAAAAATTGAAAAAAAAATAAGGTCACAAGACACAGAGTGCTATAGACTGAATATTTGTGTCCCTCAAAATTCATATCTTGAGGCGCACCTGTGTGGCTCAGTCGGTTGAGTGTCCGACTTCAGCTCAGGTCATGATCTCACGGTTCGTGGGTTCGAGCCCCGCATCAGGCTCTGTGCTGACCGCTAGCTCAGAGCGTGGATCCTGCTTCAGATTCTGTGTCTCTTTCTCTCTCTGCCTCTCCCCTGTTCATGCTCCGTCTCTTTCTGTCTCTCAAAAATAAATAAGTAATAAAAATTAAAAAAAATTCATATCTTGAAACATAATGATCAATGTGATGGTATTAGGAAGTAGGGCCTTTGGGAGGTGCTTCCATCATATACAAAACTCAAAAAAATTGTGCTGGAAGAACTGAATATTCACATTGAAAAAAATATACAACACTTACCTTGCACCATCTTACTAAATTTAACTCAAAATGGATTATAAACCTAAATATGAAACCTAAAACTATAAAACTTTAAGAATAAACATAGAAGAAAATCTTTGTGGCCCTAGGTTAGGCAAAGATCTCTCATAAAAGCACAAATAATAAAAGAAACATTTTTTTAATTTTAAACTTCTGATCCTTGAAAGATGATGTTAAAAAATAGAAGGACAAGCCACACATTAGGAGACAGTATTTGAATATATATCTGACAAAGGACTTTTACCCAAAATATATAAAGAATTAATACAACTCAATAATAAGAAAACAGAAAATTCAGTAATAAAATGGACAAAAGATGTGAACATTTTACCAAAGAAAATATATACATGTCAAAAAAAGAGAAAATATATAGATGTCCAAAATGCATATGAAAATGTGCTCAAAATCACTGGCCAAATACAAATGGAAACTACAAGAAAATATTATTACACCCATATCAGAATAGCTAAACCATTTTTTTAATGACAACAAGTGCTGGAGAAAGTACAGAGAAATTTAAATTCTTATATATTGTTGACAGAAATGCAAAATGGTAAAGCCATTTTGGATAAGCTTGTCAGCTTCTTATAAAGTAAAACATACTCATACTTACCACTCTACTTAACAATCCTCACTGAGTATTTATCCACATGTGCACACAAGGGCCTATATTTGAATTTTTACATAGTGCCTGAAAAAGTGGAAATAACCCAAATATCGTTCACTTGTTCTATGGATGCACAAACTGTGGTACATCAATAAAATAAGATACTACTCCTTAATAAAATCAATCAAACTACTGATTCATGCAACAACAATGGTAAAGCTCAAAAGCATTATGTTAAGTGAATGAAGCCAAAAACAAAAGACATATTCCATTTATATGACATTCTGGAGGAAGTAAAAATTTAGAAGCCAGATAGGGGTGCAGGGTAGGCTAGGTGATTGATTACAAAGGGGAATAAGGGAACTTTCTAGAATGGAAAAAATATTCCACAACTTAATTTCAGTGGTGGTTACATCACCATCATGGTAGTATGAACAACAAACATGGTTACATATTACTCAAACCCATTAAACTTTACATCCAGATAGGAAGAATTTTATTTAAGTATACCTTAGTAAACCTGATTTTAATAAAATATGGAAGTTTGAAAATATATAAATTTGGATATTGTTAATTAGTTGTCTGACAGAACTTGGAAACCTTGCTTTTTGTGAAATATTCAAGTATGGATCATAGTTTACAAAGTATACTTCGAAATAAGAATTAAGAATTAGCTTAACTGCTTAAATAGAAATAGTCACACCTCTATTATTCTGTTTTGAGTTCATCACTTTATCATGAAATCATAAAAAATTTGTCTTTTTTCCCTTTGCTTAAAGGCTAAAAATATTAACTATCTAATAATAGTCCTAAAAACAAGTGATTATTTTTAATATTTTTTCTCTTTATAGCTTTGGGAAATTATTTAATAAATATCAAAAGCAATTATTTGTTTTTGAAATCCAGTCTAAAAAAAATCTAGAATAAAACCTCTGTCCACTTTGCTAGAACAAAGGTTGTTCTATTGTACAATTTTCAACTTCAGAAATGACTTCCCACATATTTGCCTATTACAGCTAAAAATACATTCCATGATTTCTTTGGGTCCATATACACGTATCTTTGTAGAACATCAACATTCCCTTAGAACCTGTAGAGTCTTACAATTTAAAAAGTAGGTGCTAAACTATGCACTGAAATTTAAGGAGTTCTAGAAAGGAATCATCTAGGCTGGACTACGGCAAGATGGTGGAGAAGTAGGGAGCTCCGTACTTTTTCGCCAGCCCGCATCTCTAAAACCAGGAAGGACTGAAGCCATAAGACACTGAACCGCAAGAGTCTGGGAGGAAAAGAGACAGAGTCCACTAACAAGACAACCTCATAGGTGCGTCATTGCGAACTGGGGAAGAAAAAAATGGGCCGGGACCGGAGGCGCGGAAGGGAGGGAGCCCCCTCCGTGGAGAGCCGTGGAGAGACGAGGAGAAGAGAAAGAGTGGCTGAAACCACTATAAACTGTCTCTGGAGAAGTGAAAACCTTGGCCTGGGATGGAGAGGGATCCTATCATCCCATCTGTAACCGCAGGGTGTTCGGAGAGAGATTTTTGCTCTAGCTGTGGTGCTTTCCTTGGGCTAGGTGCCCAGATCCCAGGCGGCACCAGGAGAAACTGCTCCCCTACTCCCACTACTCGATCCCCGGCTAGGAAGCTGCCCGGCCAGCGGGAGTACATTTCGGGCAGTATCATTAAAGTGCGAGGACTAAGATCTGGAAATGAGGCGGGGCTTGGGAAATACACTCAGCCCACCTTGGCTACCAACGTGGCACAGGGAGATCAGACCCAATAGTGAGTTGCAACACTTGGTTCAAGAAGGGACTGTGGCGCCGCCATTTTTCTCCCCACAACCACCAAGGCGGGGGCTCAGGGAGCGGCCCACAGGACCCTCAGTGGAGGCGAGACTTGCCTACACCAAACCACGCACATCCGCGCGGGAGAGCTGCCTTTTTTTTTTTTTCCGGAGCCCTGGGAAGACCAACACTGATGCATTGCCATGAATAACTCTAGATCAATTCTTGCTATTTAGATATATTTTCCCATATTTCAATCTTATCTCTCTCCTCCACTGGACTGGGCACTCTGGTCAATGGTTAACGTAAACAGTCACATTTAATCCATTCTCTTGATGCATATTCTACACCTCTGTCACTATCTACCTTTCTCTCTCTCTCTGGAAAAATCAGACTATATAGTTTCTTTGGGTAACATTATCTTCGTTTTGTTTGTTTTGTTTTGTTTTGTTTTGTTTTGTTTTTGTCCTTGCCTCCTACCGTATTCTCCTCTTTCTCTCTCTGAATTAAGCCTTTTAGTCTCTCTGCCTGGTCGATGATCAATTTCGCTTCCTCCCCACCCCTGTCACTTCTCTCTTTGTATATGCTCTTCCATCAACACTACCTCTACCCTGCACTTTACTTGTAGCTGGGATTTCTGGTGTTATGCTTTTAGACTGTCCTTTGTCTTTTGTTGTTTTTGTTCCTTCCCCTCTTTGTTCCCCCCTTCTAGTTTGCTTCTTTGTTTGACTTGTCTATGTGTTTGCGTGCTTTTGTTCCCTGTGTGTTTGTCTGTCTGTTTTTCTTCTCAGGGCTACCTCAAGAAACAAGCCAAAGTACACATGGGGGAAAGTCCCAAATTTCAATACAAGTAGGGAAATAATATAACCAAAAGCACAACAAGAGAAACCAAGGGACACCATTAAAGAACACTTCCTGAATGAACAGGCCCCGGACAGTCAATGAGCCTCCTTTAATATGGCAATACTCACAGGTGCAGATGGAATAACGAGCTTTTACAACTGACAAGAGACAGAAAGTTAGCCAAAATGACGAAACGGAAGAACTTTCCTCTAAAGAAATTCCAGAAAGAAGTTACAGCTACAGAATGGCTCAAAACAGATATAAGCAACATAACTGAGCAAGAATTTAGAACAATTGTCATAAAATTAATTGCAGGGCTTGAAAAGGGTATGGAAGACACGAGAGAAACTATTGCTACAAAGACTATGCTACAAAGACTATGGACCTTAAAAATAGCTGTGACAAATTAAAAATTGCTATAAATGAGGTGCATAATAAAATGGAGGTGGCCACTGCACAGACTGAAGAGGCAGAGAGGAGAAGAGGTGAATTAGAAGACACACTTATAGAAAAAGAGGAAGCCGAGAAAAAGAGAGAGAAATTAATCCAGGGGCGTGAAAGGAGAGTTCAAGAACTGAGTGATAGAATCAAATGGAACAATATCCATATCAGAGGAATTCCTGAAGAAGAAGGAGAAAGGTGCTGAAGGGGGACTTGAACAAATTGTAACTGAGAACTTCCCCAATCTGGGGAAGGAAACAGATATTGAAATCCAAGAGGCACAGAGAACTCCCCTCAGACATAACTTGAATCGATCTTCGGCACGACATATCATAGTGAAACTGGAAAAATATAAAGACAGAGAGAGAATTCTGAAAGCAGCTAGGGATAAAAGGGCCCTAACATACAAAGGGAAATCTATCAGAGTAGATACAGACCTATCTACTAAAACTTGGCAGACCAGAAAGGAATGACAGGAAATCGTAAATGTGATGAACAGAAAGAATATGCAGCCAAGAATCCTTTATCCAGCAAGCCTGGAATTCAGAATAGAAGAGATAAAGGTTTTCCCAAATAAACAGAAATTGAAAGAATTCATCACCACTAAACCAACCCTACAAGAAATCCTTAGAGGGACTCTATCAGAGAAATGGTGCAAGGAACACAAGGTACCAGAGACACCACTACAAGCATGAACCCTACAGAGAACACAATGAATCTAAACCCATATTTTTCAATACTAACACTGAATGTAAATTGACTAAATGCTCCAATCAAAATACATAGGGTAGCAGAATGGAAAAAAAAAAAAACAAAATCCATCTATTTTATCTCTACAAGAGACTCATTTTAGACCTGAAGACACCTTCAGATTGAAAGTAAGGGGATGGAGAAATATCTATCATGTGACTGGAAGGCAAAAGAAAGCTGCAGTAGCCATACTTATATAGGACAAACTGGACTTCAAAGTAAAGGCAGTAACAAGAGATGAGAAGGGCATTATATAATAATTACAGGGTCTATCCATCAGGAAGTGCTAACAATTATAAACAACTACGCACCAAATTCGGAAGCACCCAAATACATAAAACAGTTAATCACAAACAGAAACAATCTTATTGATAAGAATGTGCTAATTGCAGGGGATTTTAATACTCCACGTACAGCAATGGATAGATCAACTAGACAGAAAATCACTGAGGAAACAATGGACCTGAACAACACATTGGAACAGATGGATTTGACATATATATTTAGAAC
>CM053579.1:22400573-22432185 GCA_028646485.1 Cryptoprocta ferox
TCAAGGGTGTCATGCTAAGTGCAATAAGTCAGGCAGAGAAGGACAGATACCATATGTTTTCACTCATAAGTGTAACAGGAGAAACTTAGCAGAGGACCATGGGGGAGGGGAAGGGGGAAAAATAGTTGGGGAGAGGGAGGGAGGTAAACCATGAGGGACTCTTCCATACTGAGAACAAACTGAGGGCTGATGGGGGAGGGGGTGAGGGGAAGGGGGGTGATGGGCATGGAGGAAACCACTTGTCAGGATGAGCACTGGGTGTTACATGGAAACCAACTTGACAATAAACTATAAAAGAAAAAATAAATAAATAAATAAATATGTTAAGTGCTAAAAAAAAAAAAAAAGAAAGGAATCATCTAATAGATTCATTTTCTATGCTTGTTGGCTATTGATACCCTAACTTCTCCTGTTAAATGTCCATTTGCTTAAGATGCAAGTGCCTTTGGAAGAGAAAACCAATAATTTCCCAATACCCTCGTGTTAAGAATATTCACTTGTTTGTCTTCCCTATCAGGAAGAGTAAGGAATCAATTTCAAAACCCTGGAGGCGTGATGAGGATGCTAAAAGTGAAAAAAAATCAAGAAAGGAAAAGATGGGCCTACAGAAGAAAAATATCTAGTTACCTCACAATACTGCCTGATACTAGTTGTTTAAGGGTAAATGTGAATTTTTCTCTACAAAGTTCCTGAACAATGGCAATTTTTTTGCTTTATATTGTCCACAAACCCTTTAAGAGTCAAATAATTTAACAGCTATCATGAATTTTCCCTCTTTTATATTTACCAAGTTTTACTTTCTTAACTCACAAACTTACTTGACTCCAAAAGCACAATGGAAAGCATAGGCAAACTGTAGATCATTCACTGAACATCCATCTTGTAAAAAAAAAAAAAAGCAATCAATACAGGATACTTTATGCCTATATGTAGCAGTGCAATGTGTGGTGTTACAACAGGAACAAATATTTATGGTAACCCTTTTTTTTCTTTTAGTATTCAGCTAGGTAGGACATATGGTTACTTCTCTTTTAATGTTGTATTCATTTTTAATGATATTACTTTTGGTAAATAGTAATGTGATAGCCTTAAAAAACTGTAGAGTTTAATTATCTGTTCCAGTGGAGATACATGTTTGTTTTACTGTGATCATCAAGTAAGATGATGTGTCATCTAGTTTTCTACTCTAAGTAAAATTTGGACTTTGGATTACTTATCATATTTTATTACTCTTTAAAGGAAAGAGCCATCAACCTTATCACTCACAAGCAATTATTAATATCTTAAAAAGTATATTCCTTAAATTCAAATCCAGGCCTTCCAACAGTATCATCCATTTATAGAATTTTATTTTATTTATTGTTTCTCATGTTTTAGAAGATTATAGTTGAATATTTTAGAAAATTAGAGTTGAAAATGTAATGGAATTACAGGTTTGGAAAGGATGCCCTTTTGCATTACAATGTTAAAAAAATCACTTCTTTTTTAGATTATACACAGAACATATTTTATCAAATCAGTTATCTTACAGATAATATATATACTATATTTATAGATTAATAGATTTATACAAAAATGCTATATAATGATACTGTTTATAGGTATATAGACATTATATATAGATATCATTTATAGATAGAATTTATGAATATCACTAATTGCTAACAGATCATCTTGTGGCAGTTAAGAGCATAATGTTTTCCCAATCAGTTCTTGGGACTTCATGTTATAAACCTTATAAATTTAAAAATTTAAATTCCACACATATGAGTGCCTATCTTTGGGAAACCAGTCTCATAGTAAGACATTATGGTAATGAAATTTATGTCATTTTAATTAACAAAAAAAAAACACACACAGTGTTTGATTCTCACATGCCAAGCTCAAATAAATATTTTTTCTATATTTAAGAAACACCCAATGACCATTCTATATTTCAAATCCATGTCAGAAGAATATCAGGCAAATTTAAAAGGCCATCAAACACTCTCACACAGTGTATTGCTCGTTAGCTTAACTAGATATACTAACAGGCCTAAGAAATCAAGATGATGTAGTAAGAAGACATCAGCAAATATGACAGAAGAAGAACCTCAAAAAAACTGCTCCTTGATTAAAGCAATTAGAACACTGGCAAAAAGTTGTCAATTTTTTTCAGAACCCTGAAAATTAACCAATCTGGCAGAAATCTAGGAAGTGTTTATTCAACAAAAACAGCTGAATTTCACTAATAACACCAAGCTTTGTGATGTTTTAAACTTACCCTATTCTCATTGCTCCTTTCCCAGATCACTAGTACTCTTGAAAACCAACAGCCCACAATCATGGTGGGAATAAAATGCCTTGCAGGAATCAGTAGAGGCAATATAAAGTTGCAGATCCTTCTAAGCCTCCTTCTCATAGAGTTATCATTATTTGACCTATTTGCTATTCTCTGAAAGATCCAACTTACAAGAATGTCCTTATTTTAGGAACTTATTCAGTGTGAAAGATTTTGCCCAAAGGCCTTGGTCGAAGACAACTGCAGGCAATTTTGGCTGCCTAGGGCAGTAGATACCAGTTGGGGCAAACAAAAGATCATCCAAAAAGCTTTAAAGTAGAAATTTTAATGGGATGTCCATAGGAGCTTTGAAAAGCCATGAGTTATTCCTGGTAATCTAGAAGTCATGTGTGTAGAGCTGTGTGCATGCCCAGAGTTGTGTACATAATGAAGAAAGATGTGGGAAGGCCTTCTCTCTCACCACTAGCTGACCATGAGGTTCTGCAGAAGCAGGAAATAAAGACTAAGGTAGAGTTTTTAACTGTATGGCTAAGTGTTGAAGGCATGCCTCCACAAACATACAAAGACCCTTAACAAAGACTGAGAAACTATTAGTTTTAGGCATTTAAGGATCCAATCATTGGCTGACCACTAAGCTAATCAAGCAGAGACTTCTGTGTCTACACACAAAGAAAAAGATTTTCGAGAATCAGTCCACAATAATCACTAAGCAAGCAAATAACTAATAGCAAAAACAGCAAACCTGAGGAGAGTGGAGCTCTGATATCCATAGTTGCTATATTATTTTTTCTTTTTTTTAATGTTTATTTTTGTGAGAGAGAGACAGAGACAGAGCATGAGCAGGGGGAGGGGCAGAGAGAGAGGGAGACACAGAATTTGAAACGGACTCCAGGCTCTGAGCTGTCAGCACAGAGCCCAACATGTGGCTTGAACTCACAAACTATGAGATCATGACCTGAGCTGAAGTTGGACACTTAACTGACTGAGCCACCTAGGCACCCCGCTACATATTTTTTAAAGTGGCCAGTTTCCAACCAAAATATACAAGACATGTAATGAAATAGGAAAATATAGCCCACTCAGAGGAAAAAAGCAATCAATAAAAACTAACCCTGAAGAAGCCCAGACACTGACTTAGTAGTCTCTAAACCAACTATTTTAAATATAGTCAGAGAAACTATGTTTAGAGAACTAAAGGTATGTATGAAAATAATGTCTCATCAAAGACAATATTTAAATAAAAAGAGAGATATAAGAAAGAGTCAAATAGAAATTCTTGAATTATAAAGTACAATAAACTGAAATGAAAAATTTACTAGAGAAGCTCAAAGTCAGATTTGAGAAGGCAGAAGAAAGAATAATTGAACTTGAAGATATGTCAATTGAAATTATACAGCTTGAGGAAAACAAAGAAAAAGGAATGAAGAAAAATGAACACAGACTAAGCAACCTTTGCAATGGCATCAAAAGTACCAAAATATGCATGAGGAGAGTCCCAGAAGGAAAGGAGAGAAAGAGTCAGAAAAACACATTTAAAGAAACAGTGGCATAAAACTTCCCAAATTTGATGAAAAACATTAGTCTAACATCCAAGAAATTCAAATTCCAAATAGGATAATCTTAAAGAAAATCAATACCTAGACACATCAAAATCTTGATGTCTAAAGACAAAAAGAAAAGTCTTGAGAACAGAAATAGTCCTCAATAAGATTAACAGCCAATTTTCATCAAAAACCATAGAGGTCTTGGGCACCTGGGTGGCTCAGTCAGTTAAGCATCCAACTTTGGCTCAGGTCATGATCTTACAGTTTATGGGTTCAAGCCCCATGTCAGGCTCTGTGTGGACAGCTCAGAGCCTGAGACCTGCTTCAGATTCTGTGTCTGTCTGTCTGTCTGTCTTTCTCTCTCTCTCTCTCTCACACACACACTCACACACACACACAAATAAACATTAAAAAAACTAAAAAAAAAAAAACCCATAGAGGTCAGAAGGCAGTGGCATGAGCTATTCAGTGCTAAAAGGAAAGGGACTGTCAGTGAAGAATTCTATATCCAGCAAAACTATTCTTTAAAAACAAAGGAGAAATTAAGACTTTGCATGTAGCAATAATAACAGATTTGTTTGACAGGCACAGAATACACACAAATGTAAATTGTATGACAATAAAAGCACAAGAGAGACAGTAGGAAATGGAAGTATACAGGAGCAAATCTTTTTTTATATCTTTAATATTAAATTTGTATTAAAATTAATAGTTTTAAGTTAACATGTTAATTGTAATCTCTATGGCAACCACTAAGAAAATAATTCAAAACAATAGTGAAAGAAATGTAAAAGTTAATGGTACAATAGAAAATATCTATATAATACAAAATAAAGCAGAAATGGAAAAAATAACAAAAAGAACATAAAACAAAAATCACAAATCACACATAAACAGATTACTGCAAGACTTTTCAAATGTTTTAAAACATTAATGGATATTATAAAGTTCTAATAAGATGATATAGTACCTATATGGATATATAAACATTTTGATATAGAACTGGTTTTTCAAAGATTATTTCACAGGTCTAATGTTTCATTCAGAATACTCTTTAAGACATACTAAATTAAATCTTTATAATACAGAACAACAAAAATCTGCTATCCCTTTTATGATTCATAATTCATAAGCTGAAAAAATGAATTTTGACAGTATTCTCAGAGCCTGAGAAGGAAATTTCTTACTGTGTTTCTTTTGTAAAAAAAAATGAGAATTTTATTTTTTTGAGAGCTCATACTGGCACATACTATAAATGGCAAAGTAGATCAGAATCAAAGAAAAAGTAGAATGGAGCAAAGGGAAGTAGTTGCTTGGGCTTTTGAAACTTATAGAATTTCTAGCCAATTATAAGCTTTATAACATTGGTTAAATTACTTAATCTAATTACGTTTCCATTTTCTCCTCTGTAAAATAGAAGGTGATACACCTAGCTCATAGGATGACTGAGAGGAGTAGAAGACATAAACATTTATACATTTAAACATCTTAATATAGCATCAGGCAGATAGTAAGCACTCAGTATCACTCATATATGATTGCATGGGTAGCATGAGTAACATGTTACAGTAGGTACAATGAATCCTTGCATCAACATCTTACCAGGGCCATGTCTCATTCTCAGAATATTTATAAGGTGTGTATTTTCAGTTATTTTGTGTAAAATTTGCTATCAAATAATGATTGCATCCATTAGTGAAAATGCAGTAGCTACTATACAAGCAAATGGTTCATATGCAAGTTGTGAGCTGTGACTACTCTTTCAGATTAGTAGGTATACCAGAGAAATGCTTATCTGTGCAGAAACAGGCAGTGAGAAAACAAAATGTTATGTATAAGAGGTAGCTGTAAGTAACCACTGCCACATCCAGCTCCTTCCTAGGGAAAGTAAACTAAAGAATTAAAATATTACCTACTATTTGTTGAACTTGTACTATGTGCTTAAGCTGTGCTTTATCCACATCACCTCATTTTATCTTTAGAGCAGCTTTATGAGATTTTTAAGGCTGTATCTTAGCCTTAAAAGGTGAGTACTATTATTATCCCTGTTCTGCTAATGAGGAAACTCAGCCCAGGAGAATTGACTTGCTGTATAATTCAGAAAATGTATTCAGCAGTTGTGAAGATTAAACTAGAAGATGTGTACAGAGCATTTAATATAATTCTTAGCACAGAGTAAGTGCTCAATAAGTGTTAGTTATTATTATTCTAACTATGAGATCTTCAGATTAGACATACTAATAGTTTTCTCATATGTGAAAACAGGTTAATAATGCTACTTCATAGAAATGTGAGAATCAAATGAGATTATGTAGGCACAGCACCTGCACATACTAACACATACGTGGAAACTAAAGCACAGAAAGCATTAAGAAGCTTTTCCAAGGTCATAAGAGAAATTATAGATCCAGGTCTGAATCCAGTAGCTTGAGACCACAGCCTGGTTATTTAACCACAGAGCAGTATTAATTCTTCATCTGATTAACAGAGTTAGAGAAAGTGTTCTGCAAAGCACCATTTAAATGCACATATGCCCTCTGGGAAGGGAAGGAGGACCCACTGCCTTCTCTTATAACACATCAGCACAAATTGATTCCTAAATTCAGCTAATTGTCACCTCAGAAGGCCCAGAAAGACTGTCCACAGGAGAAAAGAGATGGGACTGCAACATTTAATGAGAGTTAAGTCAAGTTAATCATAGCAGCTATAAGCCTTAGGTTACAGAATATGGACATTATGTCAGGAAGAGCAAGTTCCAGAGAAAGGACACCTAAAATGAGTGGGTACCAAAATTTAATTCCTCCAAAGACCAGTTCATTTGATTCGATGTTTTTGTTAGACTAAGTGCTGGACTCTCAATTTTAATTTCATGACTGAACACTGTATTTCTCAGCCCACCTAATTTAATCCACCACAGCTGGACCAGTAAGAAAAAAAAAAAAAAGAGGGACAGCTGTATCCAACTCCACAATCAGCCCAGATTTCTGCCTGGATGGAAGGAATGAAGCTCAGTTAATACCCATAAAATTATTGTATGCAGGCCTTTACCTGCTCAACAAGTCAAATCTCAGGTCAACAAACTTCTTTTCACAGTTCCTTATTTTACCCTTTCCCTTTCCATTGTCCATTTTGGTCTTTTACATACTGTGGTGTAAGGCCTAAAATTAACACCCTCTATTATGTGCTACCTTGGCATCTGGTGGAACTGGGAGAGCCTCAAGTGGCCTAATGCCATGTTCTCTTCCCCACTCTGTTCCTGAGAATAAAGTATTCAAGCCAAACAACCCTCCTTACCAAATAGACCAGGTGCAATTTCTCCTGTTCCTAAGTAGTGGTTTCAGTTCCCTGCAAGCCCATGGAATCATTTAAACAAGCCAATTTTCCTGTAGGTACTTACTAGGTGTCACCTCATTCTCTTGATACTACAAAGCCTGCCTCCCACAGCCCATAATTGCTCATTCTATCCCCAGGTACAATCACCACTTCTGCCTACATCATCACATGCTGTGCTCTCTTCCCCAGCTATGAATATACGTGACTAACAAATTATTGTCCATCTGATCTTCCAAGTATCCAGTGTCATGTGTTTGGCAATCCCCATAAACTTAAGATATAATTCACTCCCTCATCCATGATATGAATAGAAAAACAATGGGCATCATGAAATGGCCCCACCATGATCAAAAACACCTGGTTAACATTACCTACCTCTTCTTGGCTAACCAATTGGCTCCATGATATGGTGAAGGCCACCTAGAATGGAACTGCCAATTGCTGGTAGGCTTGTGCTTTGGCCTGAGCAGCATTTTGTTGTCTTTTTTGGATGTTACCCTCTCTCTCCACCCTAAAATGCTCTTGTCCTCAAAATGAAAATTGCTGTTAACTGACTATACCCCAGCATGATGTGTTGCTGGATTCAATCTGTGTTTGAGAAGTGGTCTCTAATGCTCTTGGCTATAAAGGTGGTGAGATAACACAGCACCTTAACCAGTCAGCACTTGAACTCTGCTTACCAAAGGTAATGCTAGAGCTCTCTGATGAGAGCTCTCTAGGGCACTCTTCTCTTGGGACAGCCATATGGATATTGTTTGTGATTGTGCAACCCTATAATGGGCCCAAGAATGGCTCTTTATTTCTTAGGTTGTATAAAAGAAAGAGACCTACCAACCTGGGGAGAATTAATCATAGCACTGTTGTCAAACAAGAGCCTTTGCTGTTCAGGCAGAGTGGCAACCTTGTCCATCTCCTATACTGCCATTTCCTTGCGTGTGGGTCTCCTGATCCCCAAAGAAATCATGGTGCACATTTACGGCAGTCCATGGCCCAGCTGCTGCTGAGGAAAGAAAAGAAGGAGAAGTATTTGGTATTAGTCCCTCCAGAAACACCAAAGAAGGTAATTTAATCTCTCCCCCAATACAAAACCCCCAGCCAGTGTGCCCGGGCTTTGCTTACTGCTGCTGCTTACCATAATGCAAAGGGCTAAAATTATGGGGCTAAATAGCCTCTACCTGGTGCACAAACAAAATTACTGTATATGTACCCTGACCTGGGGAGGTTGAAACTCCCCTGGAGAAGGAAGAGACAGCCTATGAAGTGAACCAGTGGGTACTCAAACCTTTCCCCAAAACCAACCAGAAGATCTGTACTATGGGTAATCAGATGAAGACAGAAACTAATCGGTGATTTCACATGGCTAAAAGGCCAATATATTCTGAGAGAATTAGTACAAAGAGAAAAGGGGAAAATTGCCTTTAAGTCATACGTTGAGATCCACACTCCTAATAGACAGTTCAAGAGAACCCTTAAATACTTCTGCTGCCACTGCTTGTGACTGTGTAACAACAAAGATCCTGGTCCTCAAGGTTATAGGAGAAAACACCCATGACACCCTGTGGCACAGTGATGGGGTTAATTCACGCCTGAATTAACTCTGGGGTCCTTAAACCCTGTAAAGCACCCACCATCATGGGGAAGGCCCCTAACCCTGACAATATCGATTTCAGGCTCTCTGGGGGAACACATTTACAATATGAGCAGATCGAGTAATGCCTCCTGAGTTATATCCAATTGGGGCAAGGAAATAGGAAGGGGAAAAAATGGATACAGGAGAGAAACAACTGAAACAGAGGTCCACAATTTGACACATTTAGAAATTCAAATGTACTTAAAGATTTACACAAGAAAAAAGATACATTACTGATTGGGTTTTCCACCTCTGCAACATAGGTTCTAAATTAACTTTAATAGCTGCTGAAACATACCAATTGGCAAGCCTTCGTGACCTTAATCAATACTGGGGCTCAGCTTACAATTATACCTCGGGATCTCACTAAATGGCATATCCTGTAATCTTAGAGAAGTTACTGAATATAAGATATATATAGGGGTGCCTGGGTGGTTCAGTTAACATTCAACTTTGGCTCAGGTCATGATCTCGTGGTCAGTGAGTTTGAGCCCCACACTGGGCCCTGTGTGGACAGCTCAGAGCCTGGAGCCTGCTTCAGATTCTGTATCTCCCTCTCTCTGCCCCTCCCTCATTCGTACTCTGTCTCTCTGTCTCTCTCTCTCTCTCAAAAATAAACATTAAAAGATTTTTAAAGATATAATAATAATATAATGTAATATAATATAATTAATATAATATACACATTAGCATTGGAGCTATTCCTTAGCCTAAATTCCCTCATGGTGATAGTACCCACTAGCACCATTACACCAATAGCCTAATTTTAGGGCAAACCCATAGTTAGTATAGACACTCTGACACAATGGCTAATAAATTAACATTAAGTCTTTGACACAAATTGGGTTGAGAAAACAGGATTCCATGGACCATATCCCCAGTTACAATAGGTAATATGGCCCAATATAAATTAAAACAGGGCCTTAAAGGATTGAAACTCAGCATACAAGACCTATTTAGTAAATGGGTGATTATCCCCACTGTTTCTCCTTTCAACAATCCAACCACATGTTCTTAAGCATAGAATGAATGGCACCTCACAGTGGTTAACATAACCTTAATGCTGTGGTCCCATCCGTTAGGGCCTTCATATCTAATAGCCAACATGATCAAAATTACTAACTCCACCCAATCAGCAAATGAAATATATTTTGCTATTATAGATTTAGCCAAAAGTATTCTGTTTGGTGCCTATTTCAAGAGCCTTTCAGTCACAGTGTGCCTTCATATCCAAAGGGAAATGATACTTGCCTATCCATGGAGTACCTCAGCAACCTTGCCATCACATACAATCTTTATAGACAATATCTTAATCATATCAATCTTTCCCCATGAGTACAGGTATGACATTACATGGATTACAACCTCTTAGGAGAAAATTGATTTGCCATATTTATTCAAAACATAGAAATATAAAAGGGCTCGCTAAAAGGGATGCACATTGTCCCATACACAGTGCAATAGCCATACCACTTTGATTAAATTCCTAAAAATTATTTGGTAACCTAAGAGTTGTTCCATCTCTAACACTGTTAAGAGACAACTATTGATCTTATTTGCATTCTCAGTGTTAAAAAAAAAAGGCCAACATCTTTTAGGACACTGGAGGCAACATATTCCTCATTCAAAAATTTTATTTAATCTCACTTATGCTGTTACTTGCAAATCAGCCCACTATATAAGGCACCCCTCCAAAAAGGCTCTAGAATCTGTCCAAGTTGCTATAGAACAGGCCTTATTTTAGAAGCTTTAGCAACCTCTTGTCATGCCTCCCAGAGTCTCCAGACCACCCAAGTTGGCCACAGATTTCTGATTCAAGAAACTGCTCTCGTTGGCCACATGTTATACACCATGAAAGCAGCAATTGCTGGCCATCTACTTGGCTCTTTTAGAAGTTTAGGCTCTCAGAGGCCCTGGACCTACAACTCTCTGCACTCAACTGACCATTATGCCTTGGGGTATAAAAGCAGCACCTTGAAAGTTAAGCATGACTACAAAAGCCTCCGTGGTACAGAATGGAGTCAGACCTGGTCCCTCTAGCATATCCCACCTGTAGGAAGGTGTGAACTCTACTCCCTCCTCTCAGTCCCTTGCCAGAGGCCATGGTGCCAGAGGGGTCACCCCTCTTCCAGACCTCTTGGCTACCCAGGGAGTAACCTTGAGATCAACTAAGTGAACAACAATGAAATTTTCATATACTTTATGGACAGTATTGCCATGATACAAGTGATGGAGCTTAGTAGGGAGTTGCTGAAAAAGCAGCATCCTTACCCAGATGTCCCTGATGAGGAACCAGACCTAAAGGTCAACACAACTAACCACACTTCATACAGCCACTATAGCACTAGATGCCCTGGCCAGCAAATGACCCCACCTATACATTCTTTTCAACTCTTAGGCCATTGCCTCCTCTGGGTAAATAACTCTGGAAATCTCTTGCCCCATAGATAACCAAAATATAAATCAAGGTAACAGATATCTCTATGATACTAAGGCCATAATATAAGAATACTCCTTATTTAATTCAGAGCTCCAGACATTGCTGATAGTGACCAAGACACTTGTTTCATGTCTTCAAATACACAAAACTTAGATCCTGAAGAAGACATTCAATGGTACTTCCACCACCCCCACAAGCCCCAGGAAAGTGGTTTAACTGAGGTATAATGGGTTCCTCAAACAATTCGTATTTAAATTAAAAAGGATGAAATGGACCCCTATGCAATATTGCCACAGGCATTGATTAGTTTAAATTCACACCACATAGGCACATGTACTCCCTACTCCAGTGCTACACGGATCTCCCAATTGCCTTAACTGGCCTTAAACAGGGACATATATAAAGTACACTCACCATGTAGTCCTCTCCCTTTGGTTAAGAGCCTACATGATTTCCTAAGGAGGCACTTCACTTATTCCCTAGAAGCCTTAGTCATCACGTAGGTTTAGATTGATGTCAAGATATCAAGGGATCAATTGTTGTGTAAGGTCTACAATTAAGACCCAATATTATGTGCTGTCTTGACGTGTGACAAAGTTGGGAGGGCCTCAAGTGGTCTAACTACAAGTTCCCCTCCTTAGT
The DNA here is from genome assembly GCA_028646485.1 of Cryptoprocta ferox. Classification (NCBI taxonomy): domain Eukaryota; kingdom Metazoa; phylum Chordata; class Mammalia; order Carnivora; family Eupleridae; genus Cryptoprocta; species Cryptoprocta ferox. The sequence goes on from CM053579.1 coordinate 22,412,444, forward strand.
AGGTTCCCAATGATAAGGCCCCATAGTCAAACAATCCTCCTTACAGATGAGACCAGGCATATTTCCTGCTTAGCCCTGAATAGTGGATTTCATTTCCCTGCCAGACCACAGAATTATTCAAACAAGCTAAGCATATCCACCTGTGAAACCAGGGGACCACCATACCCTACGACAAAATCTGCCTCCTACAGCCAGTGGTTGTTTACTCTGTTCTTGAATACAGCTCCCGTGTGGAACTCTGTGATATTATGTGTTCTCCTCCCCTGGGCTGTGTGCATATGTGACTAATAATTACTGTCAATCTTGTCTGTCCAGTGTTGGGTGTCATGTGTTTAGCCATACTCATAACCCTAGGGCAGGAATGCCTTCCTCACCAATTGAGTAAGTAAGTGATTAAAACACACCCTTTCATGGAGTGACCAATAAGCACAAATAAATATCAAACTGCTATGCTTTCAGGAGAGCCTGTCCTCTGTTAGGCATGGAAAACAGGAGGTAGCTGGAGACAAATTTCATTTGGAAGAAGTACAAGCTGTATCAGGGTAAATACGGATCATGGGGGAAAATGATTTATAAAAGAGTCATGTTTGAGAAATGTAGGCTACACGATCTTCCTTATCCCAGACTAAAACTGTGAGTCATCAGAATTAAAGGTAGTAAAATGAAAAAGAGAGAAAGGTAGAGGAGTTTAAATACCACTTCTCAAAATGTTCCTAAGGAACCTATGAGACAGGAGGTAGATGACTTAAAAGAGCAAGACAGCAGGTGGATAATGCACAAACACACATTTAAATAGAAATCGGAGTTTTATTTAAACTCAGGAAAATGTGCATTTGTAAGAATGAGAGCAAGTGAGAGAAGGTCTGTTATAAATAGGCAAGCACCAGTTCTTTGTTCTCTTATTGTTACACATGCTCACAGATCTTAATAAGCAATGGATCCATGCAATGAATATAAGAACTCCATAACAGATATTAGAAAGAACTATCCAATCTACTAATCCCTTACCTCAAGTTATGAATTCAAGATTTTTTTATAATTTTTCTTCACCACTATAGTGTAATTAATTTATTTTACATAGAATAACTAACCACCCTAAATAAGAAAGGACCTCTGCCTAACGTTTTCATCAATATGTTTATGAGCTATCTATTGAAAAGTCAAGATTTCCTCAACGTTTTCATCAATATGTTTATGAGCTATCTATTGAAAAGTCAAGATTTCCTCAGGCTCTTTTAAAAAATAGATTCAGGGCTGGACTACCCCTTTCAATTTGAAACCTGGCAGCCTAAAATAGAAGCAAAATTAAACTTTGGAAATTTTGATCTGTCTATACAGCTATTTCTAGGAAATTGCATCACAACTTTTGCAGCATTAATGAGAACTTCAGATGGCAACATCATACTTCCAGAGCAGGTGAATGAATACTCCCAGTTCTCTAAGTCAAAGCCTTCATCCCTCTTACGAAACCAGCAATGGAGCAAGAAACAAATATGAGAATCATTGTGAGTTCCCTCCCTGGAAGCAATTCTGATTTAACTATAGCACTTTTCTAATGCCCATTATACAACAGCTGGGTGCTCCTGCGATTACAAGGAACTTCCCTTCTGCCCTGCTGCCCCTGTATGAGAGTTCCTTCAGTTGTCTGAACCTGGGATAGTTCCACTTTGCTTTTCACTTTATTCTAGGACTAGTATGGTTTTTGAAGTTAGTAATAAAATAAAATAAATAAATGCACTCAAAGCACTAATATAAATTATTGCCAAGTGAGAGGTGTTACTTTGATTGATTTACAAATTTAGAATTGGGAAGTTGAGAAATGAAGGATATTGTCTTTGTTTTCATGATTTTTTTTTCTCACATAGCATCTAGCAGAATTCTAAGCACACAATCAGTGCACAATAAATTCCTAATGATTGCTTTCCTACTAAATGTACAAATAGATGACTCTACAAATTACTCCCCATTCAAAGTGTTTTATTTTTTCAGCATGATCCATATCTAATCAGAAAATACCCAGTCCCAAACCCAAAGCTGGAGAATAGAGACCTTCACAATTCATTCCTGTATTCTTTCCTTAATAAATAAGTATTTATTTGCCTGTTTTTCCTAGATTGGGTAAAGGGTAGTCCTGCTTGTTGGCACAGGGTAACCTATAATTTGGGTCCAGATCTGTATATTGTAGACTCCCGAGAAATTAACAAGTTATTTATTGTAACCAGCATATCAATCTAAAAGCAAATTATGATCATTTGCTCCACAAAGAATAGAACAGAATTGAATTGAATAGGAGTAAAATAGAGGTAAAAAACAGGGTCTTCATCCATAAAAAACAGTTGAGACATACTAGCTAACATAAACACCCACTTTTCTGATCCTGCAGTTCCACTGACAATGAAATATAAAACAGTTAACAAATGTTACATTCCAAAAACTAAATTTTAAATTAAAAGCTCTGACATATCATATCCTGATCCAAGTTTTTGCTCTATAAGTCTCACCCCTAATTCTGCAATATCCCATGCAGTTCAATGACAAAAGTCTCCAAATGTTAACAAAATCCTTTATTCTGTTCATTTTTTGAAACATGAACATATGCAAAAAAAGATACAACACTGTATATGAAATTCAGTCTCAAAAAGACCACAGAAAAATAAAGTGAAATTATGGCTGGTGTGCATTTTCTTCTTTATACATTTTTATATTTCAAAAGTTTCTCAAACAAAAAAATAATTTTTGTAATAAATAAATGCTTTGTAGGTTCTCTTAGGAGAAAGTCAACAAACAAAAAATAATAATGTGTTGTTACAAATCCAAAAGGGTTTCAAATTCCTACTTTTGATTCTAGGGCATCCTGATTATCAAAATCACGTTTAACTTTTCTTTGTGGGATTACTTTCATATATTATCTAAGTCATTGCTACTGAAAAGCTAACATAACCAGAATGCTTTGAGGGACAGTGCATTTGTAATTTTGGTCTTCTACTTACACGAGAGTAAGAAAGGACAAGTGAAGGAGACCCTACTAAGGACTTATTAAAATTTTCAGCAAATCAGGGTGCCTGGGTGGCTCAGTTGGTTAAGCATCACTTCAGCTCAGGTCATGATCTCTTGGTTCATGAGTTCAAGCCCCACATAAGGCTCTGTGCTGATAGCTCAGAGCCTGGAGCCTGCTTCAGATTCTGTGTCTCCCTCACTCTCTGCCCCTCCCCTGCTCGCACTCTGTCTCTGTCTCTGTCTCTCTCTCTCTCAAAAATAAACATTAAAATTTTTAAAAGAAAATTTCAGCAAATCAATTCAATTTCCCAAAGAAACCCAAAGCAGGATCAGTATCATTTTTACCTAAGTCATTCTACCTGCATCCGAGATCCAAAAGTGCCTGCTGAGTCATTAGGTTTTCATGTTAAGTGTATGTTATTAGAAGAGGAAGAATAAAAACCATGTGATCATCTCAGTAGATGAAGAAAAATATAACATCTGTTCATAATAAAAATTCTCAACAAGGTGGATTAAGACGGAACATACCTCAATATGATGAAGTCCGTATATGAAAAACGCACAGCTAACATACTCAATGGTGAAAAACTGAAACCTTTTCTTTCCTCTAAGGTCAAAAACAAGACAAGGATGTCCACTATCATCACTTTATTCAACATAGTACTGGAAGTCCTGGTTGTACCATTCAGACAAGAAAAAGAAAAGGCATCCAAATTAGTAAAGAAAAAGTAAACTGTTACTATTTGCAGATGACATGATACTATATATAGAAAACCATAAATATTCCACCAAAAAACTATTCAAACTAATAAATGAATTCAGTGAAGTTTCAGGGTATGAATATACAGAAATCTGTTGCATTTCTATACACTAACAATGAAGCACCAGAAAGAGAAATTGATAAAACAATCCCATTTACAATTACATCAGATAAATAAAATACCTAGGAATAAACTTAACCAACGAGGTGAAAGACCTATACTCTAAAAACAACAAAACATTGTTGAAATAAACTGAAAACAACACAAATGGAAAGATATATACCATGCCCGTGGATTGGAGGAATTAATATCATTGAAATATCCATACTACCCAAAGTAATCTACAGAACAATTGCATTTTTCACAGAACTAGAATAAATAATCCTAAAATTTGTACAAAACCACAAAAGACCTCAAATATGCAAAGCAATCTTCAGGGGAAAGAAAAGCAGGAGGTATCAGAATCCCAGATTCCAAGAAATACTACAAAACTACAGTAATCAAAACAGTAGGGTACTGGCAGAAAAATAGGCATACACATCAATGGAACAAGACAGAGAGTCCTGAAATAAATGTTTATATGGTCAATTAATCTATGAAAAAGGAGGCAAGAATATATAATGGGAGGAAAAAAAGAATATACAATGGAGGAAATACAGTCTTTTCAATAAATGGCATTGAGAAAATTGGACAGCTACATGCAAAAGAATGAATCTGGATCACTTTCTTACACCACACAGAAAAATAAACTCAAAATGGATTAAATACCTAAATGTGAGACCTGAAATCAAGCACCTTTTGTCAGGCCTTTGGAGAAACCTCAGATAGGTCAAAACAGACAAACACAAATTCTGCTACCAATGAAAACAGGTACCCACACCAAGAATATGAGTGTTAGCTTCAAGACAATTGGTGTACCAGGGAGGAGAATGGGACAAGGCTAACTGAAACACCACAAAGCTCTACTTCCACGTTTAAGCTGCCTCTTCCTTGACTCAATTATTGGTTGATTCCTATAAACCTTTGTTTACTTTCCAGTTCCAAAAAAATTAATTTTGATAGTTTTCACTCACTTTTCAGTGTTTATTTGGAGATATCGGCCCTTGGAGTTTCCTCCTCCACAATTTTTACTTTCTAATCATTTTGTAAAAGTAGTAGATGGGTGGTGGGATACGGTCAGGAAGAGGTGAAGGAATGACCGAAGGTCATATGACTTACTTTCACTTATACACTATTTTAACAATTATGGATCATTCCCACTATGGTGAATATATAAAGAGGTTTAACAGATGTGACTCTCATGATAGTTCATATCACTGAAGGCCAAGTCATCTTTTGGGTTGTAATATTAGTAATAAAAGGATGAAAAGACTGTGTGAATCTATACACAGAGAATCTATACACAGAAGAAATCAGAGGTCTAATCAGATTAGGAAGAGAATTTAGAGGTATAAAAAACATAATACTGCAGGTTGGGGGCCTCTGGGACCAAATTTTAATGTTTGAAAGGAAGAGGGAGGAAGCAGAATTGGACACAAGGTAAAGTGTGATGCAGACCTACCAATTTTGGTTAATTCCACCAGGAGCTCTGTAGCATATATGGCCTTTTGGATTTGGGCCATGGTGGACCACAATGACTAGGCCTTTCTACCCCACCTCAGCCAGTCATTGGCTATGGGCTGCCCCTGGAAGAATATGATTTCAGACAGGTGATTCTCTGCAGGTGAGTAACTACCTAGAACTGCTGACAGCTGAGGCAATAAGTCCTTCTTTGCAGGGTCTCAATGATACATCTCTGAGAAGACTATAAGCAGAATTTCTAATCAGTATTAGGTACATGTTAATATAACTGGAATCATTCCCTATTCAGATAGCACTATGAAGACAAGTGTATAATACAAAGTTTAAATTGATGCCTAGATATCAATAGGGATATATATTATAAAAGATAATTCCATTTCAAAGCCTTTCACTAGTGCTTCTTAAGAAAGTAGATTTTAATTCAACATAAGTTTCAAAGGAAATTTTTTAAAACTTGATAATGGAAGGAAGGTCTGTACAGAAGGAGTTATACTAAGATGGGAGATATCAATATATTATTTAACCACAATTTTTGCTTGCCTGTTTTTTCCCAAATATGATCTGGGGACAGTAGAGATGCAGTCTTCTCACTGAAAATTTCTTTAGGTATACCACTATATAGCATCTTACTTTCGTTATTTCAATTCATTATCCTTTTAAACCATAAAACTAAACATGAATGTAATCCTCTGTTAGTCATAAAATGGCATTAAGAGCACATAATCCATATTAAATCCCTGAAGAACAGTTATTCTCATTTTAATGACCATGCCAAATAAGATTCTAAAAAACAGCATATCTAAAATATGACATTGCAGATCAAAAGATTAGAAAAGTATCATATAATAAACACAATGCTTCTTCCTGATTTATTATGGAAAATGCACAGAAATATTAAAGTTAATAAACACCTGTCAATACTAGTTAACAATGATATTATGCTAGGTTATCAATGAGCTTTGATTTCAAAATTAGCAATTTCTGTCTTCTAAGTCTTTAAGTCTTCTATTTGTCCTGCTATGCAGTGTTATAATAGACCACTTATGTATTCTTTGTCATTAGAAGTGTACTCTAAGAAAAACCTAAAGAATAAGTAAATGTCTCTTTTCTAAAAATGCATCTGGAGGGTTTTAAGGATAAGGTGATTAACTTGTGTCTCATATTTCTTTTGTAGCTGAAAGGAAAATGCCAAGACTCTTAGAACACTGGCTCATTTATAAGACTGAATTTGCCAAGGAAATTGATATAACCCTTAACAGATTTTTTTTCTCAATTTTCAGTTTTTTGCCAAATAGCTTTATGATCTCATGCCAATACTCTAAAGGCTTAATAAAATTGAGAAGGGGACAACTTAAAATTTTGGTCTGAATCAAGAAGTTCCTACAGTATATCAGTTCAAATTTTAAAAGTTCCTGGGCCAGGGGTGCTTGGGTGGCACAGTCGGTTGTGTCTGACTTCAGCTCAGTTCATGATCTCATAGTTTGCAAGTTCGAGCCCCACATTGGGCTCTCTGCTCTCAGCACAGAGCATGATTTGGATCCTCTGTCCCCTCATCTCTCTCTGCCCCTCTCCCACTTGTGCACTCACTGTCTCTCAAAAATAAACATTAAAAAAAGTTCCTGGGCCAAGCAGTCCTCACTTATGGTACATTATACACATCTAAACCTATATGAAGGATCATACATAAACAAAGGTTGATGAAAACCTAGGCAGTACTAATTATTATAGTCTAACAGGAACACCAGATGGAGCAATGTCTTCCCAAGTCAATAAACAGAACCATTTTCAAATTTATAGGAATGATGTGATCAGTAACACACGATACAAAAAAATATTGGTACAGGAAGGAGTAATAGTTCTGTTTCCCTAGAATTATCCAATAGTACAAGAAGATGTTGCTTGGAGCTCCATAAAGTACTCCTCTTCTAATAGAACACTTTCTCTATTTTAATTTTAGAAATGTCTACTTTGCATCAAAAAAAGGGAAAAGATTCATTCAGCCATTCAAGAAATAGTTTTAGTGTATCTACTATGACAAGGAATAGACCAATGTATAATTATTTAATAAATGAAAAGTTGATAGATGGTATGGAGAAGGACAAAGCAAAGAAACAGTAACTGATATGGTAGAGTAAGGGGAAGTGTTGCCTCACAGACCAGAGAGCCTCACAGGGAACACAGTCAGGAATAGGATGATCCAGGAGTCTAGGAATCCCAGAGTCCTTTCAGAGAGACTGTTGTAAACAGGACAGAGGACATCATGGGGCTCATCCAGATAATCTCAGAACACATATCGGAGGTGAAGTTAGGATACTCAGAGGGTGGTGGATCAGTTGAAGTCCTGATTTTGTGGAGGCCTCCCCATAATGAAACAGAACGTATGTTTTTTAACACCTTAGAAACAGTCAAGAACTTATTAAATAAAAACCAAAGGAAGCATTTTTACAACTGTAAATAAAGCCTCGCACAGACACTATTTGAGAGATTGCAAAGGTTTGTGGCACACTGACAGACTGTTGTTGAATTCTTTTTTTCTTAAAAAAAACTGTGCAAGTTCGTGGGGCTAGAAATTGCTGATAAAGTTTACTTAATGTCTTACAGATATTTTGCTGTATAGCACAATATAAAGCAGAGTAATCATGTTTAGTTCACATTTATTCTTGAGTTTCTACTATATTTTACTGTCCACCTACATAAAAGCAAGTAACCTGAGCATTGGCAAGACTTTATTGTGGCATTCTTCAGTAACTTTTATATACTGTTTCCTTACATAATTTGAGATGCAATAATGATTTTTGTTATAAACTTCTTCATAAATATTCTTACTGATGGATGACGCATTAATTTAAGCATCAGTGGACAAATAAAGTTATCCACGGGTGACTAACAACCTTGAATAAATACCACTTCACTCAGTTGCTATCCATAGCACCTAAGAAATGCAATTACATGCTGGGACCTATTATCCCAATTAATGGACTGTTTTATATTCACTGTGCATTATACTTGAAACACTTTAGAGGCCTGGCCTTCACTTAGCTACAGGCAAAGTAAAATTTATAACAAATAACCAAGAAAAGGCTTTCATTTACTTACCAAGATATGTAGCGTGTAATTTAAGCATAACTAGGCAGGATTCAAAAATGCCCTTTGATTTAAAACACAATAAAAGTATATTTTTAAAACCGTAACAAATATAAGTTTGTAATGAACAAGTCATCATGGGTTGCTGTAACACTGGAGGTTTCATTATCAACTATGTCTATCTTTCCCTTCTTGTAAGGATATGGCCAAAGGTTAAACTTGATTATTATTTATTATATTCAGAGAGATTCTCATTATTCCAGGCATTTGAACTAAAAGAGCAGCAATACACGGAGGTCTTCCACTAGCTGGCTGGGTGAACAAATAAAATAGTCTGCTAAGAAGTACACAATCCCTTGTTGTGTTGCTACTTTGTAAAATGTCAGCCTTAGGCTATGTTTTACCGCAATGGAATTTGACCACTGAAGTTTTACTCTACTCCCTCTGGTGGTTTCCAAAGCTGTATTACCAAAGCTATAAAATAAAACACAGTTGTAATTCTTCTCCTTATTGTAAGAAGCATTGATCGCCTCTGATTGTATATTATAGCAAAGGGGCAGTCTATTACATAAATTTATTGCATTTTCTTCCTGATAATTACTGGAAGTTATTGAACAAGGCAGGGAGTTATAGCCAGTAAGTTCCTGCTCTAGCTGAGGAAGCAAATCTACAGATATTTAGTGGATCTGAACAGCTGTAAAGAAAACATCCTGTTTACAGTATACTTGAAATGTATATATACACTGCATTTGAAATTATTTTAAATATCATACTCTCAATTACACAAATATAGAATTGAAATATGAACTGTAGCAAAGCGCCATGCTAAATATATCGTCTTTGTTTTTTTAAAACCAATTTGACAACACTTAAAATGTCAAAAGTCAAACCATTTAACCTTGCTATTTCACTCCCCTAAGAGAGATGGATTTGGTTATTTTTTTTTAATTTGTCATGGGTACTAAACATATCATCTATGGTCATCTTAATTTTTGCACTTATAATTATTCGTGTATCTAAACTCATCCTTGTTTTGTAGAAAAACTGTCCAATAATCAAAAATATAGACAATTTAAAAAACATTAAGGTTACTGAAAGAAAAAGATACAAGTTAAGGGGTGACTGGGTGCCTCAGTTGGTTAAGCATCCGACTCTTGATTTCAGCTCAGATCATGATCTCACAGATTCCTGAGTTCAAGCCCCATGTCAGGCTCTGCATAGAGCCTGCTCAGGATTCTCTCTCTCCTTCTCCAGCTACCCCTCCCCCCCTTTAAATTAATAAACAAACATTAAAAAATCATAAAAAACACACAAGTTAAAATATAATACTTTCTCTTCTGTAAAATACATAAAAGGGGACAAACATAAGAAATGAAAAGATATTAAAATAAATATATAAAATATATCAATATAAATATGTAATATATTTATAAATATCCAATCCATGCTATACTAAGTCTTAAATAAAGTTATATGTGTACAACAGTCAACAAAATATACATTAGGAATCAGCTGGCACCATTCACTATCTTATTTATATATTCTAAAATCTCATAGTTTAAATAATCCCTGTCTGATAATAGAAGATTAATTCTTACAAGGCCAACAATTCTACAGATAACACCTTGGGGAAAAAAATGTCTGAAGGCACTGGACAACAAGCAGAAGCAGGCAGATACTTTAGAAAAATTACACTTAGAAGAAGGAAAGGGCAAAGGTTGAGTTTTCATATTTTAGAACTTTTTGCCTGAAGGAACGCCCTAGGCAGTCCCATCTGAGGTAGATAAAATTGAATAGAAAACCGAAAACCATTATGACTTGAAACAAATAAGAGTCTTAGGAGTAATGAGAGTAGCTGGAAACTGAAGGCAGTATCTCATAAAGAGAGCCACAGAGGCAAGTCCCCAAACTCAGTGTACAAAATCTTCCTATATATCTAGATGACCTCTGAATTACATAAGTGTGACACAAATTGTAAGCATCCCAACTATCACTAAAAGAACTAAACAGAGATTTCAACTCCTGGCCACCACAGGGGAGACAGAGTTAGGAGCAATGTTAACTGCCTGTTGTAACAAAAACAACAAAAATCAGTACCCTTATGAAGAATATAACAGAATTTAGAATTTCTGGATTGTATCATTTATAATGTCTGGTATATAATCTAAGAATTCTAGACATATAAAGAAGCAAGAAAATGTGACCCATACCCAAAAGAAAAGAGAATCAACTGAAACTATATCAAGATGACCCAGATATTGGAGTTAACACATAAGAATTTTAAGTAGCCATTATAACTATGCTCAAAACATAAAATAAAATATGTTTGTAAGAAATTATTTCTAGAAAAATCCCAGCAAAGACACAGAAAACTATTCTTAAAAGCCAAAGGGAAATTGAGAAAAGAAAATATAATTTCTGAAAAAGAAATTTACTTAGTTGGATTTATTACTATCAGATAGAAGATGACAGAAGAAAAAGCCAATGAACATGAAGATAGATCAATAGAAATTATCCAACCTAAGGAACAGAGAGAAAAATTATTGAGTCTCAATAAACCTGAAGGATAATATCAAAAGGTTAAACATGCATGTAAATGGAGTTCCAGAAGGAGAAAGGAGAGAAATAAAATGGGTCAGGGAAACAAAACATTTAAAGAAAAATAACTAAAAAAAATCTCTCAAATTTGGTGAAAAACATAAGTGCAGAAACTCACAAAACTCAGAAAACCCCTTATAAGTTATACAAGGAAAACATACCAAGGCATATCATGTCATTTTCTTTTTTAAAAAAAACAGATGTAAATAGAAAATCCTGAAAACAACAAAGAAAAATAATAAATTATACAGAAAGAATCATTTTTACAAATTATTGCTGATTTTTCATGAGGAAACAATGAAGGCAGAAGACAGTACAATGACATTTTGAGATAAAAACAATACTAATTTGCTATAAAGAAAATTCATCAGGGGCACCTGGGTGGCACAGTGAGTTAAGTGTCTGACCTTTAGTTTTGGCTCAGGTCATGATCTCATGGTTTGTGGGCACGATCCCCATCCCAGGTCCCTGCATCATCCCCCCATCGGGGCTGTGAGCTGATGGCACAGAGCTTGCTTGGGATTCTGTCTCTCCCTTCCCTCTGTTCCTCCCCTACTTGGGCTCGCTTTCTCTCAAAGTAAATAAATAAACTTTAAAAAAAAATTTTTTTTAATTCATCAGGTTGAAGGGAAATGATACCAGATAGAAATTTAAGTCTTCAGAAACTAATAAAGAACACTGGAAAAGAAATATATGAGTAAATGTAAAAGATTATTTTTTGTCTTGATTACTTTAAAATATATATGACCGTTTAAAGCAAAACCGTAATATTGTATTGCAAGATGTGTAACACACACAAATATAATACATATGAGAACCTTAGCATAAAGGATTACTAGAACTAAATAGTAAATTTAGCATGATTGTAGGGTACAAGGCTAATGTACAAATATCAGTTTCACTTTTATAGACTAGTAGCATTTAGAAATGAAAATGTCTAATGCAATTTTATTCAAAAACTGTCATAAAACATTTTGGGAATAAATTTAACAAAAGATATGCAAAACTTCACTGAATACATGAAATATTGCTTGGAGAGATTAAAGATCTTAAAAAATAGAGAGATCTACTATGCTCATGGATTGGAAAGATGGCATATACTAAAGACGCCAATTCCTACAAAGTTGCATTTATTTATACATACTTCTAATATTTTATATCTATAAACCTAAGGCGTATGAATTATATATAGATATGTGACACAGATATTATATGCTTCTCTATATATTATATATCTATACATCTACATATTTATCTCTGTCTCTCTCTCTATATATATATATATATACACGTGTGTATGTATCATCTCTCTCTCTCTTTACACACACACACACACACACACACACACACATACACACACACTACCCCAGGCCTTTTATAGAGTTTGATAAATTGTAAAATTTATGTGGAGTTGCAGAAGACCTAGATTATCTAAAACAACCTTACAAAAGAATAAATTTGGAGGGCTTCTACTACCTAATTACAACATTTAACTATAAAATTACAGGAATCAAGACAATAGAATGCTGCCATAAGAATAAACAAATATATCAAGGGAACAGAACAGAGTTCCCAAAGCTAGACCCATATTATATGATCTATTGAATCTTGACAAAGCCACCAAAGCAATCCAATAGATGTTGCTAGAATAACCTACCTCACATCACACATAAAAATTAATTTAAGATGGGCCACAGACCCAAAGAAAACTAAAACTATAAAACTTCTAGTAGAAAATACAGAAGAAAATTCTTGTGACTTGAGGGTTAGCAAGGGTTTTTTTACACATGACACAAACAGCAGTAATTATAAAAGAAAATGGTGATGAATTTGACTTCGTTGGACGTAAGACCTCTGCTTGGTGAAAGACACAGTTAAGGAAATGCTTGCCCGAAACATGGGCTAGTAGAAAATATTTACAAGGCATAACATGATAAAGGACTCACCTAGAATATATAAAGAACATCTGTAACTCTCGAAAAGACAAAAAGCATTTTTAAAAGGCAAAAGACTTAGACTGACCTTTCACCAAGGAAGATATACAATTGGCCAATAAGAACATGACAAAATGCTCAACCTCATTCATTAAACACCGGGAAAATGCAAATTAAAACCACAATGATACACCATTACACACTGTCCAGAATAGTTACAACTAAAAGACTTGACAACATCAAATGTTGACAAAGATGTAGAGTAACCAGAAGTCTCACACAGTGTTAGGAATGTAAATGACAATAACTGCTTTGAAAAAGCATTAGGCCCTGAGCGCCTGGGTGGCTCAATCAGTTGAGCCACTGCCTTTGGCTCAGGTCATGACCTCAGGGTTCAAGAGTTTGGCCTGCATCCAGCTCTATACTGGCAGCTGAGCCCAGAGCCTGCTTCGGATTCTGTCTCCCTTGCTCTCTGACCCTCCCCCACTCATGCACGCTCCCTCTCTTTCTCTCTCAAAATAAACAAACATTAGAAAAAAGCTTTTTTGAAAAAAAAAGCATCAGGCATTTTATTTTAAATAAAACTAAACATATGGTATCACCCAGAAATTCTACTTCTAGGTATTTACCCAAGAGAAAGGAAAATAGGTGTTCACAAAACGACCTAAGATAATGTTCAAAGTAGCTTTATTCATAACATCTAAAATCTGGAATCAATTCAGGTGTCTGTGACCAGAAAAACAGACAAACTGAAATACATTCATATAAAAGAATTCTACTCAGTAATAGAAGGGAATAAACCTCTGATAAATACAACATCGATGGATCTCAAAAACACTGATCTGAATGAAACAAGCCTTACACAAAAGAGTAGAAAATCTACAGTAATGTTTATATGAAATTCAATAACAGACTAAATTTATGGTAGAAAAAATCAGGCAAATGCCTTCCTGGGGTGTTAGATACAGAGACTGACTTAGAAGGGACATGCAGGAATTTTCTGAGGTAATGTTAACATCCTGTATGTTCATGAAGTTACCTTCATGATTAGGTCATGCAAGTGTATGCATTGTTTAAAACTTAGCATATGTTTACTTAAGATCTGTGTATCTCATTGTAGGTCAATTTTCTCTCAAAAGAAAAAAATACATAACCATATGTTGAACTCTAGCTAATGATATTCATGCTGAAATGTTTAGAGATAAACTATGCTGATGTCAACTTATTTTGCTATTCATCAAAAAATAAGGTATTCTGATGCATCAATAGAGGAATGGTTAAGATAGATAAATGTGTGATGAAGCAAATATGGCAAAATTATTGTTGTAAAATGGTGATAAACAGGTGACCAATATATTATTCTTTCTACTTTCCCACATGTTTGAAATTTTTAAATGTTGGAAAAAATATATGATTGAAGAGACTTGGTCTTTTAATTACCTATTACTAATTAGCAACCGATCGCAAAACTTGGTAATTTAAAATATCAACCATTTTACTTTATCTTGTGACTTTGGGTCAGGAATACAGAAAGGGTTTTGACTTAACAATTTTTCTGCTTCATGTGCTGTTGACGGGGATCACTTTAATAGTCAGTTAGTAGCTATGTGATCTGGAATATACAAGATGGTTTCACTTACCTGCTTCGTAACCTGGCAGGATTGGCTAGAAGGCTGGGCGTAGCTGGGCCCCTCTCCCTTTTCATGTTGTCTCAAGAGCTCTCCTACTGATCTTGCTACCCATTTAGTTGGGCTTCTTACATGACAGTTCAGGGTTCTAAGAAATCATTGTGCAAGCCCTCTTAACAGTTAGGCCGTTATATTTTGCTAGTCAAAACAATCGTAAACCACCTCAGATTTAAAGAGAAGAATATCAAATAATTTGTATCTTTAATCTGCCGAACTTTAAGGGCTTTAGCTGAAGCAATGTTGCTATTTAAGTGTTTCAACTATTGAATACAAATTTATTGACTTCCCATTCATTTTAAGTGGTCAGGATTTAGTAGATACATGGTTTGAAAACATGATTCTTACCTTCAATGAGCTTACAGTTTAGGTTGATAGGGGAAGGAGTAAATATAAACTTGCAATACAATATGATCATTACTTTAATGGAGGTTTATAAAGGGCAGCTGGGAACGTAAAGAAGGGAGCAGAGCAGGGAGGAGTCAGGGAAATTTTACTAGAAATTTTACTAGAAAAGAGCAGTAGTGGAAATTTGCCATATGGATATTAAGATGGTATTCTGTAAAGGTAAAAGCATGTTAACCTAGAAATCCTTTCCTGTCCTTTTTAACCCCTACCCAGATAATACTCTCCACTCCCTTTGTGTCCCATTATACTTACACATATTTCTATCATAGCACTTAAATCATTCATTGTGTTGGGGCACCTGGGTGGCTCAGTCGGTTAAGTGGCCAACTTCAGCCCAGGTCATGATCTCACAGTCTGTGATCCACATGGGGCTCTGTGCTGACAGCTCGGAGCCTGGAGCCTGCTTCGGATTCTGTACCTCCCTCTCTCTCTCTCTCTCTCTGCCCCTCTCCGTGCTCACTCTCTCTCTCTCTCAAAAATAAATAAGCATTATAAAAACATTTTTAAATCATCCATGTGTTTATTTACACATGTATCTCCCCTATTAGAGCGAAAGCCCCTTGATGGCAGAGAAGGGTCACTTATCTCTGTAACTTCAAGGAGTGAAAGAAGCTCTCAAAAAATTTTTATGAAGGAGATAAAAAAAGAATAATCGACTTAGCAGTTCTGATTTATTTTGGGGGTCCAAATTAAGTTTTAGCCTGTAACTTCACAAAATTGTCAAGGCATGTGACTTTAGGCATAGAGCTGGAAACGTTCTTGAATTCCACCTCAAAGTGGGAAAAGAGATGCATTTTAGTATTACAAAAGTGTCTCTGTAGAGAGAGCCAAAGGGAAAGAGGCCTCGTTTGAAGCTCTACCCCTTGTGCTGGTACTTCCTCTTCTCCATTCAAAAAAAGCACGAAAGGAGTGCCCTTGCGATGAGCACCTGGTAATGTATGGCGTCATTGACTCACTAAATTCTACACCTGGAACTAATATTACACTGTATGTTAACTACCTGGAATTTAAATAAGAACTTAAAGAAAAAAAAAAGTAAAGCCCCAATCTTCAACAACAACAACAAAAAAGCATGAAAGTTAAAGAACTGAAAACATTTCTATAAATGAATGAATAAATGAAAAAAACAAAATAAAGCACATGATAAAATAACTGAACGGCAAAATTAATTCCACTATGGGAAGGAGGGACACTAGCTAGGCAAAACCTCTGTTTTAATTTCTAAAAATTAAAGCAAATAAAAAGCTAACAAATGTCCTATCAACTTAGGTGAAAAAAGCTTATTTCCCCCTCTTGATTCTCTGCTTACAAAATGGAGTCAGACTATGAATAACATCTTCAAAGTTCCCTAGTGAGACAGCCAAAAGCAGAGAGTCCTTTTCTCAACATGGCCTTCATCAAATGCTTTCATGTTAGATTCCCACACGAGCAAGGACAGTCTCAGTCATTTCCCTGTCCAATCAGCAATATGAAAACCTGTAACAGACTCCTATCTCTCCAAAAATTCAGCTTTACCTGATACCAAAGCCCTTGTAGTAAACCATTACTAAAGAGAGAGAAATAATCACTCCTAAGCTCAAGAAGTCTCCTCAAGGCCATTCTGATAACCCCAATTATAGGAAGAGCCCAGCCTGAGAAAGCAAGTGTGCAATTTTCACATGGTTGAAATATTCAGAAACACTATCTGTCACTGACAGCAACTGATGCTGTAATAAACAAGGACACTTGTGATGGGCAAGTAAGAATTGTGGTGGACAAAAGAAAAGTAAATATGAACACAATTAATCAATGAGTTAATAATTGCTCTCACTTTAATGAGAGCCCCACTTGCTTCTTCTATGGATCTTTCATTTCCATCTTTCTCTCCTATGTATATAATTTGCATGCACATTTCCCCTGGTTGTGAATTTTTTTTCATATTGACACAATCATATTTTCATTTGAATGAACATTTATCTATATAGCACACATGCTTAGGACCAAAACTGAAAAAAACCAAAAAGGAATTTTGATATTTTCCAAACTTCTTTTGTCGATAATGAAAATTATTAAAATTGTTTTATTATTATGTGTGGCAAGCTTCGCTAAACATTGTTGGCTTAACAAATATGTATGTCATTTTTACTTTACATTTATTGACACATCATATTACTTTGGAGAAGATAAAGGATTTATCTTTAGTACAAAGCCATTATTGTCATAATATTTCACAAGTGACTTGCCAATTTCCTCTATTATCATAAAATCCAAATTATTCCTGATGATCACCCAAGTCAGAAGTAAAGACAGAATAAAAGGCACTATATTAAATGAAAATATAAAACAATTCATCATTGTCCCAGCTTGATTTTTTAATATAAACAACCTTAGATAAAATATTTAGAATTGTGTCCTATTAATCTTTGTTTTTAAATAAAATGGGCCTATAATGTCTTAAGATCTGGTATTCCTAAAAATCTTTCCTCCCCAAATATTTACATGTATTTTCTGCTCAATGCATATTCAGATACAGGGAATTACTGTTACATAATAAGAGCTGAGTTCCTATAATGTGCCAGGTACTATTTTAGTTGTTTCAAATAATAATGCTAACAATAACATTAATAATGACAGATAACATTCAACAAGTGTTTACTATATGTCCTGTATTATTCTAAGTGCTTATATTCATTTAACAGTCCTATGAGATAGCATAATTATTACACTTTTACAGATGAGAATATTGAAACACATCAGGATTAAGGAACTCATGACACCAAAAGGATAAATAACAACAAAAAATGCTTTTGTTTTTCAAAGGACACCAAGAAGAAAGTAAAAAAGATAACCCACAATATGGGAGAAACTATTTGCAAGTCGTATATCTGATAAGGGGCTTGTATCTTGAATATATAAAGAACACTTAAAATTCAATAATATAAGACAAATAACTAGAAAATGGGGAAATAGACATTTCCCCAAGGAAGGTGTATAAATGACATCATTAGTCATCATGGAAATGCAAATCAAAGCCACAATGAAATACCATTTCACATCCACTAGGGTGGCTGGACAAAAAGCCAGATAATAACAAGAGCTGACAAGGATGTAGAGAAATTAAAACCCTCATGCAATTCTGGTGAACCATGTAAAAGGTACAGTCTTTTTGGAAAACAGCCTGCATTTCCTCAAATGATTAAACACAGAGTTACTACATGACCTAGCAATTCCACTCCTAGGTATTTATATACCCAAGATAAATAAAAGCATATGCCCACAGAAAAACTTATTTACAAACATTTATACCAATATTATTCACAATGGCCCAAAAATGGAAACAACCAAAATGCTCATCAGCTAACAAATGGATAAACAAAATTTGATACACCTGTACAATGGAATATTATTCTGTCATAAAAAGGAATGAAACTATAACTCATGCTAAAACATGGATGAGTCCTGAAAACATTATGTTAAATGAAAAGAAACCACTCACAGAAGACCACATATTGTATGATTCCATTCATATGAAACATTCAGAAAAGGGAAATCTACAGAGACAAAAAGTAGATTAGTGGTTGCTTATGGCTAGGGCCAGGGAGGGGAGTGGGGCAGGATTGGGATAATAGTTAAAGGATATGGGAGTTTCTTTTTGTGGCAATGAAAATGAAAATATTCTAAAATTACTGTGGAGATTGCTGCACATATCTGTGAATATACAAAAAACAATTTAATTGTAATTGTAAACATTAAATGAGTGAACTGTATGATATGAATTATATTTCAATAAAACGTTTTTTAAAAAGATTAAATAACTTGTTCAAGATTCCACAGCTGGTAAGTGAGAGAACTGATATTTAAACTCATACCCCTGCGTTCAAACTTTTAGCTACAATACCTTAGACTCTCCTGTGTTTTCCTTTGTTTAATGTTTACAATAACCCAGAGAAGTGGATACTGTTAATAGATGTATTTTATAGGTAAACTATAAATGAATATATAGGCATGGTTTATATCTTCAGGGAATCTTTAATTTAGCATGGAGGAGATACATGCATTGAAAAAGCTAAATATAATACAAGGCAAAATGAAATGAATATTGTAATAGAGGTATGGAATGTTGGTGTAAAAGGTAAAGAATCACAGAAGAATTTGCTGTATAAAATTGTTGCTGGAGCATATTCAAAACATTTAGTCCATAAAGCACTAGTACTTTGAAGTGATCAAAAAGGGTTTAGAAATAACATTTTTAAAAATGATTCAAAAAAATTCGTATGGAACCACAAAAAACCCCGAATAGCCAAAGTAATACTGAAGAAGAAAACCAAAACGGGAGGCATGACAATCCCAGACTTTAGACTCTACTACAAAGCTGTCATCACCAAGACAGTATGGTACTGGCACAAAAACAGACACATAGACCAGTGGAATAGATTAGAGAGCCCAGAACTGGACCCACAAATGTACGGCCAACTAATCTTTGACAAAGGAGGAAAGAGTATCCAATGGCAAAAAGATAGCCTCTTTAATAGGTGGTGCTGGGACAACTGGACGGCAACATGCAGAAGAATGAAACTAGACCACTCCCTTACACCATACACAAAAATAAACTCCAAATGGATGAAGGACCTGAACGTGAGACAGGAAACCATCAAAACCCTAGAGGAGAAAGCAGGAAACAACCTCTATGACCTCAACCGCAGCAATTTCCTACG
>CM053579.1:22432685-22471467 GCA_028646485.1 Cryptoprocta ferox
TCTCATACCTATTCTTAGTCAAAGATACATCCTACTTTTTTTGCATAGAGATGTTTCCCTTACTATTTCTGGTAGTTTTAATTTTACTTATTAAATTAACTCATTAATTAAATACTCTATTAATCAGAAATCTTAACCCTTAGAAACTTTAATTTCTAGTAAAAGTTAAGAAGTAAGCAATTGTGAATTATCTGTTATACCAAAATTCTTTAGATTGGCAAATTTATATATATATTTCATGGATTTCTAGAAGCTCATGCTTTTTTTTATAGTATAATTTTTCAGTGTGGCACAGGACATGTTTACTAACAGATCCAAAAAGCTTTAGTTCTCCTGTAATAAGAATCCAAAAGTGGATACACCTATGTTCAGTAACTAATAACTCAGTATTTTATCTTACTTGGAAATGATCTAGATAGTCAATGCATTTCTATCATTTAACCTAATTTATCAAAACTTTAAGGTTTAAAGTTACCAAAAAAGATTTTGGAAACTATTTAACTAGAGATGTGATAAAATATTATTGAAAACTTTACTTACAAACTTTTATCTCATTTACATCTGAATAAATAATATTTAGATTACTCATGAAAATTTCATGAGACATTAAAGCAGCTAGTCATTGTCTTAAATTATTCTTCTTGCTGACAAATTTTGTAACAGAGATAACATGAGCTTGTTTGGCTAATAAACCCAGGTAGAATAAAAGTTGAATGTCTGCATTGTATTTAACAGTGATAACTCTGAAGACATTTCTTTTTTAATTAATAATATTATTTATTATTTATAATAATATTAAACTAGCTTTTATTTACTGAAGAGTATTCCAGATCATGTGAACTTGACAAACATTTCAGTTAGTTTCAAATATATTTGTGAAAGTGTAGAAATATTTATTTTGATAAGTACTTATTTCTCTTTAGCACAACTAAATGGAATCTTTAAAAAATTAATTTTGGCAATAGCCTCTTGAGGTGGGAAAATATCACATATATATGACATACATCTATACATATAAATAAACACAGAGACCATATAGCTTTTGTTTTAAAATTTTAGCCATGAATCAGGCACAGTAATACAAAACTCACTGGTTTAATAACCATTGGATCCAAACTGTGTTTCTGCAATTGGAGTAAGTTGTGTGCCTGCTCAGATGGCTAAAAATTTTTACTAATATTTGTGGAGCAGACTCTGAAAAATTGTATTTGTCTTTGGGGTGCTTGGGTGGTTCAGTTGGTTAAGTGTCTGACTCTTGATTTTGGCTCAGGTCATGATCTCACAATTGTGACATCGAGCCCCATGTGGAGCTCCGAGCCTGAGCCAGGTATGGAGCCTACTTAAGGTTCTCTCTCTCCCTACCCCTATGCCCCTTTCTTGCTCATGCACGCATATACTTGTGTGTGTGTTCTTGCTCTCAAAAAATAAAAAAAGTATTGGTCTTTGATAAGTAATCTTATGAAGGCTGTGGACTAGTGTTTGGACAAAGGAGTCTTTAAAGAAGTTTGTATACTAAAAAACTCCTTTCCTCCCTTTTTTTCTTTAGTCTCATGTGATTGTGGGCAGTGTTTTTTATCTCCTGGGGTATTCACATTTCAAAGGGATGGAAAAAATGTGTTTTCTCCTGGGATTTTTGTGGTAGATTTCTCTATTATCAGAAGTGTAGGGTGATTACTATTTAAAATTTTTCTTCTTTTTCTTAAGTACAGGACAGTTCTGTTTCTAAAGTTCTGATCTTTTATAATATCTACATGTATTTTGAGATGAATAGGGGAGATTTGGGGTTAGTAAGTTAGGTTAGCTTAGAATTACTTCTGAGCATCATACTTTACATTCTCTAAGACAAAGCAGCTTACTTCACATACCCCAGCAGGAGGAAGAATTTCTCCCTGACCAGCAACAGCCCAACCAATGAGAATTCAGCAAAACAGCCTCCTCCAGCTTCCTCTTTTCTTCTATAAAAGTAGGCTTCTCTCCTCTTTTCTCCAGACTTGCCAATGGTTTGCCATAGTTTGCTTGTCCTGAATTGCAATTCTTCTGATATTACTGAATATCCCAAATTGCTGGTAAAATAAGTGGATCTTTTGTTTTCTACATTTTCAACATTACACGGTGACCATGAAGGGACCCAAAGGAGACAAACCCATTAGAAACTAGTGACCCCTGGAATCATGTGAAGTATCTGCTTGAACCCTTTGTGCTCTCTGCTTCTGTGAGTCGTCTTCTTCCTTTCAGTTCAGTAAGTCTCCTCCTGCATATGAGCTCCCTCCTTTCCATTGACTCTGACTTTATTCAGGATCTATTCTTGTTTTTTTTTTTAATGTTTATTCATTTGAGAGAGAGAGACTGTGAGAGGCAGAGAGAGAGGGAGAGAGAGAATCCCAAGCAGGCTCTGCGCTGCCAGTACAGAGCCTGATGCAGGGCTCAAACGCATTAACTGTGAGATCATGAGCTGAGCTGAAATCAAGAGTCGGATGCTTAACCAACTGAGCCACCCACACACCCCTTTGTTGTTTTTATGAAGGCATTGCCCTTCTTGGGGAGTACTCTTCTACTTCCCAAACCTCTGGTTTTGAGTATTAGGATCCCAATCTGCTAAATTCTCTCAGGAGGGACCTCTTTTACCCCAGCCAGTTTTATGTTTAAAACTATGTTTCCTCCTCATGTGCATTTTAAACTAATTGGGCCAATTTAACGAAAAATAATTTAGAACTCCAATGGCTATCATGGGGTACTTTTGATCTCCCCACACTTGCTTTTTGTAGAACCAGGGATTTCAAATAAAACAAACTGAATGGAACCCCTATCTCAATTGGCATCTTGAGGCTTCCAAGTATATTCAGGACTCTAAAATCGCCTCTTTACAAATTACCATTTCTTTTTTTAAATGTTTTATTTTTGAGAGAGAGAGAGAGAGAGAGAGAGAGAGAGAGAATATGAGCGGGGGAGGGGCAGAGAGAGCTAGAGACACAGAATCCAAAACAGGCTCCAGGCTCTGAGCCATCAGCACAGAACTTGATGCGGGGCTCGAACTCATGAATCATGAGATCATGCCCTGAGCCGAAGTTGGAGGCTCAAGACTCAACCGACTGAGCTGCCCAGGCGCCCCTACAAATGACCATTTATAAATTAACTGAGGCAAACAAACTGAAGGAAGACAAAAAAGCTTCAGAGGTCTCTTTCTCCCCATCCTCTTTTATACCCTCTCTAGCCCCACCTCCAATTCCTTATTCTAATTCTCTCAATGAACTTTTCTTTTTCTCTGAACTTCTCCTTGTTTCCTTCTCCTCTGAACCCATTAGAAAATGCACCTTAAAAAATTTTTTTAAAGTTTATTTAGGGGCACCTGGGTGGCTTAGTCAGTTAAGAGTCCAACTTCGGTTCAGGTCACGAGTTCAACCCCCGCATTGGGCTCTTTGCTGATGGCTCCGACCCTGTAGCCTGCTTCAGATTCTATGCCTCCCTTGCTCTCTGCCCCTCCCCCACTCATGCTCTGTCTGTCTCTCTCTCAAAAATAAATAAGCATTAACAAATTTTTTTAAGTTTACTTATTGATTATTGACACAGAGAGAGAGAGCGCGAGAGAGTGAGTGAGCACAAACTGGGGAGGGGCAGAGGGAAAGAGAAAGGGAGACACAGAATCTGAAGCAGGCTCCAGGCTCTGGGCTGTCAGCACAGAGCTTGACATGGGGTTTGAACCCACCAACTGCGAGATCATGACCTGATCTGAAGTCTGACATTTAACTGGCTGAGCCATCTAGGCATCCCTAAAACAGAACCTTTAAAATTAGACCTTCTGGGGTGCCTGGGTGGCTCAGTCAGTTTAGTGTCCAACTCTGGATTTCAGCTCAGGTCATGATTTCAGGGTCTTTGGATCGAGCCCTATGTCAGGCTCTGTGCTGAGTGTGGAGACTCCTTAAGATTCTCTCTCTCTCTCTCTCTCTCTCTCTCTCTCTCTCTCTCTCCTTCCCTCCCTCGATCACACACTCTCTCTCAAAAAAATAAATTAGACCTTCTGAGGATCCTAATGCTAAGCCCTTAATTTCCCATGGCCCCTGGGCTATGGCTGAACTACAAGCCAGCCATTTCCTGGAGTTATTAAAGATCCTCATCGTTTTGCCAAGGAATTTTTAAAAATTAGATTTGCCAAGGAATTTAATATAGTCATCCAGACTTACCAACCACGTTCCTCAGATTTGTACCAGCTAGTTCACATGCTTGTTGACAAAGGCCAAGCCCAACACTGGAGGAAAACAGCTAATTGGGATGATCCTGAACAAATCTCTAGAACTTCATACGAGAGACCAATGCCATGCCTTTTTATATGATCAGGCTGGGCACTTGCTAAATGACTTCAGCTGGCAGTCCCTAGGGCTTTCCCAAAACTGTTGATTGGAATAAGATTCAGGTTTGCACTTAAAAGCCCAGTGACTCTGTGCATGACTATTTAACGGTATCTCTAAATTGTTTTTAAGGAAAATTCTGGCCTCCTTATGGATGTTGAATCCACTTGGGTAGCCTTCAACTCTTTGTTCATTAAAGGGCTGAACTGGGATCTTTCCCTTATAGTTAAAAGAGCTAGGGTGGAATAGGAAACTATGTCCACTCCAGATTCAGTTAATTTAGCAAATTGGCTCACCTACACTCTAGAGGATTCAACTAAAAGGAAGACCAGTAAAATCCCCGATTTTCATTTCTAACAAATGGAAGCCCCTAAACAAAATCAAACACCTCCTGGTCTCTGCCATTGTTGCAAAACACCGAGACACTGGAAGAAAGACTGTTCCAAATGTAAGCATTCTAAGTGTCTTCAGTCCTCTAACTAGCCTTTCCTGTGCCCTCCTAACCCCCAATCACAGAACCCTGAGGAACTACAGGGACTTTTCCCAATGTTTCCTCTTAACTGGCTTAGAGCATTTTTATCAACACTGGAGCTATACTCTCTATGCTTGACCCTACTGTTATTGTATAAATAGCCCTTACCTTAAGTACTGAAACGGTTTGGAATGGGGATCTCTAATAAACTTAAACAGATTTCTATCTCTAAACCTATTTCCTTTTGTTTAGGCCCTGTAAGAGATACTCCTAAGTTTTCTTCTGAGATTCCTTAGAGAAATATGATGCTGGAGTTTTACTCCTGAAAGGCGGAGAGAATTCTAGAATTTGATAGCAACCAAAATAGCCAACCAGAAAAATCAGATGACATTTCAACATCTTTTATGTGCTCCATCAAATTTTTCAGAGATTGATTTCCCTGTGGATAAGGCCAGTCAATATTTCTTTGCCTTTACTTGGGAAGGAAAGCAGTGTACCTAGACAGTAATGCCCCAGGGTTTTACCAAAAATCCTTCCTACTTCTCCCAAAACATTTTTTTTTAGAGAGAGTGAGAGAGTGTGCACATGTGTGTGAGTTGGGGCGGGGCAGGAGCAGAGGGAGAGGAAGAGAGAGAATCCCAAGGAGGCTCTGTGCTGTCAGTGCAGAGCCTGATGAGGTGCTTGATTCCACAACCCCAGGATTATGACCTGAGCTGAAATCTAGAATCGGATGCTTAACCCACTGAGCCACCCAGGTGCCCCTTCTCCCAAATCTTAAAAGTGGATTTAGATGACATAGAGTTACCTGGAAGCACTACTTTATTACAATATGTAGGTGATTTGTTTCTCTGCTCCCCTTCTCAGGCCTCTTTGCATGAAGACAGCAACCACTTGTTAAAACTTCTAGCCTTAAAGGGATGCAAAATCTCTGAGGAGAAACTGCAGTTTGCTCAGACTCAGGTTTGATATTTGTGGTACCTGATTTCAGAACAAGGGCTGCATTTAGATCCAAAGAGGCCTCATGGCATCCTGAACTTCCCCAAACTAAGTGCTAATTACAAGGTTTTCTCAGGCTAACTTGGCACATGTGAAAATTGGATTCCAAACTCTCTTTCCCTCACTGTAATAATCTTAACCCTGCCACCCATCTTCCCTCCTTTATGGACAATACTCCTTATGACTGTGATTCTCACAGATCACCTCCCAACTCCTTATGATCACTTATAGGAAACCCCTTTTTATAACATTAACTTTCCAGGGTTTACTGATGGTTCTTATTTAAAAGGTGAAAATGATAAATATTATGCTGAGTATGCTATTGCAACTCCTTTTAAAGTAGTTGAGGCAACACTTTTGCCCTAGGCTGAATTGGCCAAATAGACTGAATTGTATACTCTTGATCACACCTGTATTTTAGCCAAGAGCAAAACTGCAAATATCTGTACTAACGTTAGGTTTGTTGGAGTAGCTCATGACTTCAGAATGCTATGAAAACAGCAAGGTGTCCTTACTTCCAGTGGAGACAAAATTAAAAATGGCTTTTATATCCAGAAATTATTAGATGCCATACTCTTGCAGACATTTTGGCCAGTATCAAGTTCCCTGCACATTTTACACTTGATTCTCTCTCTGGAGGCTAATGGAAACTACCTTGAAAATTATTTCTACAAAGAATGCTGCTCCAAAAGGAACAACTAAACTCCTGTCTTGGTACAAAAGGATGTTCCCCCAAATGATAATCTAGAAACATTGACTAGAAATATTCAACAATTGGCCCCAGAAAAGGAAAAACAATATTGGAAATCTACTAAAGTGTTGGTTCAATAAAAAAAGAAAACTGTGTTGGGCCAAAGAATAATCCAGTGCTGCCAGAGACTTTAAAGTTCCCATTACTGACTACTATACATGCAGTGAATCATTAGTCTACTGATAAAACAAAAACCTTTATCAGCCAATACAAGTGGGTAAATATGAGCAACACCACAGAGTGCTTACTTTGCTTGCCCACCTGCCTAAAATATAATTCAGGAAAACCTGTCTGCACTGCTCCTCAATACTTTAAATTGCCCAATGGACCATATGAGGTTTGGCAGATGGATTTTATTCAGCTTTCCCCATCTCATGGATATAAATATGTACTGGTAATGGTTTGTACATGTTCTTACTGAACTGATACTTTTGTGGCTAAAATTTTACTAGAAAAGATCATTTCTACCTGCGGAATCCCTCTTGAACTTCATAATGACTAGGGAACTTGCTTCAACAGGTCTGTGCTTTTTGGCCAGTGTTACAACACTTCCACTGTGCTTATTACCCTCAATTCTCAGGGCTAATAAAATGCACTAACAGCATTATTGGGCAACATTTGTAGAGATCCTTCAAATACCCTGGCCAAAAGCACTGCCATTAATGGTTCTAAATTTCAGGTCTACCCCTTTTGGAACTCATTAACTCTCACCCTTTGAGATAATCACAGGATGGCCAATGTACTTGACTCCTACTTCTTTTGATCCACAGTTGGTAAAGGGGTATATACTTTAATATGGCAAAGGCCTAATTGCTTTTGTTGAAAATAACCATGTTTTAGCAGAACAATCTTTCCATAGCACACTCCCCAGAGACAAAGACCTTAAATATCAACCTTGCAGCCCAGAAATTTCTCACACCTTGCAGCCCAGAAATTTCATCTATTGGAATGACATCTCCAGAAAGACTCTCTTCAACCCTAATGGAAAGACCCCTATCAGGTACTGCTAACCAACTCTTGTGCTGCCAAACTCCAAAGAAAGGACCCTTGGATCCATGTGTCACATCTACAGAAAGCACCAAAACCTAACTAGATCTGCATACCAACTGATGACCTGAAAAAAATGATTTCTAGAAATTGAATCAGATGACAGTTGAAGGAGACAGCTTTCCCAAGATGACCAGCCCAGATCTGTATACATTTTTCTCACTGTTGCTTCTCACCTTATTTTCTCCCTTTCTTTTCTTGGCCCAATCTATTGTAAAAGAGGAAAACCTTTCCAACCATTAGATCTGTCACCAGAAATCCAATCTGTTCTTCTCTATTTAAATATGATTTGTTTCCCTGCATCCAAGGGAAACACAAATGAGCCTGATTACGGAGCCCAGGAAAGCATGAGGAATTGTAAGGGACAGAGCAAAATGGATCCTACCACCTATCCTTGCGCTTCTGCTAAATTCACTTCCTGGATTTCAGCGTTTACATGAGTAACATGTATACCCTGGACCTGGAGATCAGGCCAGAGTGCTCTTGGTAAATATTGTAGGGAAAGAGAAGTTAAAATAGGCAGCTGGATGATTAAGGGATTTTCTGGGGAAGGTGGAGGAGTTTTATGAGCTAAGGGAATTTACTGAGGAGACAGGGCTGGATTTTAATTTAAATTCTAATTTTTTAAAGTTTTTATTTAAATTGAAGTTAGTTTTGGGGCACCTGGGTGGCTCAGTCGGTTAAGTGTCCAACTTCAGCTCGGGTCATGATCTCACAGTTCATGGGTTTGAGCCCCGTGTTGGGCTCTGTGCTGACAGCTCCAAGCCTGGAGCCTGCTTCAGATTCTGTGTCTCCCTCTCTTTCTCTACTGCTCTGTCTCTGTCTCTCAAAAATAAAATAAACATTAAAAAATTAAAAAAAATTAAATTCAAGTTAGTTTTAACATACTGTGTAATATTAGTTTCAGGTGTACAATTTAGTGACAGAGTTGGATTTTATTTTATTATTTACATATTCATTTTTAACGCTTATTTATTTGAGAGAGAGACAGACAGAGAGAGAGAGAGACAGAGAGAGAGAGACAGATTGGATCCCAACCATGGGAGCCCCACATGGGGCTTAATCCCATGAATGGTAAGATCATGACCTGAGCCAAAATCAAGAGTCAGAGCTTAACCAACTGAGCCACTCAGGCATTCCAGAACTGGATTTTAAAAACAGGAATTTAGGGGCACCTGGGTGGCCCAGTCGTTTGAGCATCCGACTTCGGCTCAGGTCATGATCTCACAGTTCGTGAGTTTGAGCCCACATCGGGCTCTGTGCTGACAGCTCGGAGCCTGGAGCCTGGTTTGGATTCGGTGTCTCCTCTCTCTGCCCCTTCCCTGCTTACACTCTGTCTCTCTCTCCAAAATAAATAAACATTAAAAAAATAAGAGGAATTTATGTTGGATATGGACTTTAATTTTTGTTCCAAGTCTAATTTCTGTTCTTTAATCTTGTTAAGGCAGACCCTAAATGTACTAATTATTCTCCTCTAATATCCACCTTATAATTGGTCTCTTCATAGATACCTATAACAGTTGTTTAGGATGAGAGCTCTTTTAATTTTTTTTTCAAATATAGAAGTTTTTCTAATTGAAAGGATTCATTATCTGGCAATGATGAGTAGGATCTTATATTAATCTCAATAGAGACTCAAACCAATAAGACTTCTTATAGCTTAATCGTGAACATAAGAGGCATCCCAAAAGAGTGTGCAAGCCCTCACAAGATCCAGAGGGTTCACTCCCAGAGTTAGCCTAAGAAAACAAAAACCTCTGTTATCACCAGTGGTAAGAATGATGAAGTGAAAATGGTGTCTCCAGTTTCCCATGAGAATGTGAGATGCCTCCAGTAATCTGGGAAGGTACTACTGGAATGATACTTTTCCAGCACTAACAAGACAACAATGGTTTAGACAACTGAGGCACCTTATGACAAACTCCCCTGAGACCTGGCACAGTTGGACAAAGAATGTTGCCTGTGACTTCATGTGTTGTATTTCCAAGCCTATTTGGCTGGCCACCAGATGCAACCCAGTACTTGTACCATCTGGCTGGCAGAGACAGAGAGAATATTCTCACTGGTCACAAGGCCACACTCTCAGGACAGAACAAGATGAAAGGAAAACTTTGTCTAGTTTTTACATAAGGGACCCACAGCCAAGTTTGTCTAAACGATGCCAATCTGTTGAGAACTGTGAACTCACCAGTCTGTGAAGCATTCTACCCAATGGTTTCCCTCCTTATGACAAATGACAGTCACAAAAGAAAACAATGACCATCCTTGGGAGGAAAAAGATCAATAGAAAACAAGAGTACTCGTAATAAATCTTTACCAGAGTCACTATACCCAAGGAAATAGTTCACACAAATATATTCTACTGGTAAACTAAATTTAGAAAAAGAAAAGGACTCTCACCACTCTCACTTCCACTAGACCCTGTGAGCAGAGATCCAGAAGACTGATGTGGTAAGAATTCTTACTTTCTGCCGGCTCTTGTCAGATTCCCAGGATCTCTCAGCTGCAGCAGCCCCAGATTCAGCAATGTCTGGGTAGTGGAGGGCCCCAGGTTGGATGCCAAAACTGTAGAAGTGGAAAAATTTTCTTACCTTCTAGGATCTCTGGCTGGCCTAATAATTAAATTAATGTAAGATTTACAGGAGGAAAACAAATTTAATTTCATACATACAGGAACCCCATATAAATATGAGACTCAAAAAAGTGACCAAAGCAGGCAGCTTTTAGAACTTCAAGACAAAAAAAATGTGAAGAATTGACAAGACAAGGAAGTTTGGCTTTGGGGTTGTAAATTAGTGAAGAAGTAATAAGGTGTTTTATATTACCTTTTCAGCCCTAAATTCATTCCCTATTTCTGGTGATAAGGGTGCCTTCTACTCTCTGAGTAGAGACAGGGTACTCTTCATACGGGTGATTTATTTCCACCTTTCAGGGGCACAAAGGAGCGTTAGAATGTCCTTCATATATCAACTGTATCTTAAGTAACTTTAACTCAAAGTGCTGTGCCAAAGTGACATATCTTGCTCTCCTTCACCTGGTTCCCACTGCTGCCCCAAAGTTCGCTTTATTCCCTTCCTCACAGCAGTACCACAACCATAGCCTTCTCTCTCTGTCCTGCCCCTTTCCTGGGTTTTGATAGATGCCAGACTTGCACCCTATTTATCTCCTTGAACAGGGGTTCCTGTAACCCGTCTTCACCTCGACTCTCTCTGTCCCTCTCCTCAAAGTTCTCTGACATTCTCGTATCCACCCTTCCTTTTACACCAGGAGTGTGTGTGTGTGTGTGTGTGTGTGTGTGTGTGTGTGTGTTTGAAAGTCCCATCCCAGCCCGTATGTGCATGAGTGGCAACTATTACTATCTCCGAAGACTCTGACATGCCCCCTCCCAGTCTGGGCTCACTGTAGCACCCAGAGCTGCCAAGCACTCTGTTCGCCTTCCAGGGGGCGCTCGGCCCAGGGCCGTGCGTTCCAGCACACCTTGCGGTGGCGTGCGTGGCTCAGGGCTCTGCAATACATCACGCCATCTTTGCCTTTCACGGAGTGGGCGTTGGTGTGGCGAGAGAATGTTTTTGTTTCTTTCTTTCTTTTTTGAGGAAAACGAGAGAGTGAGGGAGAAAAGAAATCACGGACGAGGCCAGGGCTGGAAAAGGACGGAAGTAGGACTGACTGGGGAGGTGAGGGGTGGACCTTTTACTGGCTGCGGCAGGGGCTGCAGGGGCGGCAGCGGCTGTGAGTTGGCCGCGGCTGTGAGGCAGTTGGTTAAGCAGGCCGCAGCGGCCATGTTGGTTGCCTCTGGGGACCACGCGAGCGGGTTCCGCCACACCGAGGTGATCAGGTTCATCAACGATGAAGTCCTCATGAACGGCGGAGGTCCAGATTTCTACGTGGCCTTCAGCTCGCGGCCCTGGAACGAGGTAGAGGACTGGCTTCGGACCGTCCTGGCCGACCCACAGGTGCCGCGCGCTGTCAAGAGAGCCTGTACGTGGAGCGCGCTCGCCTTGAGTGTGCGCGTGGGCGCCAGGCAGCGGGAGCAGCAGGCGCGCCAGGTCCAGCGGCTGCAGGCCCGGGTAAATGAGCTCGAGACGGCTGCCTGGGCCCTGGCCTCCGAGCTACAGCGGCTGCGCGGGGAGCGCAGGGAGTTGGCTGCGCAGCTTCAATGCGCGTGGGCTGCTCTGCAGCAGGCATTGGATGAGCGAAATGTGTTGCGTGGGCGAGTGCTCCAGGACGAGAAGACGACCAGGACTGACCAATCACCACAGGAAGTCATGTCTGAGTCCGGAGCAGAGCAGTGTGGGGCCACAGCATGGCCAGTGGATGTGGAGGAGCAGGGCAAGATGATAGCTATAGGGGCGCAGGCCACGCAGGGCTTGGAGGTCCAGGTAGCAACCCCAGCGGCAGCGCTTTATGTGCAGGCACCCCGGAGCTCCTGGGCCCAGACAGTGCAACCCTCTCTGCCAGTGCAGGTGTCACAACCATTCCCATTCCATGCATCATTCCCAGTGGGATTCCTGAGCCACCCACCCAGGCACCCCAAGGATAGACTACTTTAGAGTATCACACACTTTAAATAGGGGATTTCTCCAAAATGCATTTAAGTTCACAGGTGGTAGATTCTGGATGGCTGAGGCTGATTGGTTGATATCCTGGAGAGGCTGAAGTCATGAAGCCTTTTCTGTTTTCACTCCTTTCTGTTTTATTAATCTTCTTTTCCTGAAAATGTTATGTTTTGGGGAACAATCACATGTATTTTGAGTTATAACTATATTGAGTTTTAGGAGCACCACTTTTCTTTGAAAATGCTGTTGTTCCTTTGTAAATGGCTACAGTGTTCCATGTTTGCTTCTTGTTTTTAAGTTTTTTAGGTGAGGGCCTGTTTTTGTGTCTCTGAGTCTCACAGAACTTGTTTGTTGCCGAAGAAGCTGAACCTGTCCTATTAGAAGATCTCCCAAGAGTTTATGGAAATCACACTTGATTCCTGCTGACCCACACCTCATTGAGACCCCCATTGGCTGGAGCTGAGAAGAATGAGAAGAAGTCGGGGAAGAAGAGATGCTTTGGCACTCATTAAGGGGGAAAGGAGGGCAAAATAACTGTTAGAATTTAATTTCTCTTTTGGGACAAGGAATTGATTTGGAAGAGTTGGGTGTTGTAGTGTTAAATTCTATAAATGATAGCAAATTTGATAGATTACATTTAATTCATTACACAAATTGTTATTGATTGCCTAGTGTATGTTAGGAGCTAGAACCATGTTAACATGTTAACATGTTAATATTTAGTGCACACATCATAACTTTTGCATTAGATGATAGGAGAGAATATAATTTGAGATCAGAGGTGACTTATCTGCCTAGTATATAGCATGGGCTTTGGGTAAATCCATTTATTATTTTTTTGGGGGGTAAATCCATTTAAAGTAACAGATATTTTGCAGTTCCAGGAACAACATCAGCAGCTTTCATGAGAGGATTTACCAAACTACTCATCTCATTGCTCCTAGGTGAAACAAATGAGCAGTGGCAAAGATCAGTAAAGTAGCATCACAAAGTGCAGGCAGGATTTTTCTGAAAGTCTGATTTCTTCCCTTGAGAGGGAAAATTTTCTGGTTGCCTGAAAGACCAGTAACTTAAGTATCTTAAGTCACCCAGTGACTTAAGGGAGTGTTAGTTACACACTTGAATCCTCAGTCTTGGCTGCCTCCATCCCAAGCTCCTTTCCAGCCAAGAATGGATGAAGAACAAGTGGATTCCAAGGACAGACATTATGCTTCTCTTGGATTAGATTAAAAATAATACTGGACTGGGACAAGCACTCTTGAGAATGCCCCTGGTCCCCTTCTCTTCCACTGGGTGTATCCTCTGCAAGGCTCTCTGCTCTTCTGAGGCAGCTGGCGCAAGTGAGGAGGGAGCCATGATGGAGCCCAGTGCGGGGGAGGTTTGATCAGCCTCAAACAAAAGATGTAGTTTCTCCCGTGAGATCTGCCCAGCTCACCAAGCTCAACCTCTGCCAAGGTTTTTCTGATATTAATTAGTAATAAAGAGTGTGCGCTTGCCTGCTGTGTCTTCTGTGTAATGTGTATCTTGGGGCAGGTTGCCATCAGAAGTGGCAGCTTAAATCTGCATCTTCCCTCTAGCTCACTGAGGTGAAGGAAAGTTCAGTCTCATTCATTATGAGAGGCCCCTCCTCTTCCTGTGAATTACCTAAGAATGGGAGGGGGAAGGGATTTTTGTGGGGCCTTCAATGCATTGTGATTATCCCGATTACTCTTACTGTCCAAGTCCAGATGGTCCCTTAAAGGTGGGCATGTCTGCTTCTCTAGGGCCG
The DNA here is from genome assembly GCA_028646485.1 of Cryptoprocta ferox. Lineage (NCBI taxonomy): Eukaryota > Metazoa > Chordata > Mammalia > Carnivora > Eupleridae > Cryptoprocta > Cryptoprocta ferox. Next base: position 22,446,619 of record CM053579.1, read on the forward strand.
GTGTGGTTTGGAGGTGTCTGCCAATGCTGGAAGCCCTAACGCCTAGGGTCCATTTCCTTACATGAACCATGCAGCTATTCCCCCTCTGGGGCCCTACCTTCTCCCTAGCAGGGAGTAAGGAGTGCTTAGGTATCATTAACAGTATTCTCCCTTCTTTCTCTCTATTCTCTAAGCCATTCCTCTCTCCTTTAGCATAATTTGGTCCAAATGACACGGATTATAGAAAACCAAATACAGGCTGGTGAAATAAACCTCCCCTGGTATAAGGGGGGAAAATATCTGGATGCCTTCTTGGAATGGGTATAGTGAGATGAGGGGGTGAACAACAAAAATGATCCTGTCATACTGGAAATCTCTCTTCTCTCAGAGATACGCCTAACAGTGAGGGCCTTGGTTACCTAGGATAGGAATACTAGAATAAAAGAGGGCTGTTAGGGGGAACAAACCCACAACTATTTGGAGGTGGAGGAGAGGAGATACTATGATATTTTATAGATCCTTAGGTCCCCTGTATATTTGGAAAGATGAGCATGTACAGATATTTTTCCTCCTGGGTCTAAATTTAGTGCTGGTGCAGTAGAGGAAGAGTTCAAATGGTGGTGGAGAAAGAGGAGAGAGAGGCCTTAGAGCAGCTACTACCATTACTGATGGTAGGGGTGGGCCTAGTACTGCAGCCTTACAGGCACTTATGAAGATGGTGGTGGTGGAGGAGGGATATGGGTATTTCTCCGAAAAGGAGAATGTAGGGGAGGTGGGAAGAAGCTCTTCAGATTTCCTGTGGGATCTTCAGAGTGGGAGAGGCAGAATTCAGTGTGGAGAAAGTGGTGGTTTATAGCAATAGTCTCCTCTACTCCACATTCTTACTCATTTCTTCACTTCATACCTGCTACTAGACCCTCACAGGAGCAGTGCCTTCAAATTCCCCATTTCCACAATGAACATACCACCTATCACTTATCCCCTTCCACTCCCACTAGCAAAAGCAGCATCAGAAGGAGCAGCTCTAATGAGAGCACTTCCTGTGGGAGCATCTGCAGCTAACATATTGGGATATGGAAAAAGTCCCTGTGGTAGGCAAGAGGAGGCAGCAGCCTTGGGGGCAGAAGGGACAGGAACGAAGGACTTAGCATTCCTCAAGATCCCTTAGGGATGAGAAAATTGTATCTTGTAAAGACCAAGGGACTGGAATGGTGGAAGTGGTAACAAATGATTATTTTGGGGATAAAACCATGTTTCAACTGAAGGAGATGTCTGATCCTGGACAGGAGCTTTGTTTTCTGAAGAGGCCAGTCCTCTTTGATTTCAGAAAAGCAAGAGAGAATCTCGCTCTTCTGAAATAGAAGAAATAATTTTCTGAGTATGTCTCAAATTATATATGTAGCTTAATTTCACTTGGGAAAAATTAGAAAATGCAGAAAAAGGAAAAAGATTTAACTATAATCTCACTACTGGGGTGAAGTACCACTGTTTACATTTTTATGTATTTAATTACATGTATGTATACAGAGATAGGTGTGATAGGTTTTTTAAACATCTTTTACATGGAATTGTAGAGAACATTTTATAGCCTTATTTTTTATTGTGGTTAAAAAACTAATATGAGATCTTACCCTCTTAACAAAATTTTAACCGCAAATTTTAACTACATTACTAACTATAAGCACAATGTTGTACACCAGGTCCCTAGATCTTTTTCATCTTGTGTGACCAATTTTATACCTGTAGTCTTCTTTTTAAATATATTAACTAATTTTTTTCCCCTTTCACACCTTGATGCTTGCCAGGTGGAGGCCCCACCCCAGACTCGTTCCTAAGGAGTCTGGCTCATACCACCTATCAATTAAACCCCAATCCTTGTCAGCGCCTCCTCTTACCCCACTCAGAGTCACAGTGCAGTGGTACTTCATCCCAGGGGCCCATGGCCAGGTGTTGGGGACCAGGTTCTGGACTAGAGGGTGTGTGGGGCAGGACTGCCTGAGGCCAAAATAGAGGAATAATGTGCAAGCACTGGAGGCAAGTCCATTGGCTTCTGGGAGGCTGGAAGCCCTTGGGGCAGAGACTTGGGCTTCTGGTGCAGAACCCTGAAGCCCTAATCTGATGTCTGCCAAGGTCCAAGGCTGAAACAACACAAACACACGGTTCTATCGCACATCCCTGGGGCCAGTTGTTTCACCTGGCAGTAGAGAAGTTTATAGAATCCGTCCCAGGAGACACTGCTGCCGTACTTCCAGCCTCTCACCCCAAAGTACAGCCTCAAGGAATTGCTCTGTTTGACCCCGTCCAACTGCAAGTACCGAGTGATGGTGGAGCTGGCTCCTTCACCCAAGTCCCTCCATCAGGAAATGTTCACTTATTCTGAACACAATGAGGAACACCTGCCTGCTGGGGTCAGGCTGGATGAAATATGGGTTTTCCTGGGAAGGCAAACAGGGCAGATTTGGAGCCCTCCGGATACACTCTATAGATTCGGGTGTGTATAGGGATATAAATTTGGGTCCAGATGGAGGGGCAGGGAGGGGATGGGCTGGAATACACTGAGAATTAAGGGTGGCTCAGAAGACGACGGCATCACCCCTGAGATACTGCTGCAGCTCTCGCTCTTCCTAAAGCAACGTGATCTCGCGGGATCTCGGGAATCCTACGCGGGCGGGGCAGGGGAGTCCTGGGAAGGCACCTAGTTGGGTCCTTCCTGGTGCTGGAGCACTGTTATCTGAGCCTCGTCCCTAAGGGGTCTGGCTCAGGCCACCTATCAAGCAAACCTCACTTCTCCTTCCTGCCTTCCCCTGCCTGTGACACCTTGCCCCGCGGGCCCTAGGCTGGGCTTTGGGGACTGACCCAGAGGCTGTGCAGGGGCAGAACCATGGAGGCCACAACGGGTAAGTGAATTGTGCATGCAATATATTAATTAATTAATCCATGGACAACATCTACAAAAAAGTAGGTGATAGCGTATTTCCATCAGCTCTAAATACAAGAAGCTGGGGGTAATTCGCAGCTATGACTTGAGCAGTCTGTGTAGGAGTGAGCATAAGGAAACAATGGATCATCTGACAGACCAGAAAATGGGGAAATCCTAAAATAGTCTACAAACCAAAATACTCTACAAGTACTAATTAGAAAACACAGTGGTCTAAATTGAGAAAAGCTAGTGGAACTAGAATGAGTACAAGTGGTATGTGGTAAGGTTGAAGGGGTTGGATTATCTAGGCATAAGGAGCTCTCAAAACAGCAGCCAAAACTCCCTTTCAGTACAAACTCACACTGGGAAGAGAGATGTCATTCTGTTTCTTATTCTGTTTTTCCTTTATAATTACTTTGGAATTGTTTCCTATCATTTTCTGTTACCCGTTTTTAAATGAAATTGGTTTTCCTGACATTTTAGAAGGAAGAATGGTTCAAGCTGAACTTTTCTAACATCTCAAAGTTCTATCTATTATATTTGTGTGGTCTTCAAAAAGAAGCTTGCTTTCTTGCAGTTCTGGAGGCTAAAAGTCCAAAATCAAGGTGTTAGCAAAGTTGGGCTGTGAGGTCCCTAAGAGAAAGATCTGTCCTAGGCCTGTCTCCTTAGCTTGTAGATGGCTATCTTCAATCAGTGCCTTTTCAAATTATTTTTCCTCTATGTGTGTCTCTGTCTCTGTGTCCATATTTTCCTTCTTTATAAGGACATAATCAGATTAGGGCCCACCCTAATGACCTCTCCTTAACTAATTTCATCTGCAATGACCTTATTTCCAAGTAAAGTCACATTCTGAGGTTCTAGAGTTTGGGATTTCATCATGTGAATTTTTAGGGGACACAACTCATAAGACTCTTAAATGTAGTTTTTCTACTTAGGTCTCTGAATTTAAGAATAATTAAGACTAAGCTCTTGGAACTCTTTTCTAGTATAGATATACACTAGATTTGAATTCTAGCACTGGTGATTGCTAGCTGTGTGATATTAAGCAAGTTACTTACCATTACCATATATAAAATGAGAATAATAATATGTACTGAATAGAGTGTTGTGAGGATTAAATGAAGTAATAAATGAAAACACTTAGACCAGTGCCACCTTCAGTTTATAAAAATTTTTATAATTTTTCCCTTAATTAGAAGAAACAATGAAACCCAACTGATAGGCATTAAACAAGCAATGTCTCTGAAAAGTTACCAACTAAAAGAGAAGTATTTTAAAATGTACAATTTTAAGCTTTCTTGCTAGTGAGAGACAAAGCTTCCACCAATAGTCATGATGAATTTTTTTAAAAAGAGTGTTTATTTGGCTGATGGGAAACATAGTGGTAAGGAAGCAAAGTCTTGAGTTCTAATCTAGATCAATTAGCTTCAGTCATTATCTCCATGGTTTAATTGAGTGAATCAGTTACAAATCAATTGGTGTAGATATCACCCATTGACTATACCAAAAGCTAAAAGATAAATCAGCTTTTCAGTTTTTATAGTAACTTCATCTTTTGGTGCTCCCTGTTTTACAAAGATGGGAAACCATCCTTAATTTCTGAAGAAGAAAAAATGTAACTAGAAACACATTAATTTGATTCCAGCAGCTAAAGTTGCTGTTGAATGCACCGTAGTTTCCTTATAATTATGAGCATTGTGGTGTAGCTAGTCCACCATGTCTTTTCTTCTGACTGATCATCTTCCTATACTGTAATCCTATTCTGAGGATCAGTCGGTAGCTAAAAGATGAGTGATTTGTATTGTTAATGTAATGGAATTATTGTGCGAGTGTAGCAAATTGGAGATTTTCATTATAAACACTACCATAATTGATCATTTTAGCTTTAGGTTAGGGTAACTTAAAATGTAACCTATAATTTCCACAACTTGAAATCAATGGAGTACATTTATTTTTAATTAAATGGCTGCCAAAATAAAATTTAAAGGGGAAATGTGCAAATAAAAACAATAATTTGGTTTTAAGTACTGTATTGGTTACCTATTGCTGTGTAACAAATTACCCAGAATTTTGCAGTTTAAAGCAACGTACTTTTATTATCATGCAGTTTCTGTGGGTTAGGAATCCAGATATGGTTTAGCTGGGTCCTCTGCTTTGGGGTCACTTACAAGGCTGTAACCAAGGTATCAGCCAGGACTTAGTGACTCATATGAAGGTGCCACTGTTGAAGGATCTACTTCTAAACTCACTTACCTGGTTATTGGTAAATGTGGTAGGCAGAATAATGGTTCCCTAAAGAAGTCCATGTTCTAATCCCAGAAACATGTTAACATGTTATGTTACATGGCAAAAAGGAATTATAGTTGCAGATGGAATTAAGGTTGCTAATCAGCTGGGGTTGAAATAAGGAGATCGTCCTAGATTATCTGGGTGAGCCCAGTGTAATAACAAGGGCCATTAATGGTGGAAGTGGGAGGCAGAAGAGGAAGTCAATATGAGAGTGATGTGATGTGAGAAAGACTCAGCTGGTCACTGATGGCTTTAAAGATAGAAGGGGTGGGGTGTGAGCCAAGGAATGTGGGCAGCCTCTAGAAGCTGGAAAGGGCAAGGAAATGGATTCTTCTCTAGAACCTCTAGAAGTGAATGCAACACTGCTGGTGGTTTGATTTTAGCCCAGTGAGATTAATTTCAAACTTCTGATTTCTAAAACTATAAGATGATAAATTTGTGTTGTTTTAAACTGCTAACTGGGTGATAATTTGTTATAGCAACAATAGGAAACTAGTGCAACAAGAATCAGTTCTTCGAGGGTTATTGGAGTGACGGCCTCAGTTCCTTGTTGATAGTTGGCTGGAGGCCGTCCTCAGTCCCTTGCTTCATCAGAGCAAACACTCAAAAAGAGGAAGAACAAGACAAAGAGGGTGCTAGAAAAATGGAAGTCACAGTGTTTTCTAACTTAGTTATGGAAGTAACAGCTCATCACTTTGGTGTATTACATTTGTTAGAAGCAAGTCATTAGGTCCAACCCACCATACAGGAAAGGAGATCACACAAAGTTGTGATTTCCAGGAGATGGGGATCATTGGGTTTTATGTCAGAAGCTGCCCATCACAAGTACTGATACAATACAGCATTTTCCTCATGTTTAAAATCATGACTTCCTGCTAGCTCACTATTCTTCCTTTATTTAGTTTTCTTTCTCATCTGCTGTAATTTCTTTTAAAAGATATTTCTGGGGTGGCTGGCTGGCTCAGTTGGTTAAGCATCCGACTTCAGCTCACGTCCAGATCTCACAGTTTGTGAGTTGGAGCCCCATGTCGGGCTCTGCGCTCCCAGCACGGAGCCTGCTTTGGATCCTCTGTATCCCTCTCTCTCTGCTCCTCCCTGGCTCACTCTCAAAAATAAACCTTTAAAAGAAGAAAGAAAAAAAAGATATTTTAAATATGCATGTAAGTGGATATACAGAAATATGAAGAGTAAGTGAAAAAATATTAAATGTTGTGATCTCTTGTGAAGGGACTTTGAGAGATACTTTGTTTAAAATGTTGCTCATCTTTTAAAGTTTTACAGTGAGCATATCTTATATGTATAAATATAAAATCAAAATTAAATTAATTTTATGAAATAATTTGAAAAATTAAAAGATAAAACTTTTCATATTGATGAATGCCCCACTCTAATTTGGATATGTGCATTCAGTTCTTATTTTTTGTTCAATGCAAATCGTATTCTGTAGTCAGTGAACCTTGCATCCCAATATTATATTTCACTGAAGAATAAATTGATCATAGATTTCACTGGAAAAAGAATTAAAGGAATTAGAATGAATTAAAATTTGTTATGAAAATAATAACTTCTTAACCTCTTATGAGGGATACATAGCGACAGAACTTTGAATAATAAGCTGATTCTTAAAATGCACATACACAGAGGTCTTACATGTGTCTAAGGCCTTCACCTATTTTTTATGGGGTTTATCATGCCCCTGTATGGGTTCCATATTTAGACATGTAGAAAAAACTCTCAATTAAAAAACCACTTTTCTCCTGATTTATTATGAGTAAGAAGATTTGTCATGAGGAACACTGAAAGTGAAGGATATGCTCTGAGGTTTCTTGAAAAAAAAAAAAAGGACAACTTGGCAGTGATTCAAATTGGACATCCTTTAGCCTTTGTAAGAAAAGCAAAATGAGCATATTGATTTGATTTCCTCATAATAATGAGTTACATGACCAGCCAAAATACTAGCAAAGAATAATTCATGTATAATCACATTCCATCCCTGGGGAAAAAATGATTGCTTTATAAAGCTACTCTGAGCTAAGATAATAAGAAAAGAAAAACATATTGTTATTTAGAAGAAATATATTTACAGCATGGCCCTTTGTTATATTCCTCATTTTTAAAAGAAAAATATGGTATCCATTACTAGATTGGAGTAACGCACTTTTTCTTCTGCCTGCAGTTTGATTTTACACATTGAATGCTTTATGTTTGATTAAAATAATTTATAATTTTATGTGTGTATGTGTGTGTGATCTGTCATATGTGTAAAATAGATGAGACCAATTTTTTTTCTGAAGCTTAAAGTCATAGCTTCTCCTGGCCAGTGAAAAGGTGACCAAATAAACAAATGACTTTATCAGCTGTGGCATTTTACAAATACACATAACATTCGTTTTCTCTTGATCCCTTTTGTTTGCACTTGTAATAGTCTATGAGATGTTGTAAGGTCAAAATAAAATTAATACTGCCCAGTAATAATGATGGGAAAGTGATTGAAGGGATATTTGAAAATATGCTTATCATTTATAGCATGAAAGACAGCATATGATGTTGTAGGACTACCTTTTTTTTTTCTGTTAAAAATTAAAATGCAAACATGCATAAGGTTACCAAGATAAGAAAAAAATATATATTGGAGTGTTTGTGTTTATTCACTGTTACCATTTTCTGTTAACTTTCAAGATTTATAGGTGTGGCTTTAAGCTGCACAAAGCACATCACTCCTGAAAATCATTCATTTATGTGTAAGTATGTACCCTCACGCAGATAAAATTTGTATTTTGATCACCTAATATTTTAAATATCTATGTTTCACGATGATTCTATGTTATGATATACGTTGGTATGCCAAACTATTCTATGATGCATTAAAGGGTCCCTTAGTTCCTAGTGGCTATATAGTTGCTCTCCCAGAAGTAGTGATAAACATGGTTAGGCATATAACAATGATTAATACCATTGATGACATGATTAGTGGAACCAGTCATTTTATTTGGGGTGCTTTTAAAAACTCTTGTTTTGACAAGTGGCCTGCCAAAACAGACAACTCACAACAAAGTGTCTGCTCAGGGGAATTTATAAACAAATGATAAAAATTCAGCAGTGCTATGGTAATCCAAGTTTTTGATGATTTACATATTTTTTCTGTTGTTTTAATGATTGAATAATCTAAAGACTATTATCTTATTAGGAATGTTCCTACGGGGATTTTTCTTTACAATTAAAAAAGCAGTTTGCCAAAATGGACAGTATTTGAACTAATTCTGCTGTTTACCAGCTACCAAATGAATAGAACATCTGGATGTCTGCAGCCAATTCAAATTTGCTCCCAGCAAATCAGTCTGCAATTGGGGATTCAGGTTCCATTTATCTAACACCAAAATAAAAAATGAGAAAAAGATCTGCTATACCTTTAGTTTTTTAATATGTATGAGAACAATTATATAAATATTTTGAAAAATTTTGTCTCTTTTAATCTGTTAGGCGTCAGAGAGATGTATTTGTTTTCATATAACTATTTGAAGTTTATCATGGAGCTTATTATACTTGTTCCTTTATTTATTTTTTAAAAATGTTTATTTATTTTGAATGAGAGAGAGAGACCCTGTGCACACGCTGGGGAGGAGCAGAGAGAGAGGAAGAGAGAGAATCCCAAGCAGCCTCCACATTGTCAGCGCAGAGATTGATGCGGGGCTCCATCTCATGAAACGTGAGATCATGACCTAAAATTGAGAGCCAGATGCTAATGAACTTGACCACCCAGGCACCCCATACTTGTTCCTTTTAAAACACACATTTCTGGGGCACCTGGGTGGCTCAGTCGGTTAACTGTCTGATTTTGGCTCAGGTCATAATCTCACGGTTTATGAGTTTGAGCCTTGCATCGGGCTCTCTGCTGTCAGTGCAGAGCCTGCTTGGATCCTCTGTCTCCCTGTCTCTCTGCTCCTCCCCCTCCCCTGCTCTCAAAAATAAACATTAAAAAAACACACATATCTACTACACATTTCAAGTTCTCTTGGTGCTGAAGCAGTGTCAATTAATATGTATCATATCAACAGTTTAATATAAGCATTTTAATCCTGTGGATTTTTAATATTCCATCTTTTATTATTATTATTATTATTATTATTATTATTATATTATTTAGGAAGAATCCTAAGGCCACAAATTGATGTATAACATGTATAGTATTTATTTTTAAAACTATTTACTTTGAAAGATGGAAAGGACCTTAAAAGTCACTAGGCATCAGAACATCCTAATACTTTAATCCTATTTGCAACATTCCTGAAGAGTGACTGGTTTCCAAATGGATACTTTACTCCCTCATTCCATCCAGGAATTTATAACCTCTGAAGGCAGCAGAGATTTTTCTTATACTGAGATGAAAGCTGACACGTGTTCTTGTTTGTTTTTACACAGCAGTCCCAATGTCTTCTTTTAGTAAAAGTAATTTAGTATCTTTCCTTTGGCTTCCATTTTTCAGATTAAACATTGATAGTTTTTTTATTTAGTCTTCATATAAAATGGTTTCAAGTTCTGTCATCAATTTGACTGCTTTCACATAAACAAATTCTAAAATACAGCTCTCAGAACTGAACACCGTACTTGGTGTGGTCTGAGCAAGACTATCAACTCTCTTATTTTTTTTTTAAATTTTTAACGTTTATTTATTTTTGAGAGACAGAGAATGAGCAGGGAAGGGGCAGAGAGAGAGGGAGACACAGAATCCAAGGCAGACTCCAGGCTCTGAGCTGTCAGCACAGAGCCCAATGCGGGGCTCCAACCCATGGACCGCAAGATCATGACCTGAGGCGAAGTCAGATGCTTAACCGACTGAACCACCCAGGCACCCCTCAACTCTCTTATTTAAAAACTGTGCTTGTGGGGCATCTGGGTGGCTAAGTCATGATCTCTCAGGTTGTGAGTTCGAGCCCCACATCGGGCTGTCTGCTGTTAGTACAGAACCTGCTTCAGATCCTCTCTGCCCCTCTCTGGCTAGTACATGCACTCTTTCTCTCTCAAAAATAAACATTAAAAAAAACCCATATGGTTGTATAGTAATATGATCTAAATTGTAATATATGTTTTGAAGATTGACTCATTTTTTAATTCATTTTAAACTAAAATGTCAAAGTCTTTTTCTTTTTTTCTTTTTTTAATGTGTATTGTTGCTAAACTGTGTCTTTCCCATGCAGCACTTGTATAGTTGGCTTTTTGAATCTAAATCCAGGACGTTATACTTATCCTTATAATAATGTACCTTGTTAGATTTTACTTGTTATTTGCCAACCTGTGATAATCCATAGTGATTCTGATTTTGTCATCAAAAGCACTTTCTCCTCCAGCTAGATTTGTGGCACCTACCAATTTAGTAGATATTACCATTCATATTGTCAAATGATTCATTAACCAAATTATTAAACAGGCCAGAGATCAGAGAACTTCTTTGTTACGTTGTTGGAGATCTCCTTTATATTGTCATTCCGTTTTAAGTTGATGTTATTTTGTTATATTGAATCCTTTTTTTACTTATTCAACTAGTTATACTTTCCTTTAAAGTTAGTATCATCTGCCCCACATTTCTCTATCCTGTTGAAATCTGGCAAAAATCTAATATCTAGAGACGCTATTGTGGGATGTGTCCTTGTACTACCAATTATTGACCCTGCCAGAATAGAAAATGAAAATAAAAATGAAAATTTGTTTTTGTAAGAGTTGTTGAGCCAGCACAAAAGTTCTTCTGTGGCTGCTTTAGGACAGGGTTCTGAAAGTTCTAGGTGGTGCTTCACCTGTTACTACATTGCTTCATGAAAAAAAAATAAGCTGTTACTTAATTGACTTCTTATTCTATTGAGAGGACTGTGATAGGAAAGTAGGACCAAGAAATAACTATATGATCCTTTTTACTGAAACACTTACATTTTACTTTCATGGTCACAGACTTACATTTCCCTGGCCATGATCACAAGGGGGATTTTCTGTGAGATTATGAATGACACATTGTGACATATCCTGTCAGAAACAAACAAAAATAAATCCCAAATGCTAATGTAGTGCTTTTCAATTTTTTTTACCAGAAAAGAAATACGTTTTATATCAAGGCTTATTATCTATCTACTTATGAATGTAGGTGTATATATGTAGACACATAAGTATATACGCATACGTATATAATCATGTGCATATGTGTGTATATGTCAAAACAGACATTTCATAACATAGTATTTACCCTCATTGCTGGGTTTGCTAAGCTTGTTCTGTTTTATTAGAAAAATATATTTGGTGACTACTAAATTGCTTTTCTGAGTCACTAATAGTCTGTGACTGTTCTAAGGTAGAATCTCTGATGATGATGGATCCACCACATCATCTTCATTCTTGAGGTAGGGAGACATATACTCAAAGGCTGTAGAGATATCTCACCAGTCTAAGCACAATAAAGATTTACAACCCTCCATATTGTTTAGGTCACCATCTCCTCTATATGATCTAGGGTATGTTTTTATGTAGATTAGGACACTCCAAGGAAAACATTTATTTGTCTAGTTTCCTTCAGGAAGAATAGATGTCAGGAGAATGTTAGGGGCAAGGATGCAAAAAACACTTATAAAGTGCCTATTATGTCCCAGGCATTGTTTAAAGTATTTTGCACATTTGGTTATTTTGGCCTTCAAAAAGAAGTAAGGATCAAAGTAATCTGCCCAAGGTCACTAAATTCTTTTATCTAAGAAGCCTGAATTTAGGCCCAGAATCTTTCTGATTTCAAAGCCCATGTACATTCTACTATGCTGCATTAACTTCCACTTTAAAATTTGACTTGCTTTTATGCATTTGAACTGTACCCTTTCCCCCATCCAATTCGTAAAACTCCAATTGCCTACTTTTTCGTGTTGTTGTTTATTTGGGGTTTTTTAGTAATTTTTACACCCAATGTGGGGCTCAAACTTACAACCCTGACTGAGATCAAAAGTTGCATACTCTTCTGACTGAGCCAGCCAGGCACTCCTCCAATTACCTTTTTAGCAAGATTTATTTGGGATGCAGATTGTTGTACTCCATGTTCCTTCTCTGTTCCTTATTTGAGACTCTTATTTGTATGTATAGTGTAATAGCACAGACTCTGGAGTCTCTGGAGCCACCTATCCTGGGTTTGAATCTTGGCTCTTCCATTTTGTTAGCTCTGTAGCCTTGAGAAAGTTATGTAGCTTCTCAGTGCCCAAATTTCTTCATCTGTAAAAGGAAGATATTAGTAGTAACTACGTCATAGCGTTTGTGTGAGGATTAACATGAGTGAATAATGTAAAGCACTTAGATGGCATAGATCCTTGCACATAATGCTAGATAAGTGTTAGTTATTATATATGTCTCATGTGCTTACCTACAGGGTTTTTTTCTTTCGTTTCAGAAAAATAGCTAGCTGCCTCCATAGTATGCTGTGTGAGATACCGAAAGGACCAACTAGAAGAAAGGTATCTCTTGTAATGCACTTTCATAGTGTTCCTTCCTTCTTGGTTTCAAATTCTAGCCATTAGAGAGTCACTAATGGGAAACACAATGAGGAGGAAAGGGCAGTATCTTCAGAAGGCCATAGGAAGTAGCCGAAGTTTCCAAGAAATGACTCTGTTGTTCTTCTAACATTAAGCCACACATAAATCTGATTAAATTGGGGGGCTGATATAGGATGGAGATGCCTAGCATGAGGAGTTGTGGCCTCTGCCTCTATCCCTGCTTTAACCACAGGGCTATTTGCCTCCACTGCTCCTACATGTCTAGAGGCAAAATTAGCAATTCTCCTCCCCATAGGGTGTGCATTCTGAGTCACTCACTGAGCCCTAATCAAAGTTAATGCCCAAATACTTTGTTTGACACATGTAATTGATAGCTGACTGTATTCTTCCCATTTTAAATACGAGGAAGCTCAAAAAGGTTAAATAATTTGCCTTATATCAGAGTTTTGCAACCCGGGCATTACTGACATTTTGGTCCAGGTAATTCTTTGTTTTAGGGGGCTATTCTGTGCATTGTGAGATGCTTAACACATCCCTATTCTCTACCCAGTAGATTCTGATTGCACTCACTAGCTGTGGTAACCAAAAATATCTCTAGACACTGCCAAATATTCTAGGCATGGAGGGTGCAAGGTATAAAATTACCATATGTTGAGAACCACTACCTTAGGTCAGAACCTACCTAAGAGAGGTAGGACTCAAAGTAAAGTCTATCTGATTTAGAATCCCATGAGTTTCAACATTATATGAAACTGTCCTTATTGAATGTGACATTGATATGCCCTGAATGGCAAGCAAAATAAAGGGGTATATGCGATGGGAAGTCAGGTCTGGATGCCAAACTTGACCTCACTCACAATTACTGGAAAATTCATCATAAATGGCTTCTTATATTAGAGCTTCACCCTGCTTAAGGGGAATGAATGTACAAAGTGCGAGGACTTGAGGCCCTTTTGGAAGGAAATTAAAAGAGCTTCCAGAGTGGGGACACAAGTGTGCAGGTGGTAAAGGAAGAGTTTTGGGACCTCTGGCCCATTAACATTTGCTCCCAATACCCAAAGCAGTTGAAATAATTCTGCACAGTTCTGACATGAACCAAGATACCTGGATACACCCAAACTACTTTATGTTTACTCACCAGAGTGAGGGTACTGGAGGAGCTGGGTAGACATCTTTATTTGCAAATGGTAGGGATCTGAGGTTCTCCAGTTAATGTGCTTAGTTTCCAGAGATAGTTATTCTTTAAACCCACTTCCAGTCCTTGAAAAACACTAAGAACAAAGTGAAAACAAGAAGGCAAATTTTGGAGCCTGGAACTCTGCATCTAGGCATCTTCCACATGATTTACTGCTCACAGTGCAGGATACAAATAATGGCCATGCCAGCATGTGAAAGCTTAAAATACATTCTAATGACGATCACATTGTGAGCATTGCCAAGACAGAATAAAATGCAATCAGGATTTAAATGTGGCTAAAATAATAGCTCCTTGGATTCAAGCACACTGATTAATGCCAGAGACACTTACGAGATGCTGTTGTCTGGTCATCAGTGTTATTTTTCCTGTGGAACACTTTGTGCTAAAAGCAATAAAAGAGGACTAATAAACTACGAAGAGGATACCTTTTTCTATAAAATTAACACAACTCAGGTGAAGTGCTTTAGTTACAGATGATCTATGTTCCAAGATTGACAGGTTATCAGCATGATTTACTTTGAAATATGCATGCTCCAAATATTTCTGAAATATTCACCTTTCGTAGCAGATTCTCTTGCTTTTCTCATGTCTGCATGTAAATGTAAATTTTATGCTTACTGTATACTCAGCTTTTTTAATTTTAATTTGAGGAGGCAAAATTAGCTTTATAGATGTCACTCGAAGGGGAAAATGTGTCTAAACTTAAAAAAGAACACTGAAGCAACTTGTAAGCATTCTTGACTTCAGTTTTGTAACTTAAAGACAGTAGGAAACAAACATACATGCCCATAAAGGCTGACATGTTTAAAAGCCTGAGTGACAAGCGTTAGTGATGAGTACATGGTAAATGCTATTACTATACTTTGTTTGAAACACAAAACAACAATGGACACAACGAAATAAAATCCACTATATATACCCCCCCCCATATCTCATAATATACCCTCTCTTTCTTGTGAGGTTAGAGTTGTTAGGGAGCAAGCAGAAACTTGTTTGTACTCAGAAAAACAGCTACTGAAATGACCACCCATTGCTAGGAAATAATTGAAATTGACAAACTTGTTTGGTGTTGCTCTTTTCATATAACACTTTGATATAACTGATTTCATAAGAAAAAGTGCTGGTTGTAATGGAATTTCAATCTGTACTAACTATAACTGTATCCCCACTATTACCATTGTGTAGAACACACACATACACAAAGAGGAAGAGCTTGGGAACCGACACCTAGATGTGAACCCTGGCTTTATATCTGTTTACACTTTTACTCTGCTTCCATCATTTGTAACATTGAGATTTGATAAAGACAAAATGAGGGATGTAGCTAAAATAAATAGAATATTGTAGGAACAAAACAATTGGTAGATACTTTTTATGATAGTATTAATATACCTGGTAGATTTGCCTTGTTATGGTATAGTACAAAGACTACTAGACTGAGAACCAAGAGACTTAGATTCTAATTGTGGTTCTGCCACTAATTAGCTCTGTGACTGTAAACAATTCATTTAGTCTGTCTGTGACTCAGCTTCTTCATCTTTAAAATGAAGCATTGGGTCAGAAGGTCTAGCTCCAAGTTTCACTCCCCTGAAACATTCTTACATTTTAATGACTTTGCCTCATATAGGAAGACCAGGTATTGGCCATAGCCAGCCAGATACTATTCTGTTATCATTTATTGTGAAATTAGTAGTAGAGTTTAAAAGAATTCTTTAGGAATTAGCCCAGTTTACTTGAAATATAAGCTATTACAGCATAATTCTCCATTGGTAAAAAACTAAGCCTCGCAGTTCAGGCAACATGCTATATTGAACTAGTGCACATGCCCTTATTTTACATGTTGTAAGCCACATAAATGAGCCAAAGATGGCCTCTGTATATTGGCCCCTAGGTTGTTTATTCCTACACAGTAGGCAGAGATCCATTAGCCCAAATTCCCTCTGGCACTAAATTCAAATTTTTACACATCTAATGGTTTTAAACATACCCCCAAATAAGCAGATATTTAACCATTTAGAGACTGCCTGCTTTGCATACCCTGTGAAACTACAAAACATGTTAGCCATAGATAAGATAAACCCTGCAACTGTAAAGCTCCTAGCCACTGTTGTCCTTTGGAGCTCTCTGACCCAAAGACACTCTGCAGTGCTGCTGAGATGCATCACCTAGGCACAAGAGTCCCATCTCTGATTCCCCTTCCCCCTGCAGTTCCCTTGCCCTCATCCCCTTCAGGATGGTAGCCACCACCCTCACCAAAGCCTTTGGGCAGTCTCATGCGGTGAAGGAATTCCGCGCATGCCTGCAAACCTGTGAATGTGTCACCCAAATAAAACATGCATGTGCAACTGCCATATGTGGGAATTAAAAAAACCTAAAGAAATTTCTAAACAAAGTTCCAAATAAGAAACCATAATGGAAATTATGAAATACTTATAACTGAAGAACAATGAAAGAACTCTAAATCAAAACTTGTAGAATGCATAAAAAGAAAGTATTTAGAAGGACATTTATAGCCTGAAATAAATGTATTTGTAAAGAAGAAAGAATGAAAATTACTGAGGCAAGCATTTGCTTTGAAGGGTGAGACAAAGAACATTAGTATAAAGCCAAAAAGAAGAAGAAAATCATAAGTAGAAAAGCAGATATTAAATAAAAGACAGAGACACAACAGAGAGGATTAAAAATCGAAATACTAAATATTTGAAATAATTATTAAAATATAGTAACATCTGGTAATATTTTTGAAGACTATAAAACACAAATAGTATTAGTATGAGAAGGGAGCCATTGTATTGCTTTGGTAGGAACTTTTGAAATTAATAACAGAATATTTCTCATTCCACTAAGTGAGAACATGAAGATGAAGTGAGAAATTTTCCAGGTAAATATGTATTTACAAAATAAGATCAATTTACTCAATTATTGAGAATAGTTCTACAAACATTAAATCTACGGAGTTAATATTATGATGTTCCTCCTTCCTCAAAGTACTACAGTCCAGAGGGTATAAAAAGGCATGTTTTGCAAACCCTCCAGTTATGGATAATCCCTTTCTTTATTCAGATGGTGCCAGAAAATAGAAAAAGAGAGTGTTTCTCATAATTTTATGAGAATTTTATAACCCTGATACACAATATTGATAAGAACAGTAAAGGACAATAACAAGCCGATATCAGAAACATAGATGCAAAAATACTGAGTAGTATATTAGCAAACATAATCCAGCAACATATTTTTAAAAGTAACTCAAGTATGTTTTATTCGGAAATTACGAATGGTTTAATATTAGAAAATCTATTAATAAAATTAATAGAGGAGAAGAGAAATAAACTAGTATCTTAATAGATACAGAAAAAGCATTTAATAAAATTTACATCAAATCATAGGAAACTAGGAACTTCTATAATCCCATCAATGGTATCTACCAAAAACCTATTTATTAAATGTCCAAAGTGTAGCGTAAGGTAAAAGTATACATAATGGTGGAAGACAAGGATTCAGTATTGTCAAGGTAACGATTCTCCTCAAATTTACTTATAAATTTAGTGCAGTTACACTGCAGATGACAACTAGATTTTTCATAGATCCACAGAAAAATGAAGAATTATCAAAACAATGTAAAGAAAAAGAAGTGTCCATTGTAGCCACTAGTTTTTTAGGCATATTATAAAGAAGCAAACAAAAAACAGTATAATATTAGGATGGGGGAGAGAGAGAATAGAGGAAGAGAGAGAGTCAGAAGAATCAATAGAACAGAAATATACATAAATAAGAAATTGGTGTATGACATAAGTGGCATTTAGATCAAGGGAGAAAGGAGGGACTAATCAATAAAGAGTTTGGTAGTAAAACAGTTTTATAAATAGTGTTCAGTATTTATCATAGTGATTATCTCAGTTTAATTAATGCACATTTTATTATTAATATAAAATGACTTAGTTTTTGATTGTCCAGAGGGTTTATCCAGGTTGTGCATTATTTTTTATTTTCCTTTTTTTCGTTTTGGCCTGTTTTTGGGTAATAATTGAATTTTTGAATTCAATTTTTGAATAATTGAATTTAGGGCAGAGAAAGGAGAAAACAATCAAGTACCAACATAGTGACTGGAAGAAGTTTGAAAATCTTAATTAAAATCATGTATAGGAAAACTACTACCTCCTGCAGCAGACTAGCTAATGCTGGTAGACTCTCCTACTGTGAACAACTAGAAGACCTGAACAAAATGTCTAAAAAAATCTATTTGAAGACATAAGAAAGCTAACATGTTGAAGAATTACAGAGTCGAGATCTAGGGAGAACAAACACCCAAACCAATTCTGCTTTGCATCAGCTTTTCTGCAAAGGATATCTGCTGATATTGGAAGAGGCTGTTGAGTGCCTGAGAAGCTGAGCACAGGTTATAGGCTATCTAGGACTCACCAGGGAGTGGGGAAACCTTATAAAATCTTTACACTTGAGGATCAGACTCCAAAGGATTATAATTTAGATTAAGGGTAAACCAGAAATACTCTGGCACTCTCAGGAATTAAAGGTATGCTTCAAATAATCTCATACTCTGTAACTGGAGTACATTGATCTGCATTATTAGTTTCCTAGCCTTTTTACCAGAAGCAAATTCAAATTTTCTATGGAGGAAGATAGCATCATCCCAGACCCTTTATGATGTTAATATACAATAGCCATTAAAAAAAAAAAGGCACATGAAGATAAGAAGACAGGGTGACCAAAACCAACCAAGGTAAAACAATATACAACAAAGAGAGAAATACAGAAAATTCTGATCATGAAATTATGAAAACTAAACTTTAAAATAACTGCCTATTAACATCAAGTAATATAAATAGGAAACTGAAAACTATAAAAGAGAACTAAATTAAAAAATTTAAATTAAAAAATACAATGAACTAAATTAACTCAATTGATGGGCTTACAAGAAGATCAGACTCAGCTGAAGAGTTACATAGGGAAATGGAATATGTCAGAGTAAATAGACTGAAGAGAGAAAAATAATTTTTAACACATACAGAATGTAAGGGGCATAAGAGATACAGAAGTTCTAACACATGAAAATGGAGTCTCATATTGAAAAGAGAAAAAAATGAAGCAGAAACAATATTTGAAGAGATTATAGCTGAAGATTTTTAAAACTGATGAAAAACATTGAGCCATTGATTTTAAAAGCCCAAATGAAATGCCAAACAAAATAAGAGAAAAATCACACTGTAATGGTTAATTTTGTATGTCAACTTGGGCTAGCATATATATTGCCCAGTTGTTTTATCAAACAATGTCTAGTCTAGATGTTGCTATGAAGGTATTTTTTAAGAAGTGATTACATTTAAATCAGTAGATTTTGAGTAAAGCAGATTACATATCATAATGTGTGTGGGCCTCATCCAATCAGTTGAAGGCCTTAGGAGCAAAGACTGAGGTCCCTGAAGAGGAAGGAATTCTGCCTTCAGCCTGCAGTGGAGAAATTTTGCTGTAGTTTCCAAACTTTGAAGTCAAGACTGCAATATCAATTCTTACTGGAATCTCCAGCCTCCTAGCCTGCCCTGAAGATTTCACACTTACCTGCTCCTGTAGTCATATGAGCCAATTCCTTAAAATAAATATTTCTCCTTTCTCTCTCTCATTCTTTCTTGATGAACAGCTATCTATCTATCTGTCTATCTACAGATATATAGGCATTTAAGATCTATATTAATATATTCTTTCTATGGAGGACCCTGACAAATATACATACTTAGACAGTTCTTAAAACTGCTCAAAGGCAACAAGAGAGAGAAAATCTTAGGAAAAAACAGGAAAAGGAAGTATACATCATGTTCATGGACTGGAAGATTCAGTATTTTAAATGTGTAAATACTCCAAAAATTGATTTAAGCAGTCAATGATTCACAGAAATGATTAAGTTGATCTTAAAATTCATATGCAAATTCGAGGGATCCTGAATATCCAGGCAGATCTTGCCAAAAGACAAACAAGCAGACAGAAAACAACTAAGTTGGAGGACTCACACTTACCAATTTCAAAACTTACTGTAAACTTGTAGTAATCAAGGGGTGCCTGGGTGGCTCAGTCGGTTAAGCATCCAACTCTTGATTTTAGCTCTGGTCCTGATCTCAAGGTTCAGGAGTTTGAGTCCCGCATAGGCTCTGCACTGACACTGGAGATCCTGCTTGGGATTCTCTCCCTTTCGCTCTGTTCCTCTCCCACTTGTGCTCTCTCTCCCACGCTCTCTCTCTCTCTCTCTCAAAATAAACAAATGTAAAAAGAAAGTTAAACCTGAAGTAATCAAGACAGTGTGTTACTGGCATAAGGATAAACATATAGATAAATGGAACAGAATCGAGAGTCCATAAATAAACCCATGCATCTATGATCAGTTGCTTTTTGACAAGGGTGCTATTACCATTTAATGGGGGTAAGAATAGTCTTCAACAAATGGTGCTACAAGAATGAATTTTAACTCCTATCTCACACCATAGACACAAGCTAACTCAAAATGGACCTAAATGCAAGATTTAAATCTATAAAATTCTTAGAAAACAGATATGAATATTCATGACACTGCATTAGCTCACTATATTTTATGTTACGTATATTATATATATAATGGGATATTACTGAGCTCTAAAACGAAAGGAGATTCTGATCCATGCTACAACATAGGTGAACCTTGAGCACACTATGCTAAGTGAAAATAAGCCAATCACAAAAGACAAATTCTGTATAATTCTACTTATATAAGGTATCTAGAGTAGACAAACTCATAGAAAAATAAAGAATGGTGGTTGTAAGGGGCTGGGGAAAGTGATATATGGTGAGTTATTATTTAATGGGTATAGAGTTTCAGTTTTGAAAGATGAAAGTGTTCTGAGGAGATTGGTTGCACAGTGTGCATATACTCAATACCTCTAAACTGTACACATCAAAATGGTAAAGATGATAAATTTTATGTTATGTATATTTTACCACAGTTACAAATTAAAAACTTTTTTTAAAATTTATTCATTTTTGAGAGACAGAGAGAGACAGAGTATGAGTGGGAGAGGGGCAGAAAGAGAGGGAGACAACAGAATCTGAAGCAGGTTCTGGGCTCTGAGCTGTCATCACAGAGCCTGACGCAGGGCTCGGACTCACGAACCATGAGATCATGACCTGAGTCGAAGTTGGACACTTAACTGACTGAGCCACCCAGGTGCCCCCACAATTATAAATTTTAAAATTACAAAATCAAAAAGGCATTATTGGAAAAACTGATTAAATCTAATGTCTGTAGGTTAGTAGTGTACCAAAATTCTTAGTTTTAATAATTTTATAATGGCTGTGTAAGACATTAACAAGCTGAGTGCAGGCATTAAATGGAGTTTTGTTTTGTTTTTGCAACTTTTCTGTAAGTCTAAAATTATATGAATAAAAAATAAATAAAAATGAAAACATATAACTGGTGAATTTCCACACCAAACTGAGGGGAAAACCCAAACTTTTAGAGCTAGATAGATTATCTGAGCACTAAAACCTTTCTTCCCTTTGGGCTTATTCCCCTCTATTTTCCTTGCACGATGACCAAATAAATGTTCCAAAATGCCAAGATTTCCAACAGTAGCAGCCAATCTAACTTTCTTATTCCAATAAATGATCAAGAGGTTCCTGGGTACAAAGAGGCATTATTAAACAGACCACTTCATTTTCTCCTGAGACCACATTTCCTTTATTTCAGTAATTTATTCAAAAAAACACAGGGCTTACTACTACATTCCCATGATAGAATCAACAGAGAAACTTGTGTCATTAAAAGGCAATATTCCAAAATCTATAATGTGATGTGCTGGGTTTTTTCTTGCCAATATTTTTAGCTTTCCTTCAGTGTAAAAAAATACTTTGTGTTTTTTCCTGATATCGATAGGACTTTGTGATCCAATTTCCTGATGAAAAGTTAAAAATATTTTGTTGTAAGGAATAATTGAAGGCAGATATACTCATGTCTTCAGCTAACTAAAATCCTAAATAGAGTTTTAATCCTAAGTAGAGTTCTTGTCATATAATGAGATAGATTTCCATTTATTAGTTTTAAATTTTTTTATCTAATGTTTTATTTATTTTTGAGAGGGAGAGAGACAGCATGAGCAGGGGAGGGTCAGAGAGAGGGAGACACAGAATCCGAAGCAGGCTCCAGGCTCTGAGCTGTCAGCACAGAGCCCGACGTGGGGCTCGAACCCACGAACCATGAGATCATGACCTGAGCTAAAGCCGACGCTCAACCAACTGAGCCACCCAGGCACCCCATCCATTTATTAGTTTTAAAGGAACTTACATAATACTTACAGTAATTACATTAGTTATTTCTCAGCAAGATTAAGAATAAGGAGCATGTAAGTCTTTATTTCCATATATGTATTTTATGCACAGACACAGACACACACACACACACACAGACACATACATACAAACATGCTGTATAGAGTGTTTAATTTGGCTCCCTCTCCTCCTAAAATAAGTAAAGGAATAACAGTGGATATATATAGTGCTTTTGACAAATGATCTCATTTATTAATGATAATTTCATTAAATATAACTTAATAGTCACAGTTCTTTCTCCTTGAAGTCTCTTTAGAGTTGACTTTATAAAATAATGTGATATTTATTTATTACATTAATTTTGTTTTAGTTCATTTCAGATTGAAGTTAGTTATACCCAAGATAGGAAGACTGACTTACTGTAAACCTTTTAACAATTAACTATTTATTCAAATAAATTAATAGATTAACCCTAAATATATTCCTGTAACAGATTATCTTTCTATAAATCTCACTTTTGGTTTCTTCTATTTTTGACAAACCAGAATGCCTATTAATAGGTGTTCCCATACTAGCTAACTGATCATTGAATTATGATCCTGAAAAACTGCAAAATGTAGGGTTGATTTTGAATTGTTGAAGAAGTAAACTATGCAGTTTTTTTATTTTAATTACAGTTGGTTAACACACAGTATAATATTAAATTCTGCTATAGTGATTCAACATGTCCATATAACACCTAGTGCTCATCACAAGTTCACTCCTTAATCCCCATCACCTATTTAACCTATACTCCAACCTACCTCCCCTCTGGTGACCATCAGTGTGTTCTCTGTAGTTAAGAGTCTGTTTCTTGGTTTATCTCTCTGTTCCTTTTTTTTTTTCCCCATTTGCTCATTTGTTTTCTTTCTTAAGTTTCACATGTGAGTGAAGTCATATGGTATTAGTCTTTCTCTGACTGACTTATTTCTCTTAGCATAGTACTCTCTCGCTCCATCTACATCATTGCAAATGGCAAGATTCTTTCTTTTTTTGTGACTAATACCCCATTGTGTGTATGTATATATATAGTTATATATTCATATGTGTATATATATAGTGTGTATATATATACAGTTACAGTTAGTATATATATGTATATATATATAGTTAGAGTTAGGGACAGTGTGAGGGCATATGCTTATTATCTTGCAGTTCAGAGACCTTTCCAGAGGAATAACTTTAGGGTTAGGGTTATGGTTATAGTTGGGGATTAGTGGTTAGGATTAAGATTAGGGTTAGGGTGAAGGTATGTGCCTGGTATCCTGCAGTTCAGAGACCTCTCCAGATGGCTAAGTATAGGGTTATGGTTATGGGTAGGAGTTAGGGTTAGAGTTATGGTTAGGGTTAGGGTAGGGTTAGGGTGAGAGTATGTGCCTGGCCTCTTGCAGTTCAAATATTTCTCCAGACAATAAAATGCCAGACATCTGTTGGAGTGAGAATAAACATGGCAAACATCTACCAAGGTAGGGTAAGGAGGAGATTTAAGTTCTAATTACTCTGTTATTTTTTTCTGCCTCCAAGTTTTTATTTAAATTCCAATTAAAGGGGCGCCTGGGTGGTTCCGTCGGTTGAGCGTCCGACTTCGGCTCAGGTCATGATCTCACAGTTTGTGGGTTCGAGCCCTGCGTTGGGCTCTGTGCTGACAGCTCAGAGCCTGGAGCCTGTTTCTGATCCTGTGTGTCCCTCTCTCTCTGCCCCTCCTCTGCTCATGATCTGTCTCTCTCTGTCTTTCAAAGATTAATAAATGTTAAAAAAATTAAAAAAAATAAATTCCAATTAAAGTACAATGTTATTTAGTTTCAGTTGTAGAATATTTTGATTAGTTAATTATATACAACAGCTAGTCCTCATCAAAACAAGTGCCCTGCTTAATAGCCATCACCTATTTAGCCCATCCTCTCCACCTCCCCTCCAGTAATGCTCAGTTTGTTTTCTGTCATTAAGAGTGTGTTTCTTGGTTGCCTCTCTCTTTCCCCTTATGTTTATTCATTTTGTTTCTTACATACCACATATGAGTTCAATCATATGGGATTTGTCTTTCTCTGACTTATTTTGCTTAGCATAATACTCTCTAGCTCCATCCTCGTCATTGCAAATGGCAAGATTTCATTACCACTTCTTCTTTATACATTCATCTATTCAGGGATATTTGGGTTCTTTAAATGAATTTGGGTATTGTTGATAATGCTGCTATATGTATCAGGATTCACATATCCCTTCAAATCAGTATTTTTATAACCTTTGGGAAAATACCTAGTAGTATAATTTCTGGACTGTAGGGAAGTTCTATTTTTAACTTTTCTTTTTTTTTTTATAGTTTATTGTCAAGTTGGTTTCCATATAACACCCAGGGCTCTTCCCTACAAGTGCCCTCCTCCATGACCATCACCCCCCTTCCTCTTTCCCCCTCCCACTTCAGCCCTCCATTTGTTTTCAGTATTCAAGAGTCTCTCATGATTTGCCTCCCTCACTCTCCCTAACTCTTTTCCCCCCCTTCCCCTCCCCATAGTCCTCTGTTAAGTTTCTCCTGTTAGATCTATGAGTGAAAATATATGGTATCTGTCCTTCTCTGCCTGACTTATTTCGCTTAACATGACACCCTCGAGGTC
>CM053579.1:22471967-22487782 GCA_028646485.1 Cryptoprocta ferox
CCCCCTCAGTTTGTTTTCAGTATTCAAGAGTCTCTCGTGTTTTGTCTCCCTCCCTCTCCCTAACTCTTTTTCCTCCTTCCCCTCCCCATGGTCCTCTGTTGGGTTTCTCCTGTTAGACCTATGAGTGCAAACATATGGTATCTGTCCTTCTCCGCCTGACTTATTTCGCTTAACATGACACCCTCGAGGTCCATCCACGTTGCTACGAATGGCCAGATTTCATTCTTTCTCATTGCCATGTAGTATTCCATTGTATAGATGAACCACATCTTCCTAATCCATTCATCAGTTGATGGACATTTAGGCTCTTTCCATGATTTGGCTATTGTTGAAAGTGCTGCTACGAACATTGGGGGTACATGTGCCCCTGTGCATCAGCACTTCTGTATCCCTTGGGTAAGTCCCCAGCAGTGCTATTGCTGGGTCATAAGGGAGTTTTATTGTCAATATCAGATTTATTAATGTGAAAGATTTTGTTTAGTCTGATCCCTGAGAAGTGGAAAAGAGGCAAGAAAATAAAGGTGGAGAAGTTTGAGTTGGTTATCAAGCAAACTCTTGAATTTTAAGTGATGATTTATATATTTAAAGTCTTTTTCTCTAGAGATTTTCATGAGGAGAATGACATTAGTGGCTACTTTATGATAGGCAGACAACAAATGTCAGACGTGTGGAAGCAGGACTATTGAGATTGTTTCTTTTAAAAATCTGATGACAACTATTCTATGAAGACTAGATTCAGCTTGAGGGCTGTCAGTTTGTGAAAAATATGGTTTAATCATCCACCTAGATTTAATAAGGGGTCCAAAGTTAGATGCTTCCAGGAGGCCCCAATGTGCCTTGTGATACTCTGAGAAAGTGATCAACCAAATAGCAAGCACTTAATGAAAATTTACTACATTCTGGGCAAAAAACAAAGATTTACCATATAGTTTTCTACTCTGTGAGACCTGATCATCTAGTTTGGGGAAACAGGACATATGGATGAGAAACTAACCACATAAGGGAGAATATGTAAGTGCAAAGATAACTTATAATTAGCTCATAAACTTCTGTTGTGTCATATTAGGTGATGCAGCACATTTAAATATCTATGTGTTACTGGAAGTTTTCCTAATAATGTCATTTCTGAGAAACTCAGGTCAGCAGAAGTGAATGCATCTTAGAATGTTTTCCCCCTTAATAGTTAAACCTGACATATCTAGTCCTGTTATGTAAAAGGATAAAAAGATTAGAAATAAATAACGATGCCACTAATTCTATTTGATAATTCAAGAATTAAATTAACATTTACTCCAAATATTATTCCATTTGAGTACAAATGGTTTATAGATTCAGCAGAATAAAGATGTTCTAGGATAAGTAATAGCTAACAATTTATTTATTGTTCTGAAATGAACATTTATAAGTATTTACATTAATGCATGCTGAGAGGCAGTGCAGTGTGATAGAAAGAGTACTGGACTAAGAATTAAGAAAATTTTTCCTATTTTACTTCTTCCCCTAATTAGTTCTATGATGGTACTGATTAAAATACTATTATAGTAATACAATCTGTTCTTCCTAAGGCATAACAAATTGAATAAAATCATCATTACTTTAGGCCTAAGAAAAATATTGAGATTTGAAAGCCGCTTAAATGGAAAACATGATAAATGTAAAATAACGCTGATGAATGGCCTAAACAAAAAACTTAAAGTTCAGCTACCAAGAATGTTTGATGTGATAAGTAATATGGTATTTGGATGAATAAATGGAATGAGATTATATGGCAAAATTGTGAGAGAAGAACATGATAATCTGTAAGAACTTGACTCCCCTTTCACATAGGAAGCAGAGCTTTAGAAGTGACATATACAAACCTCCTTAAATATCACTATTTTATAGAAGGGCCATAAAAACAAGGAGAAATAGAGAAGGATGAAAACATTTATTAAGCACCTATTATTTGTGAAAACCTCTACACTCTATTTTCACAAGTTTTTGAACCTACTAGGAAAGTAATATAGACCAGTATTTCCCAGCCACCTGGTACAATTGTTAAAAATACAGATTCCCTGAACTCAGCTTGCTTCCTGAATGATAGTCTCCAGAGAAGGGAGCCTGATAATCTGTATCTTTTGCATGTGACCCATGTGATTCTGATGATCAGACAATTTTAGAATATACTGCTGTAGACTCTTAATATTCAGAAAAGACACATCCAGATACTTTTGGAATTTCTCAATATGGCAAATACCACTTATAATCACTGTAATTTTCCACATAAAAGTTCTATTTTGCTGCCTAATAACCATCACTTTCTTAGATCTTCTCATTTTCTCTTTCTCTTTATTTCTATCACCAGCACAACAGTTGGATCTTTGGGGGTATTTTTTCACAAAGAAACAAAAGTTTTATCACTTTGAAGGGGAGCTACTGAGCACATGAGCAAAAAAGAACTACAGACATATAGATGTTAACCATGTACTTCTCTGGGTAGGCAAGTGGAAACTGAGATATCTCACAGGTAAAAATGCTGAGACTAATCTTATTTTTCATAAATTTATAGTATAATGTTTGTTAAATGTTTGTTGAATAAAATTATGTGGAAGAATAAGTCTACAATACATTTGGCAAATTTGCAGTTAATGTCATAGCCTTTTAGGTAGTGAAATGCTACGTTGGAGGTTGTAAAACAGAAAAAGTCATTCTCTGTAAAATCATTCTACCTTTCTGTAATGTGAGCAGGTGAATTCAACCAGGGACTCTGTGGAACCACTTTTAACATTTTCCTGACTCAAATGAATTGGAAGATGTGTCATACTGATTAAAGAAAGTAGGTATGGCTTTTAAAGGTGAGTGAACAGGACACTGATGAGAGTGTGGTACACAGCATGCATTTGAAGGGAATAATCCAAATTATATTCATAGGCTAATGGGATCCTAGTTTACCATTTACATCTATAGGAGCTGTGAGTCTGCCTAAAGTAGTCTTTCTAGGCACCCAAGGATGCTTAATCATATCTACCTGTTTTATTTTCTTTATAGCACTTCCCATGCGTATTCCCCATGCATATTTTATTGTGTATTCCTTATTTGTTTGTTGTCTGTGTTGACTTCTCCCATCCCCAAAACAAGATGCAAACTGCATGAGAGTAGGGTCCTTGTTTTTACTTGCTTTTGTTTGTTGTGCTGAATTATCAGCTCCTAGAACAAAAATAGACACTTATTAAATATTTGTTGAAAGAATGAATGTCCCAAAGGCATCAATTTAGTATGTCGCTGTGGCCAAGAGGTCAAGAAAATAATGAGCATAATCATGGTAGATATTAAACATAAAAATATAATGTTCTACTCTGTATGAAAATTAAAGATTTACTCCCACATATAGAAGATGTGGAGAAGTGTAGAAGTTCTAAATATAAGTAACAAGTAATCAGGATGATTGAAGAGCAAGATCTTTAAGAGCATAAAGAGTAGGCTCCTTTAGTCTGAGAAGATTAAAGCTGAAGGTTATGCATTGTAAGGGAAAGGATAAGTTAAGAGATGTTCATCAAATCTCCATATTTAATAGGAGTTACCCTTTGGAATGCCTTTATTCAATAGATGTGCATTTTATAACAGGAGCTGTGCTAGATAATGGAGATACAAAGATCAATAAAATAAAGTAGTTCATAAGATAGTGGGAAAAAGTCTGACGTGTGGATGTCAGTGAATGATTTTTGGATAAGACGATACCTATTTTCAATAAGAAGATATGGTTAGAAGTTAACCAGGTGGGGGCACCTGGGTGGCTCAGTCTGTTAAATGTCAGACTCTTGATTTTGGATCAGGTTTCACAGTTCATGGGATCAGACCCCACATTGGGCTCTGTGCTGACAGCCCGGAACTTGCTTGGGATTCTTTCTCTCCCCCTTTTTCTGCCTGTCCCCTGCTTTCTCTCTCTCTCTCCCTCTCTCTCTCTCTCTCTCTCTCTCCCTCTCTCTCTCCCTCTCTCTCTCTCTCTCTCTCTCTCTCTCTCCCCCCCCCTCTCTCTCTCTCCCTCTCTCTCCCTCTCTCTCTCTCTTCCTCAAAATAAAACTTAAAAAAAAGTTAACTAGGTGAAGAATGTTTGGAAATAGGCAGGGATTTTTTTTAGTTTATTTATTAATTTTTGAGAGAGAGAGAGAGACAGAGAGAGAGAGACGAGGCGGGGGGGGGGGGACAGAGAATCCGAAGCGGGCTCTGCATTGACAGCAGAAAGCCTGATGTAGGGCTTGAACTCATGAACTGTGAGATGATGACCTGAGCCAAAGGCAGATGCTGAGCCACCCGGGTGCCCTGGTGGGGAATTCTTGACAGCAGAAACACAGGAAATACATGAGAAGCAAGAAGACATATGTGAAGGATGACAAGCAGTTCAACATTGCTTAAATGTAGCATCTGATGGGGAATGGATGAAAAATGAGATTGGCAAGGCCAATAGAGACAATCATGTAGAACTTAAATAACATATTGGGGAGTTGGACATTACTATATAAGAAATACAGATATTGAATGCTTTTTAAGCATGGTGCTTAATAATAGTAATAATAATAAGCTTTGACTAGTTTGAATAGTTTGGCCTGAATTTTTTTGGTAGATAAATTTGAAGGCGAATATGTAAGAGTTTTGGTGAACAGTTAGGAAGCTGTTGTATTAGTCTAGGCAAGTGATGGTTGCCTTGGGTAATGGTAGTGTGGATATTAAAGTGGTGACAGACCCAAGGAATATTAACGAGGACATAGCCACCAATTGGATATAGGGGAAGGGAAAGAGAAAAAGGAGTCCAGATGACTTTAAAATTTCTGGTTTTAATGATTGAGTAGATGATGACAGATGGCAAAAAATTACAGAAGAAGGAGAGTATGGATTTAGAGATGAGCTCAGTTGTGGTATTAAGATTTCTGTAAGATATGTAGCATGCAGTTTAGTACATATAAGTCTTATGCCTGAACAAGTGATAGAGTTTAGAGATAAAGATGTAGGAGTCATAGGCAATATTTGAACATTTAAGCATTACTTTTATCATTTGTGGAAAAGTGTAAAGTGAGAATATAAAAGAAATGATACATACTCTGGGAAACATCAATACTTCCTGAGAAAAAAATGGCTGGAGATACATTAAATTACAGAAGTTTGATGTCCTGAAGATCAAGAGTGAAGAATTTCAGGAAAGAAGGACTTATTGTCATTACTAAGTACAGTGAAGAGGTCCAGTAAAGTAAGTGTTGAAAAATCTCTTTTGGATCTTACAAATAGGAAGCCATTTGTGACCTTAACAGAATCAGTTATGATACAGTCGTGAGTATAAGGCCCAGAATGAAGGAAATTGAGGATTTAGTGAAAAGCTAAGAGGGCAATATTTAGGATTAATAGAAGGATGTTTCTTTCCTTTCTTTTACATAGAGTAGGTAAAAAAGCACTGGAATATCTAACTTCTAAAGCATAATGCAGATTGAAAAAAATTTTTAGTTAATTTTGCGACTTGCAGATCCATGGTATTTATTAATAAAAGAAAGATTGTGGGGGCATAATTAACCTGTGAAATGGATAGATATAAAAGGCATTTCTTATGTTTTTATCATAACACTCACCCATAGGACCATTTGTAATGTGGTCTGGATTGATACCAAATGGATTACTATCACTCACAGCTTTATTTGCCCTATTGACAAACAACTATAGATGCAGGGATGGAAAAATATGACTGCATCCTAATTTTCCTGTCAAATTAAAATGAAATCTGAGAAGGGTAATGCAACATTTTTCGCTCTCTGACAAAGAATATTGAGAAGAAAACAACAGAAGCAAGACCACAGACATAGAATAATAAATACTTTTTCTGGAAAATATAATACACTAAACTTGACACTATAAATATGAACAATGCTGACCTAAATAGGTGGATCAAGAGCAACAGTATTCTATTAGAGCCACCTGAATTTAATTGTTAACTCTTATTAGCTATAGAAGGTCAATTTTTGAAGTAGAACATCAGGGAGGACTGTTGCTTTAGTTGCTATAGTAACTATAGTTACTATAACATGTTATTAAATTTTTTTTTAGAAAACAAATGCTACTATTTGTAATTTCTTTTACATTTTTGTTATTTTTTGTTGAAGTATAATTGACATGCAGTATCTTATTAGTTTCAGACATATACCATAGGGATTTGATATTTTTATACATTATGAAATGACCCCCATGAGAAACCTAGTTGCCATCTGTCACCACACAAAATTATTACAATATTATTGACTATATTTCCTATACTGTACATTATATCACCATGACTTATTTATTTTATAACTAGAAGTTTGTATTTCTTAATCCCTTCACCTATTTCACCTACCTCCCAACCCCTACTCCATCTGGTAATCACCAATTTGTTTACTGTATCTATGAGCCTGTTTCTATTTTGTATGTTCATTGTTTTGGTTTTTTTAAGATTTCACATATAAGTGAAATCATACAGTATTTGACTTTCTTTGAGTTATTTCACTTAGCATAATACCCCCTAGGTCCATCCATATTGTCACAAGTGCCAAGATTTCATTCTTTTTATGTCTGAGTAATATTCCATTGTATGTGTATATATAAATATGAATATAAATATAAATATTAATATAAATATAATCTTCTTTATCCATTCACCTATCAGTGGACACTTAGGTTGCTTCTATATCTTGGCTATCATAAATAATGCTGCAATGAACATAGGGGTGCATATATCTCTTTGGATCAACATTTTTGTTTTCTTCAGATGAATACTCAGAAGTGGAACTGGTGAATCATATAGTAGTTCTATTTTTAGTTTTTTGAGGAACCTCCATACTCTTTTCCATACTGGCAGCACCAATTTAATTCCCACCAACACAGTACCAGGGTTCCCATTTCTCCACATCCTTGCACACAAATAACATTTGTTATTTTGTGTCTTTTTGTAATAGATTATCTGACAGGTGTAACGTAATATCTCATTGTGGTTTTGATTGGCAGGTTCTGATGATTAGTGACATTGAGCATCTTTTCATATGTCTGTTGACTATCTGTATGTCTTCTTTGGAAAAATGTCTATTCAGGTTGTTTTTTGATACTAAGTTGTGTAAGTCCTCCATATATTTTGGATATTAACTCCTTATTGTATATATCACTTGCAAAAGCTTCTCACATTCTGTATGTTGCCTTTCCATTTTGTTTGTTTGTTTGTTTTCTGTGCAAAAGCTTTTTAGTTTGATGTAATCCTATTTGTTTATTTTAGCTTTTGTTGCTCTTGTCTGAGGAAAATGATCCAAAAATATTTTTCCAAGACCAATATTAAAGAGCTTCCTGCTTATATTTCCTTAAGGAGCTTTGTTTTCAGGTCTGACATTCAAGTCTCTAATCTATTGTAAAGGTATTTTTGTGTATGAGGTAACAAAGTGGTCCAGGTTCATTCTTTTGCAAGTTGTAGAGTTTTCCCAACGCCATTTGTTGAAGTGACTGTCTTCCCCATTTTATATTCTTGCCTCCTTTGTAATAGATTAATTGACCATATAAGTGTGGGTTTAATTCTGGGCTCTCTATTCTGTTTCATTGATCTAAATGTCTGTTTTTGTCCTAGTATCATACTGTTTTTATCACTATACCTTTGCAGCATAGTTTGAAATCTGGGACCATGATACCTTCTGTTTTGTTCTTCTTTCTCAGGATTGCTTCAGTTATTCAGGATCTTTTGTGGTTCCATACAATTTTAGGATTATTTGTTCCAGTTTTGTGAAAAATGTCACTGCTTTTTGATAGGGATTGCATTGAATTTGTAGATTGCTTTGGGTAGTATCAACATTTTAATATTAATTCTTCCGATCTGTGAACATCGTGTATCTTTCCATTTATTTGTGTCATCTTGAATTTCTTTTATCAGTGTCTTATTGTTTCAGAGTATAGGTATTTTACCTCCTTGGTTAAATTTATTCCTAGGTATTTTATTTTTTTAATGCAATTTGTAAATGGGATTTTTTCTTAATTTCCCTTTTTGATAGCTCATTATTGTATAAAAATGGAACCGATCTCTTCATGTTAATTTTCTATCCTGCAACTTTACTTAATTGATTTATTCTAATAGTTTTTGGTAGAGTATTTAGGGTTTTCTTTTTTTTAAGTTTATTTATTTTGAGAGAGAGACAGAGAGAGAAAGCATGTGGGAGAAGGACAGAAAGAGGGAGAGAGAAAATCCTAAGCAGGTTCCACACTGTCAGCACAGAGCCTGATGCAGGGCTCGAACTCATGAACCATGAGATCATGACCTGAGCTGAAATCAAGAGTCAGACACTTAACTGACTGAGCCAACCAGGTGCCCCTAGGTTTTTTTTTTATATATATATAATGCCATGTCATCTGCAAATAGTGACAATTTTACATCCATTTGATTTTGGATGCCTTTTATTTCCTTTTCTTGACTAATTGCTGTGGCTAAGATATCCAATACTATGTTGAATAAAAGTGGTGATAATGGGCATCCTTGTCTTATTCCTGATCTTAGAGGAAAAGCTTTCAACTTTTCACCACTGAGTGTGCTGTTAGCTCTGGGTTTGTCATATATGGCTATTATTACGTTGAGGTATGTTCCTTCCAAATAGACTTTGTTGAGAGTTTTTATCATGAAAAATATGTTAAATTTTGCCAAATGCTTTTTTCTGCATCTATTGAGCTGATCATATGATTTTATCCTTTCTTTTGTTAATGTGGTGTAACATGTTGATTGATTTGTAGATGTTGAACCATCCTTGAATTCATGGAATAAGTTCTATTTGATCATGTTGTATGATCCTTTTAATGTATTGTTGAATTTGGTTTGCTAATATTCTGTTGAGATGTTGCATCTATGTTCATCAGGGATACTGATCTATAATTTTCTTTTTTGTAGTGTTTTCATCTGGTTTTGGTATCAGGGTAATGTTAGTTTCATAAGATGAGTTTGGAAGCATTCCTCCCTCTTGAATTTTCTGGAATAGTTTGAAAAGTATACGTATTAACTCTTCTTTAAATGTTTGGTATAATTCACCTGTAAAACCATCCAGTCCTGGACTTTTATTTTTTGGGAGTTTTAAGGTTATGAATTCAGTTTCATTACTTGTAATCACTCTATTCAGATTTTCTTTTTCTTCATGATTGAGTTTTGGAAAGTTGTGTCTTTCTAGGAATTTATCCATTTCTTCTAGGTTGCCCAATATGTTGGCAAATAATTGTTTGCAGTAGTCTCTTAAGATCCTTTGTATTTCTGTGGTATCAGTTGTAACTTCCCTTTCATTCTGATTTTATTTATTTGGGCCCTCTTTTTTCCTCATAAGTCTGGCTAGAGGTTTTTTGATGTTGTTTACCTTTTCAAAGAACCAGCTTTTATTTTCATTGATCTTTTCTGTTTTTTAGTCTCTATTTCATTTATTTCTGCTCTGACCTTTATTATTTTCTTCCTTCTAATAACTTTGGGATTTGTTTTTTTTTTATAGTTCTTTTGAGTATATAGATTGTTTTGGGGGGATTTTTCTTGTTTCTTGAGGTAAGCCTATATCACTATAAACTTCTCTTTTAAAACCACTATTGCTGTGTCCCATAGACTTTCAGAAGTTGTGTTTTCATTTTCCTTTGTCTCAAATATCTTTTTTATTTCCTAAATTTGTTCATTAAATCATTGCTTGTTTAGTAGCATGTTGTTTAATTTCCATATGTGTTTGTGTTTTTCCAGATTTTTTTCTTGTAATTGATTTTTAGTTCCATACCATTGTGGTCAGAAAAGATGCTTGAGTGAAGCAGCAAAATGATTTCAATATCTTGAGTTTACTGAAACTTGTTTTGTGACCTAACATGTGATCTATCCTAAAGAATGTTCAATTTGCACTTAAAAAGAATGTGTATTCTGTAGTTTTAAAATGAAATGTTCTATAAATATCTATGAAGTCAATCTGGTCTAATGTGTCAGTTAAAGCCAATATTTCCTTATTGATTTTCTGTCTGGATCATCTATACATTGATGTTAGTGAGATGTTAAAATTTTCTACTATTATTGTATTACTGTCAATTTTTTACCTTTATGTATATTAAGATTTCCTTTATATATTCAGGTGTTCCTATGTCGTATGCATAAATATTTATGAACATTATATCTTTTTTGGATTGGTCTCTTTATTATGATATAATGTCCTTTGTCTTTTCTTACAGTCTTTGTTTTAAAGTTTATTTTGTCTGATACGGTTATTGCTACACCAGCTTTCTTTTTGTTTCCATTTACATGGAATATCTTTTCATCCCTTTCCCTTCAATATGTGTGTGCCTTTAGATCTGAAGTGAGTCTCTTGTAGGTATCATATTAAATAGCCCTTGTTTTTTTTTTTATCCATTCAGCCATCCTGTGTTTCTTGATTGGAGTATTTAGTCTATTTACAATTAAAGTAATTATTGATAGGCATGTACTTATTTCCACTTTGATTATTGTTTTCTGGTTATTTTTGTAGTTCTTTATTCCCTTCTTCTTCTCTTGGTCCCTTCCCTTTGACTTGATGGTTTTCTTTAATGTTATGTTTGGGTTCCTTTCTCTTTATTTTTTGTGTATCTACTGTAGATTTTTGGTTTAAGGTTACCACAAGGTTCATATATATTGACCTATATAAAAAAATCTATTTTAAGCTGATAGTTGCTTAAATTCAGACTTACTGTAAAAGCACTACATTTTTTACTCACCACTCCACCATGCTTTATGTATTTGACACTTTTACATCTTTTTATTTTGCATTTCCCTTAACTACTTCTTGTATTTAGAGTTGATTTTTACTATTTTTGCCTTTTTACCTTCATACTAACTTTTAAAGTAGCTGATTTACTGCCTTTACTATATTTGCTTTTATCTGTGAGATTTTTTCTTTCATATATTTTTTTCATTTGTAGTCATGGCATTACTTTCCCCTTTAAAGAACACCCTTTAGCATTTCTTATAATGCCAGTGTAGTGGTGATGAATTCTTAGCTTTTGCTTGCCTGGGAAACTCTTTATCTTTCCTCCAATTGTGAATGATAATCTTGCCAGCTATAGTATTTTTGGTTATAAGATTTTCCCTTTCAGCACTTGAATACATCTTACCACTCCTTTCTGACCTGCAAAGTTTCTGCTGAAAAATCAGCTGATAGTCTTATGGGGTTTTTCTTGTATGTGACTATTTGTTTTTCTCTTGCTGCCTTTAAGATAACCTCTTTATCTTTATTTTTAGCCATTTGATTTTTAAAAATGTTTTTAATGTTCATTTTTGAGAGAGACACAGTACGAGTTGGGGGAGGGGCAGAGAGAGAGAGGGAGACGCAGAATCCAAAGCAGGCTCCAGGCTTCGAGCTGTCAGCACAGAGCCCGATGCAGGGCTGGAACTCATGAACCGCGAGATCATGACCTGAGCCAAAGTTGGACACTTAACCAACTGAGCCACCCAGGTGCCCCAGCTTTTGCCATTTTAGTTATAATACGTCTTTGTATGGATTTCTTTGGGTTCATCTTGTTTGGGACTCTGTGCTTTCTGAACTGGAAGTCTGTTTCCTTTCCAAAGTTAGGGAAGTTTTCACCCATTATTACTTCAAATATGTTCTCTGCTCATGTATCTTTCTTTTTTCTTTCTGGGACACCTATAATATGGATGTTAGTATGCTTGATGTTGTTCTAGAGGTCCCTTATTCTCATTAAAAAAATTTTTTTTCCTTCTGTTCTGTGTGATTTCCACTACTCCACCTTCCAGATCACTGATCCATTCTTCTGTATCATCTAATAAGCTGTTGATTCCCTCTGGTGTATTTTTCAGTTCAGTTATTCTATTCTTCAACTCTGTGATTTCTGTTTGGCACTTTTTTATGTTTTCTCTTTGTCAAGGTTCTCACTGTGTTCCTCCATTCTTCTGAGTTTGGTAACTTTATGATCATTACTTTGAACTCTTTATCAGGTAAATTACTCATCCCCATTTCATTAGGGGTTTTTTCTGGTTCTATTTTTTTCTTTTGTTGGAAAATAATCTTCTTTCTTCTCATTTTGTTTGACTTTCTGTGTTTGTTTCCATGAATTAGGCAGAACGGCCACCTCTCCTGGTCATGAAGGAATGGCATTATGTAAGAACATCCCCTGTGTTAGACTGCTTGTGCTAGTGGCTTTAGCTGGTTGGCTGGGGCTGGTGCAGGCATGAGCTGTGTGGGGCAGGGTGTCCTGGGGCACACCATGCTAGGGCAACCTTGGTGAAATGATTGAAACTGGAGTGGGAGTGGGATGGGTGTGTCCTGGGATGTGCTTTACCCAGGCCACCTGGCAGGATAGCTAGACTTAGGGTGGGCATGGACCTGGGATGCCTTGGTGCATTTTGTGCTGGGGTAGTTGTAATAGGACACCTGGGTTGTGCTGGGGTCCTGGGGCATGGTGTACTGGGCCATCTTGGGACTGCTGGAGCTGGGATGGGCACTGGTGGAGGGCCACCTTAGTGGGGACAGCTGGAGTTGGCATAGCCTAAAGGCTTGGTGCTCACACGGGTGGCCCTAATTGTCAGGCCAGAGTGATCCCAGCTCCTATCTGTCCTGTCAATGTGGAGGGGGAACATAAACAATGGTATTTTCCTGCACCTTTGACCATGGGGAGTTCTAGTAGTTCCCCAACTGTTTGCATATGCTCTAGTGTTAGTAAATGAATTATCTTCAATTACAGTCTAGTAACCCTTTAAACTGCTATGTTTTGTTTTTGTTTTTGTTTTTGGTGGTGCCCAGGTTGGGTGAGTCTGCATGAAGGCCCCTCAGTGATACCCTTCCCTAGTAGAGGTAGGGTAGAGTAGCAGCCTTGGGAGTGGGCTTCTAATAATTACTGTGTCTCTGTTTTTCCTACTTTTCTCTATGTGATCCCTCTATTATTTCTTGTGCAGATACTGTTCAATCAGCCATTGGTTCACAGTGTCTGTGAAAGGAGGTGAGTTCTGGGTCTTCCCATGTTTCTATATTGGACATGACTATTTGTAATTTCAATTGTTTTCTAGGGATTTCAGACTATGAGAAACATTAAAAATGGTTCCATATATATGATTCTCCCTGAAATTATAGTGTTTATCTTGATCAATCTAGGTCAGGTAGGTGAACCTGTGGCTGCATGAGTCATGACATGGAGTTATCACCTAGGATGGATATATCTTACTGGGGACACCCCATTCCAGTATATACTTTTCAGTTCTGTAGATTAGTTATTCACTGTGGTCAGGTACACAAATGTTACTAATTTCTCAGAGACTAGCTTACACTAGTTTAGTTCAAAAGGGATCAATGTCTAAAATCTGAGCGCTGGTTTATTGTTTACAATGATAAGGATAACTATCAAGCAGACTGCAACACTTAGCTTGATGATCATGGGGTTTCCTCCATACTTGTAAGTTCTACTGGAAGCCCAAATATTATCAGATGATTGGTGAACATGTAATGAAAACAACTGGAATTAGTTGGATGATTTTCATGGAATTTTGTCATTGAATTTTTGTGGTCTGGTACCTCCGTCTCCACTACTGTGATAGATCTGACCAGGGGACTGGAATGTTACCATGCATTGGTTAGAACACCCTCTTCATTGGATAGATTTTAATGGAAATTCCAATTTGTACTCTCTGATTCCTGCTTTCCTATGTTTCAAAGTGTTCATTCATCTTCATTTTACTCATTTAAAAGTATATGTTTAGGCTACCTACTAGTTTATAGGCAAGCGTTGCTCCTGCTTTTGGAGTGAAAGACATTTTCTTTTTTAGTATGACTTTTGCACATGTATTAGCACATGTGTCACACATTGATTTTATTAGTTTGGGTCTCCGGTGTGGGGAAATATGTCATTGTAGGAAATATGTGTAATATTAGGAGCATGGGTTCTGTGTTGAACCAATCAAGGTATTAGTTTTGACTTCCCCACACATTAGCTGTGCGCTCTTACAAAAGTTATTTAACTTTCTTAAAGCCTTAATTTACTTATTTAAAAAATGGAGGTAATACTGTTATTTAACGTACATGCTTGTGGTGATGATTGTATAAGATAAAGCATAAAAGTATACACAGCACGTAGCACATAGTAAGTACTAAAAAGTTATGTGTTGTTTATTACTGTATAAAAAGCCTAGAAGAGAAAACTTTTTATTAGCACCATTATTATTGTTTATAACATAAATATGCAAATGACTATTGAAAAGATCATCAGTGAACAACTTTACTTTTAGTGTAAATGGAATCACTTCTACCTTCGCTTAATATGCAACAATGATTAGTGCCAATTTGAAAATTAGAGCTGGTAACATTGATAATTGTTCCTTTTATACCTGAATGACTTTTTATATAGCAAAATATATAAAACAGTGCTGCTACTTATAATATTTTTTCAACACTTAGCAAGTTGAATTGGTCCAAGCATGAAAACATTTTTCTTTCTAGGGAAAGCTGTTATCTATCTGGTTATCTATATAAAGAACTACATCAATGTGGCTTTTTAATATTTCAAGGTCATGCCAGAATTTCTACTTTCTTTTTATTTTTCTATTACTGCCCTAAGAAGAGATTATTATTATATACAAAATTTTTACCCTCATAACCGTATACCCTTAATATGTATTTTTATTTTTCTGTATATTCCATGTGTAGTCTTAATTCTATGCTTCAACAACTCTACTGTTTTTACTTCATATATAGAATATGTTTTGTTCCTGATCAGAGGCAGATGATGCCTTCAGCACCCAGAAGGCGACATGGATCCTGGAAATATCACAAATGCCAGTACACACATGGTGCCTCCTTGGTGGTATTAGATGTGTAGCTCTAGTAAAGAGCATCCATGGAAATAGCTGAAATGTAGAAGGCAGGTAGGTGGGGGACCAGATGACAGCTTCTAAAAACATAATGGAATGAAAGCACAAGAGGCAGTTGTCATATGAATTGAGCAATATAATTCAACTGAATATGGCAGAATAGGGTGACCTGGAATAAATCTTGGCCAAGCAGTTGATTAGTAAATAACAGAGAAACATCATTTGTCAACTTCATCTTTGTTTTCCTCCTCACTATCCTCATTGAAATTCTACCTGTTGTTCAAATCCTACTTTCCAGATAAAGTCCCACCTTCTGCAAGAAGACTTCTTTAATAGTAATAAGGATGATATGATTAAAATGACAACTACATATATATGAATACATTTACATATATAAGAATATAGATGAATGCATATACATACATATATAAGAACATATGTTTAGAGAGAATGAGAGTGAAACTGGGGAGGGGAGAGAGAGAGGGGGAGAGAGAGAGAGAGAACGAACACAAAGCAGGCTCCATATTCAACACAGAGCCCAATGTGGCATTCCAGCTCACTGCCATGAGATCTGAAATCAAGAGTTGGACACTCAACAGACTGAGGCACCCAGGCGTCCCAAGAATATATATATTCTTTTTTTTTAACTTTATAGTTTATTGTCAGGTTGGCTTCCATATAACACCCAGTGCTCTTCCCCACAAGTGACCTCCACCAAGACCATCACCCCCCTTTACCTTTCCCCCTTCCCCTTCCCCCCTCAGTTTGTTTTCAGTATTCAAGAGTCCCTCGTGTTTTGTCTCCTCCCTCTCCCTAACTCTTTTACCTCCTTCCCCTCCCCATGGTCCTCTGTTGGGTTTCCCGTTAGACCTATGAGTGCAAACATATGGTATCTGTCCTTCTCTGCCTGAATTATTTCGCTTAGCATGACACCCTCGAGGTCCATCCACTTTGCTACGAATGGCCAGATTTCATTCTTTCTCATTGCCATGTAGTATTC
>CM053579.1:22488282-22629138 GCA_028646485.1 Cryptoprocta ferox
CTGAGGGGGGAAGGGGAAGGGGGAAAGGTAAAGGGGGGTGATGGTCATGGTGGAGGTCAGTTGTGGGGAAGAGCACTGGGTGTTATATGGAAGCCAACCTGACAATAAACTATAAAGTTAAAAAAATAAAAATAAAAAAATAAAAAAAATAAAAAATAAATAAATCTGATATTGAAAGACTATGACCAAGTCATTCCTTAGCCATCCATTCTCCAGGAGAAATAAACTTAATTCATTCACTTATTTTCAAAAATCTATTTTCTATATTTTTCATTCTATCTCACTGATTCCCAACTCACCCTCTCCAATCCCCACCACCACCAATGATTTGAGCCAAATGTAAACAGAAACATGTTAATTCCCTTACCTTAAACCTTTTCTGGCTTCCCATTGATTAGATAGAGAATGTATTTGAATCCCATTACCATGGCCTACAAGCCCTTGGGGACCTAACTTCTATCAAATTCTTCCACATAAACTCTTGCTACTTCCTGTTTTGCATTCTATGCTTCAACAGCTCTGTTACTTACGTTTCCCACGGTTTACCTATATACCTTTGTTCAAAATCCCCTCCCTACTTGGAGTACCCTCCCAGAGTTGTCTCCACCAATTTCTTACTCATTCTTTAAGGTTCCAGCTTTCCATTTTTATTCCCATTCTCCACTAATTCCCACAGTGAGGTATATACACCTCAGGAGGTATACAAGATGATGCGTTGGAGTGTAGAAAATATTAGAACTTTCATTTGTATGTATTCTTATCTCATCTTTTTAATATTGACATTTTGTTGGTATCTGTAATAAAAATGTTTATAAAATATACACATATACATTTAAACTAACACACCCACACATGCATACAGGCCAAACTTTTTTATGAATGAAATACATTGCCAACAAAATTTGGAATCTACTGCTTTCCTCCTTTCACTTTTGCTGATTTCTTTCAATGACAATGTCCTCTCTTGTAGCATCAATTAACATGTAAATAAAGATGACTCCCACATCTATATTGTGAGCCCAAACTTCACTTCTAACCTTCACATTAAAATTTCCAGCCAGCTACTGAATATTTCCATGTAGGTGTTCTGGAGTTATTTCAAAGTCAATCTGTCTTAAGTTCGAATCAACTTTTTTTCCTCCCTATTTCCCCAATCTACTGTTCCTCATGTTTCCTACTTTTGTTAACTACAAATTTTCTGAGCTATAAACCTCGAATCCTTTCTTGAATCCTCCTTCATTTTTTTCAAATACGTCTTATATTGTATACCCATACAGTGATATCTTTATTTTAAGCCCTCAATTTTATTATAACTGAACTGTTGGAAGCCTCAGTTTTCTTTACATCCAACTTTATTTCCCTTCAGTTCCTCCTTCAGCCTTTGATAAGGATCAAAAATCCTTATAGATTGCAAATGAGATTAAGTCATCTTTCCTTCTTAAGACTTTGTCAGCCCCACAACAGACTTCTCAATAAAATGCATGATCTCTTAGCCTGGCCTGGCAGGCATAGAAGGCCTTCAATGACAATAGGGCCTCAGACTATCTCTCCAGAGTCATCTTTTCACCTTCTCACAAGATATAGACAAGGGCTTGCTGTTTTCCAAGTGCATTATGCTCTCTCATTGCTCAGTGCATTTACTTATGTCATTTGTTTTGTCTAGAATGCCTTTCCCTTAGAGCCTTTGCAAAACTCAATTCAAATGGCTAGTTCAATTCAATTGAATTCAAATTCAAATTCCTCCTCTAGGAATTCTTTGCTGATAACAATTCCTTCCAAGATTGGTTTTGTCCATCAGTTGTTAACAAAGAAACAATTAATTGCTAATTAACAATTAATCTTCTTAATCTTCTTAGGTGCTTCCAAAACTCCAGGTGCACAGTTCTATTATGTGTAAAGTGTGAATAAAGATTATTTTTGAATGAATGAATGATTTGAAGTTATTTTCTGAAAAATCTCCAATTTACCCATATATCATTAAAAATTCAAAGAAAAAAGTTTATTTTTATTAGACTTAACTAGTTCAGAAAATAATGGAAATATGACTTCTTTCTTTTTATATAAAAGCTTCTGAGAAATTAAGAGCTATAAGGGAACCATAGCAGCTGATTTATCTTGCTCTCATTTCACTGGTGAAGAAACTAAGACTCGGAGTTTACATAATTGTCTACGTTATATAGATAATAACTAGCAGAGATGTAAATGAAAACAACCTCTTCTGTCTCTCTTTTCAGTGTGTATTTTCCTGACTACACTTGAAGTTCTTAACCCTTTTTGTGCCAAAGATCCCTATGACAGTCTGGTGAAGCTTAAGAACTTCTTCTCAAAATAATATTTTTAAATAAATAAAATACATAGGATTACAAAGAAACTAAATATGTTGAAACAAAGTTATCAAACTATTTGAAAATTGTGATATTTATAGTAAAATATATGTTCATTAAAGCATTAAGTAATAAGATCTATTGACAGATTTAATAATTATTCTAATTTTGTAGTAAAGACCATAAATGATGTTTTGAGTTAATTACAAACACTATAATGTGACTTCTATTGATGAAAAGTCTTAGGTACTGCTAATACAACTGTGTGAGTTTTTGTTGCTTTGTTGTTTTGTTTTGTTTTGTTTTAACTTACAATGGTATCACTGAAGTTCTAATCTTCAGTAATAGAGTAGTGGAAATAAAGAAGTAATAATTTTCTGATGAAAATTCATGGACCAGATACTTGAATCTACACGTGTGGTAAACCTGTATAGATCTAAACACACATGCATACACACA
The DNA here is from genome assembly GCA_028646485.1 of Cryptoprocta ferox. NCBI lineage: Eukaryota > Metazoa > Chordata > Mammalia > Carnivora > Eupleridae > Cryptoprocta > Cryptoprocta ferox. The sequence goes on from CM053579.1 coordinate 22,491,066, forward strand.
CACGAACATATACACACACACACATGCACATGGGTATAAAACTAGAGAAATCTGAATAGGATCAGTAGTGTAACTAACTATTCGTGTCCTGGCTATGATATTGTACTATGTAGTTTTGCAGGATATTGCCATTGGGGGAAATTGGATAAAGGATACATACAACCTCCCTATATTTTACAAATGCATGTGTATCTACAATTACCTTAACAAAAATTTCAGTTAAAACAAACTCCAAGTTAAGAACCCTTGCACTATCAAAATCTTGTTGTAATGTTTCCCAAAGTGTTCTTGAAGATGTGTTCCAAGGCATATGAAAGGTACTGGGAAATCAAGAAATATTTCTTAAAAAGCTCTAACTCAGACTTGTCTATTTACCCCCCAAAACTTATCTTTGTGGGATTCTTAGTATCTCAAGAGGACTTGCATTCCACAAACTCCAATTTGAAAGTGCTGCCTTGTTCATCACAGAATCATGTCAGTGCTTATCTGGTTTCAAGGTAAAACCAGAACCTTGAAAAGCATTCAAGATAGCATTTGAATTAGAATATCGCACCAGACTGTTCCCACTCTTCTTTCATCATTGTTTTTGAGCAACATGGTTTACTTTGGGGTTGTGTCTGTTTGGAAGGATAAGGCAACCAGGTGGAAGGGCTATGTGGGTGTACTGTAACACTTTCACACTCATTATTTTCCTTTGCAATTCAGTGAGCTGTACTGAATTGAAAATAAATCTGTCAACAACCAAAGCGAAAGAAAAAATAAAAATGTTCTGAGCAAAAGAGGAATCAATTTAAGGGAACATAGCAAAAAAATTAAAACATATAAATATACTCACCATAAGATATGTACAGAACTCTTTTCACAAATATAGGTACATAAAGTCACATTTGAAGAAATTGAGTCATGCTCTTTTGCATATACTTAGAGAAGGTACTCCTAGGTTGAGTTTTGTTCAGCACAGTCCTTTTGAATTTTTTTACCCAAGATTTCTGAGAGTACTACTTTGGAATAAGTTGCATTCAACTTAATGCAGTACAGCGTGGTAAAAAGAGCACTCAGCTTGGAAACATGCTATGAGGATTTTAATCACAACTATGCCACTAATTGTGTGACTTTAGGCAAGTTATTTTGCCCCCTCCCCCGAACTTCTGAAATATGTGCTTTGTTGCCTACATTCACAAGTCAAAGAGAATAAAGTTCAGACTAGCTGATCTCAAAGGAACCTTTATGATAGAAGAAGCTAGGATTCAGTAGGCAGAGAGGGAAAGATTAGGACCTGGGGTCCCTGGGTGGGGAAAAACATCTATTTTGGAACAATGCTGGGAGCATCTGACCACACCAAACCCCCTCAGGCCTAAGGTTTCTCTTAAGAATGTAACAGACCCCACTTACTCCCCCTCAGGTTTCCCTAAGGAATTTGACAAACGACCTAAGTGTAGCCATAGACCACCCCTGATACAATGAAAACGAGCCAATCAGGAATGGACAACCCAGCACCTAGAGATATCAAGCCAATAAGGGTAGAACCTAAGAAGGAACAAGGCGGGAAGGGAAGGGGGAATGCTGACCAGAACCTTGTGAAACAAGCACCCTTGCCTATAGTCTTCAGTCGTTCACTTTCCAATGTTCCCTCTCTGTAAAGAGAGCTTACCTACTATTTTTCCTTTCTAATCTTATATTCTAATAAACTTTTGCCTGCTGCTTATTTTGTGTCCACCTCTTCCTTCTTCGAAGTGGCAAGACAATGAATCCCGGGTATTGTGGTAAAAAATCCTGCAACACCTTTTAGCTATAAAGAAGCAATTGTTGTCCTTGATCTACCCTCCAAAACATGTATAATGCTCATATTGAAAGTATAATTGCCAACACTTAATGAATCTTATGTCGCAACAATATTTTATGTGCTGCACATACATAATTTATTTTTATTTTTATCTATTTATTTTATTATTTGAATCCTCACTAAACCTTCTGAGGTAAATATTACTATTATTTCTGTTTTACATATGAGAAAAACTGAGACATAGAGAGGCCACATAACTTGCCCAATGTCATGCAGCTAGTGAATGGAAGATCAGGAATTTGAACTTAGGTAGTCTGACTCCAAAAACTCTGAGGTTAACCAAGGTATTGAAGGGGAACAGAATTTGCCATCCCAAAATATGCCTCTTTGGCAAAAGGATTACGTTAAACTGGTTATTTTTTTTAATTGAAGTATAGTTGACATTACAATGTTATATTAGTTTCAGTTATACAACACAGTGATTTGACAATTCTATACATTACTCAATACTTACCGTGATAAGTGTGGTCACGACCTGTCACCATACAACATTATTACAACATTATGGGCTATACTCTCTATGCCATACTTCCAAATTCCATAAACTCATTATTTTTTAAGAAAATAGCAGACACAGGAGAAGCTTTAAGAACCAAGTAGAAGTTACCCTTTTGTAAAGGACGGTTACATTTATAAGGAAAGATCATTTGTAAGGGTGTCTTCCTCCTGTATTGGGAACTGAAAGATGTCTCTAAATCTCTACAAACACTCATCAGTGGAGAAGACAATGACCTAAATCTGCATAACAGTCATATCCTTGTTTACTGTACTTTTCTTCATAGCCTCTTGTAACTGGCTCCTCCACCCTCCAACACTTTCTTTTGTCTATAGATGGAGATGGTATTTAAGGTGATGGCTTCAGCCATTTGGTGATATTTCTCATTTTTTCTGGATATCTTTCATGTATACACGAGTTATACATGCTATTAAACTTGTTTTTCTCTTGTTAATCTGTCTTTAACAGATTAACGACTTTGGGGAGTCTCACCCAAGAACCTTAGAAGAGTAAAGGGAAAATGATTCTTCCTCCCCTAAAGTAAGAAAGAAACTGAAGAAATAAATACACATGCAGAGAGAAGATGGACCAAAAAAAAGAGGAAAATGCTATAAACTGTACAATTTTAGTAGTTGCATATTCCATATGTATGTCAAGACCTTAAATGGTATTACACATATAGAACAATGTGAAGCACTCAGGAAGCTGTTTTGTTGTTCTGAAAGTTATCCAATAGAAGAAAGACATTCCTAAGAATAAAGCTTTAGTGGCCCAAAATCCTTATTTTCTCGACTTATTTCTTCATTCAAAAAATATATTTAAAAAAATAGATCAATGTATTTTTGCAACAGCTTATGGATAAAATGTTTTCCTTTTGGTGTATTCTGTTTGGTACATATAAAACAATGTGTGTGTGCTTCATGGATAAAGAATACTAGCCTGTAAGCACAGAAGAAATCTTAATAGTTCCCAATTTATCAATGAATAGTTGTTTAACAAAAAACTTCATTGGCCTTTGTCCTTAGTTCCTGGGAGGTAACTTCTAAATTCTTGGAATCTCCCAAGTGATAAGAATGTCTTTGCTATTCATAGTAGGCTCTGATAGTTTATGCTAATAAGGTGACTCATGGTGGGCGTCTATATAGTTTGAGCTAACTGAGATGACTTAGGTTAAGAGATGGCCATGACAGAAAACTATGTGATTAGATGTTTAAGGCTTCAAATCATGTGACCTCTGGGGAGAGAAAGGAGGCTGGAGGTTGAGTGCCATTACGCAGCTAATGATTTAATTAATCATGCCTATATGATGAAACTGCAGTAAAAATTCTGGACACTGAAGCTCAGGTGAGCTTCCCTGGTTAATGGTACTCTGTATATATTGTTACATATAAATGTGCCAGGAAGATGATGCATCTGGACTCCACTGGGAAAGGAAGCTGGAAGCTTCATATCTGGGACCCTCTCAAATCTTTCCATATACATCTCTGCTTTTGGCTGGTCTTGGATTTTATACTTTTTACTATAATAAAGCTATAATCATAAGTGGCACTGTCTTGAGTTCTGTGAGTCATTTTAGTGAATTTATTGAACTTGATGGGGGTAGTGGGAAAGCCTGAATTTATGGCCAATTGATCAGAAGTGTGCATGGCCTGGGAACCACCAAGCAGATGGCTGATGTTTGAAGTGAGGACAGTCTGGGGAGGATTATGTCCTTAACCTATGAAGCTTGGCCTAACTCCAAGAAGTTAGTGTGAGAACTGAGATGATTCGTTTTCAAAAATACCAAATAAAAGCTGTGCTGTCTAGTTACCAATAGGTTTACAGCCTATTGGAAATATGTATGAACTCCACCTCCCCCCCCACCCTCAGTGGAGTCCCAAATCCTTAGACACTTCTCTTCCTGGTCCTTCTTCCCCTGTCCATTTTGTGGGCTTATTTTCCATGGGCTTTACAATGAGTATGAGCCAAAGACCTGAAGTCTCTGAGTCACCTCAAGGAATGTACGTTTGTTCCAATCAGACAGGTATTTCCTTATCCATCCTGTCGGCCATCTTATAACATATGATAGGGGTAGATTTTTCCCTATCATAACTTCTGTAGTATTCAGCCAATGAGGAATCAGGGGAGGAACTTCACACTAGGTGATAAATTGCCTGCTGTAACTGCCCTGAGTGTGCCTGTCCATCAGACAATCACTCTTGCAAGACTGTTGATTAAAGTCTAGCTTCACTGTAGTCCAAATCTCTGCATCCCTCCTTTGATTGGAGCAGTGGGCTTATTTCTCACAGTATCAGGAGTCATTGCAATAGTCTAGTAAAAGCTAACTTAGGGTATAACGTTAGAAATATTTAAGAGAAGGTGACCACTGCAAATTTCTATAATGCATCAAGATTGTACAAACAGCTATTTATATAACGTATTTTAAATTTTTTTCAATAGCATAAATCATAACAATGTTGAACTATAAAATAATACTTTAATAATGTTGAACTCTAATAATAATGCCATTAAACCAAACTCATAACCTATGAAATCATGCATTTCAATGCACAAAGCTGAATTCCTTGGTGAAAACCAAGACACTCACTATTTCTTTTTCTTTACTAGAATCAAAGCCTTTCAACATAGATGTTTTCATGACACTAGATAAACTGATTATATCCATCAGCCTATGTCAGTATTAGGCAGGCAATTTTCAAGCAAAACTTTATATTTCTTTCACTGAGTCTAAATCCAGAGTTTAATCTTTTATCTCTATCCTTCAAACTCAACTTTCAGTGACATCAACATGGTTAGGAAAAAGTCTTATTGTGTAATATGAAGGTAATAGTGTTGAATTTTCAGTAACATCACAGTTCTACAACTATGTCCAGTGATATGGAAACTTGTTATCAAACAAAAGAAAACCATTTGTTTGCTGACTGTAATGGATTTCTTATATCCAGGTTAAAGAAAACACATCTTGTTAAGTGAAAGAAGGTTAGGGTGAAATAAGGAATCTAGTAAATAAGGAATTAATTGAACTCATCCCCAACATTTGAAGGGTGGGTCTATTTGTTTAGTATTTCTGAAGGAAGATGTGACCGTCCAAGCTGATTTTTTAACAAAGTGAAGGATTATTGACCATTCGTGCTTAGTTCAGTTTCCCATTCCTCATGATAAAGAGCAATTTTAGATCCAGTGCTTCATTTACCTTTTCAATAAGTGTTTATTCATCACTCCTTATGTACCCAGAACTATGTAGGCACAAAGCAAATGAAGATTAAAAAAAAAAAAAACCTCACCTCCTGCCCTAAGGAACTCATGCCCAATGGGAGAAACAACCAAGGGAGCAATGTGGTAAATTCTGTAAAAGTTATACCCAGAACTCTATTAGAGCAGAGAAGGAGCACTTACCTCTTGCTGGAAGTATCAAAAAGGGTTTCACAGAGATAGATTGCTTAAGTTGAAAATAAATCAAGGCAAAGAAGGGGAGTTATAGACATATGAAAGAGACATGGAGGCAAGGTGACTACACATCCTGCTTTTGCCAGAAGTGAGGGGACACAGGACTGGAAAGTTCCAGGCAAACCATAATGAGTTGGTCACATTTCAAGGAAATTGTATTCCTTTAGTAGATGAGGACGAGCATTTTTAAAAAGAAAAAACAATGGGGGCACCTGGGTGGCTCAGCTGGTTGAGTGTTTCACTTTGGCTCAGGTCATGATCTTGTGGATTGTAAGTTTGAGCCCCGCATCAGGCTCTCTATAGTCAGTACAGAGCCCGCTTCAGATCCTCTATCCCTTCCTCTCTCTGCCCCTTCCCTGCTTGTTCTCTCTCCCTCTCAAAAATAAATAACACATTAAAAAATAAATAAAAAGAAAAGAATGTATTGCAAGGTTCAGTATTATTTAATGACATTTTTGTTTCAGGAATGTGGGGTGTGTGTGTATGTGTGTATGTGTGTGTGTATGCATGAACATGTGCATGAGTAAACCCAAATCTAGGAATTTTTTTCAGATCTTTTTTTAACAATTTTTAAACACTTTTGAGCAAATACATGTTCAGAGAGTAAGCAGAGACCTATTTTCCCAGTGAGCAAGCAAGAAAGATAGGCTTTATATGTGCATAAACCATGTAGTAATGAGGCCTGATCCCAGAAAGGGCTCTACACTTGATTTAATATTCTGCTGTCACCATCGGGAAATTCTGAATACTTTTGTGTGTGGATGTGTGTTTTACAAATCAAATCCAATGGCACATTGGAGCATGGGCATGAGCAGAGGAGAGTAAACAAATGAAGCTATGGTATTATAGAAATTATTGCCTTTGTCTACTCTAGATACTTTCCCAACCCCATTTCTTGTAAAAATGAATGAACACATGACCGAGGGTGAAACCATTATTGCAACCCAATTGTATGACCCCACTGATGTGCACAAGATGAACACACCATCCTTGCATGCAAGCAAAGTCTTTCCTCAGGATTTTTCAGCTGTCGGTGGTGGCAAAATTTCTCTTACCTCTAGTCAAGGAAGTATATAGATATCAAAAAAATTATGAGGATATGACTCTAGAGGTGTCAGAAACTATTTTCTCTACCAACTACAGAAGCCTGGGAAGAACCAGTTCTCAAGCCAAAGGGAGAGAGGAGCAAGAGAAAAAAAAAAAAGAGACCCATGGCATTGAGACCCTACTTTACATATCTGAGCTTCCTAGAGCTGTCCTGTTCTTGCAGTTTTTTTCTTCCTTTCTGGATTCAGAGAATTATCCTATATACTTTTGATACATTCATTTTCCTCCTAAGCTAGTTGGAGTTAGATTTCTATCTCCTGCAACCAAAATAAACCAGACTAATAGAGAGTTGACAACTTTAAATCATTGAAATTATAATGTTAATCATTGTAGAGTATTTGTAATGTGTCAAATATATACAGTAACTCATTTGACCATATCAATTCTGTGAGCAAGGTAAGATAAATATCATTACAGGTGTGCCTTCCATACATTAGATGGTAAGCTTCATAACGAAAAAAAAAAAAAAAAAAAAACTAGGGGCACCTGAGGGGCTCAGTCGTTTAAGCATCGGACTCTTCGTTTCGGCTCAGGTCATGATTTTGCTGTTCATGGGTTCAAGCCCCATGTCGGGCTCTGCACTGACAGTGTGGAGCCTGTTTGGGATTCTCTCTCATTCTCTCTCTCTCTGCCCCTCCCCTGCTTGCTCTCTCTCTCTCTCTCAAAATAAATAAAAATAAACTTGAAAAAAGTGTATCTTTTTCCAATTTTATAATTATCCAGCAGCCAACTATATTTCAGAAATAATAAAACTGAGATTTGGGGGATGTTCTTGACCCAAGATTATACAATGGTAAGTGGTTGGTCAACCACTGGTTCCCTTTGACATCCAATATTTTCTGTTTTATGATTGGCCCCATATTTGGCATTGGAGATACAAAAGTAAACAAGATCCTAATGCCTACTCTCAAAGAATTCAGAGTCTGGTGCAATGGTTCATAAAGACCTTCTCCTGATTTCTTGCTATATCCTATTCCATTTTGTTAAAATGACGAATCTGGTAGAAGGTTTGTATTAACTATGCTTACAAAAAGGGTCTCATAGTACACATGCTATATGTATTACATAATATTTTAATTTTTATCAAATGATAAGATAACTTCCTGTCATAACCAATACAGCCTTAAAATGTGGCATGTGATGAACACTTAATTAGCAAGCTGTATTGCTGTACTCACCACACCCTACCTCCAATTAGTCTTATTTAGAGGTGATATATTAGGGAACTTAAAAGATTGGGATCTTGAGACAAAGAGAATTTGTTCAGATTTCTGTTCTGCCACTTATGAGCTCTATTAATACTAGAAAGTTACATAATTTTTTTGTGCTTTACTTTCCTTATCTGTAGCATGGGGATAATAACAGTTCTTACCTCACAGGATTTGGTGTAAGGACTAAATGTAGTGTTGCAATGTAAAGCACTTAGCCTATATTGTGCAATGTAATATATTTTAAATTTTGGGTTTTTTTCCTAATCCAAAGTTAAAATAAAGTATAAGAAATACCAGCAGGTGATTAAATAAAACAGTATAATCTGCAGTAAATAAAAGGCACGCACAATGCTATAATAGCACACTTTCATAATTAAATAAATGAGAAAGGCATCCTGGCAACACTTTTTATGACATTACTACTAAGTATCTTTATTTAATTCTGCTTTGAGATTAATATTGATATGACAACCACATTATTTGCAAGCACCTAGTTTATGAAACTTGCATGGTTCATATATTATCAAAATTAAAATTCACTACAAAGTAAACTGTTAATTCTATAGTTGAGCTGTACAAGGAACACCAATTGCAATCTCCTTTTCCTCCCATTTACCTCCCTTTTGAGAATAATAACACTATCCACACTTCTTTTGGGGATTAATACTGTTTGAGTCTGAACGTGAATTTAGAAGTGTTCAATGAATTAATCTAAGTATCTTGTTAATTTGTAGTAATTACCTTAACTTTTTTCTATTATAGTTTTCAAGGGATTTGAATCCCAAAGCAGAATGCATTGATTAAAATTCTAAATTGACAAAGGCTATTAATTGGGAAGCATACATTTAATGCAAAATATGGTGTCACACATCCTACTTATTTTAGTGTAGGATGATCCAATAAGGCAATCAAAATGTATGTAGTTCAGATACCAGCCTCAGCCCTATAATATTTTTTTTTGAGAGAAATAGAAAGTTGACCCTCCCCTGCTCACACTCTGTGTGTCTCTCTCTCATAAATAAATAAACGTTTAAAAATGTGTATTTTTGAGAGAGAGACAGAGAGTGAGCAGGAGGGAGAGAGGGAGATACAGAATCTGAAACAGGCTCCAGTCTCTGAGCTGTCAGCACAGAGCCGCCCACAGGGCTCGAACTCATAACCCTGAGATCATGACCTGAGCCAAAGTCGGACACTTAACCCACTGAGCCACTCAGACACCCCTGCTTTTTATTTATTTTTTAATTAATTAATTTATTTTTTGTCTGATGGTTGCAGCTAAGACTTCTAGTATTATGTTGAATAAAAGTGGTGAGAGTGGATATCCTTGTTTTTCTTGATCTTAAAGGAAAATCTTTCAGTTTTTCACCATTGAATATAATGTTAGCGGTGGGTTTTTCATATAGGGACTTTTTTATGTTGAGATATATTCCCTCTAAATCTACTTTGTTCAGTTTTTACCATAAATAGATGTTGAATTTTGTCAAATATTTTTTTTCATCTACTTAGATGATCATATAATTTTTATCTTTCATATTGTTAATGTGATGTATCACATTGATTGATATGAGGGTATTGAACCTCCTCGGTAGGCTTAGTGGCTTGTAGTTTTCTTTTTTGTAGTGTCGGCCTGGTTTTGGTATCAGGATAATGCTGGCCTCATAGGAAGAATTTGGAAGTTTTCTTTCTTATTCTGTTTTTTGGAAGTTAGAGAAGAATACATATTAACTCTTCTTTAAATGTTTGGTAGAATTCACTTGTGGAGGCTTCTGGTCCCAGACTTTCGTTTCTTGTGAGTTTTTAAAGTACTGATTCAATCTTGTTACTAGTAATCAGTCCCTTAAGATGTTCTATTTCTTCCTGAATCAGTTTTGGAAGACTGTAACATTCTAGGAATTTATCCATTTCTCTCAGGTTGTCCCATTTATTACCATATAATTTTTCATAATATTCTCTTATAATCTTTTGTATTTTAAATGATGTCAGTTGTTACGGTTTATTGATGGTATTAATATGTTTCAGGAACATTAGATTTGGGGGCGCCTGGGTAGCTCAGTCGGTTAAGCATCTGACTTGAGCTCAGGTCATGATCTCACAGTTTGTGAGTTCGAGCCCAACGTCAGACTCTGTGCTGACAGCTCAGTCTGGAACCTGCTTCAGATTCTGTGTCTCCCTCTCTCTCTGCCCCTCCCCTGCTTGTACTCTGTCTCTCAAAAATAAATAAACATTAAAATTTTTTTCAAGAAAGGAATATCAGATTTGAGGCTTAAGCACTATATCTAATTCCTCTTTCAATGTGGCTCTGAAGGAGAATAGAATTTGCCGTTCCCAAATACGCTTCTTTGGCATGAATATTATCTTAGCTGGCTATTATTAAGAAACTCCAAAAACCAAGTATAAGTTACCTTTTGTAAGGAACATTTACATTTATAGTTGACCCTTGAACAATGCAGAAGTTAAGGGTACCGACCCCCATGCAGTCAAAAATCCCTGTATAGGGGCACCTGGGTGGCTCGTCAGTTGAGCTTCCAACCCTTGATTTCGGCTCAGGTCATGATCTCACGGTTCATGAGTTCCACCTACATTGGGCTCTGCACTGACAGTGAGAAGCCTGCTTGGGATTCTCTATCTCCCTCTATCTCTGCCCCTCCCCCAGTCATGCCCTCTCATTCTCTCTCTCCCTCTCTCTCTCTCTCTCTCTCTCTCTCTCAAAATAAATAAACTTTAAAAAAACTCCATGTATAAGTTTTGACTCCAAAAAATTAACTACTTTAGCCTACTGTTGGCTGAAGCCTTACCAATAACATAAACAATTAATACATATTTGGTATATGTATTATATACTGTACTCTTAAAGTAAGCTAGAGGGAAAAAAATGTTATTAAGAAAGTCATTAGGGGGGCGCCTGGGTGGCTCAGTCAGTTGAGTGTCTGACTTCGGCTCAGGTCATGATTTTGTGGTTTGTGGGTTCGAGCCCCGCGTCTGGGCTCTGTGCTGACTGCTAGCTCAGACCCTGGAACCTGCTTCAGATTCTGTGTCTTTTTCTCTCTCTGCCCCTCCCCTGTTCACGCTCTGTCTCTCTCTGCCTCTCAAAAATAAATAAATGTAAAAAAAAAAAAGAAGTCATTAGGAAGACAAAATACATTTATAATACTGTACTTTAAACAATCCACGTATAAGTGAACCCGTGCAGTTCAAACCTGTGTTTTTCAAGGGTCAAATGTATAAGAAAAATATTCATTTGCAAGGTGTCTCCCTCTCTACAACAGGAAGAGAATAATGATTTAATCTCTAGAAACTTATCAATGGAGAAAACAATGGCCTAAGTCTGTATAATAACTATACTCTGTTTACTGTGCTTTTCCTGGTAACCCCCCATAACCGGCTTCCCCACCTCACAAGATCTTCTTTTTTCTTTGGCTGGAGATGATATTTAAGGTGGCATCTTGGACTGTTTCAGGGCATTACTCAGTTTTCCTGGGTATCTTCCGTTTATAGATATATACCTATTTAGATACTCATTTATTTCTTTTTCTTCTTAATCTTTTATTACATGAGGGTCTCAGGCAAAAGTTTAGAAGAGTAGAGGGGAAATTATTTTTCCTCCCCTACAGGTCCCAGCGTTCAGCTAATCACTATGTGCTACCTATTTACATTATTCATAACGTAACTTATGATGAACTTTTTGATGAAATTTCATAGGCTGAGAAGAAAGGTAGCTTGCTGGATAAAAGAAAAAATATTTAGATTGAACAATGTAACAGTTAATTATTAGCTTGAGATTTAAGATTATACAATTCAAGAATTGCAAAATAGAAAGAAAAGGTTAAATTGCAAGACAAATGATGGGAGAGAGAGATCTGGAAACCATTGGTAAAACTAAAAGTAAAATTTGCAATGCTATGAAAAGTCTTAATTAAAATCTACAACCAATTAGAAGTTAGAAGTCCATATCATTCCATTTCAGTATGCAATCAGTGTTGAATAATATTTAGGTTAATCACCAAATACCCTAAGTAGGAAATAGAATGAGTATTAGTTGAATTGAAATACTGAACCTTCACTATGTTTGTGAAGCATTCAGGAGAAAAAGCAATGTACTGTTGCTCTGCCTTAACCTAGAGGATAGAACCTATAGAAACGAGCAACCTTACCGAGCTACCCCCAACATCAATTCTTTTCCTCCCACTGATCGCCAATATTCTAATCATGGATAGTTTGATATTTGGGGAATTATTGACCCCAGTTCTTTGGCAATGAATTCCCCATTGTAACAAAATAGACCTAAGCCATTTTGGCAATTCTGTGAATGTCAGGTTCTTCTGGTAAATATCAACAGCCTCCAGTGATTAGAAAATAGAGGCTACCTATCCTCAACCCTGAGGCCTCCTACCAGGAGAAAGCAATTCTCAGACCAAATTCCACCTAAGGTACTAATATTTCTGGGCAACTTATTTATCAACTTTTTTAAAGTTCTTCTCTATATCCTCAGATCCACCTTGCATGAAAGGTTCACACTGAAACAAATGCAGTTGTATTCTTCCACCCTACATGGCAGGATGTGGAAGCCTTGTGGTAAAATTTTCAGTGAAGAAGAGATGCAGGGTCAATAAGCTACAGACGTGTTGTACGTGGAATGTACTTTGGGCTTACCAATATTCAACATCTTACTCATATGGTCTTCTTGCACTATTCCAAATCAATCAATACCTTAGCACTGATATGTTTTCTAATCAAAATTATTTTTAACATTAGTTGTACAAATCAGACAATCCTAAGGTGATGGTTTCATTTAAGGTACTTCACCTGTTAATTATCTAGCCTCCAAGTGTTGCTATAGATAAAGACTCTTCAAATGGTATTTAGTCACCCCTAGGAATTTAATTAGAATTATTTTTTGTCTTACTCATCTCACACTGCTTATACAGTCCTAAAGTATTTTAAAGTTTTATTTAAACTTTAAAACTTTTAAAACTTTTATTTAAACTTTTAAACTTTATTTAAATTATGAGAGAGAGAGCCACCTGGGGAAGGGCAAAGAGAGAGGGGTACAGAGGATCCAAAGTGGGCTACATGCTGACAGCAGGAAGCTCAATGCAGCTCAAACTCACAAACCCTGAGATCATGACCTGAGCAGAAGTCAGCACTCAACCAACTGAGCCACCCAGGCACCACAGTCCTAAGGTATTTTAAAGTAAACACCCAATCAGATAATATAACTCAATGAGTCCTGCAGTCCCGTATATATATAAGCATCAATAAAGCCCTTCTCACCCTCCATAAATTTGCTACCAGAATGTGGGAGAGCTACCTTTATAGAGAAGTAGGATAAACACAGCTTGACTCTCAGCTCTGTTCTTTAATGTATAATTTTATTATTCCTACTTTTAAATGTTAATTTTTTTGAGAGAGAGAAAAAGAGAGAAAGAGCGTGAGCAGGGGAGGGGCAGAAAGAGAGAGGGAGACACAGGAAGCAGACTCCAGGCTCTGAGCTTCAGCACACAGCTTGACTTGGGCTCGAACTCACAAGATCATGACCTGAGCCAAGTCGGACGCTTAACCAACTGAACCACCCAGGAGCCCCTTTAATGTATAATTTTGGTACTTATGTCCATTGCCCCCACTACAATTCTAAATACAGTACTATTATTTCTTTCTCTGAATTACCACAGCACTTCTGGATCTCTTATAAGATCCTTAAGGCAGGGTGCAGTCTGTCTTGATTGCTGCTCTATTCATGGCTCATAGAGCAGTTTCTGATGAATGAACAGAGTAATGAATAAGCTGGTGATCCCAGACTGTTACTGAATCTCTCTGAAGTTTCCTTATTTAGAGAATAGGAACAGTAATGGTACCTACTTTATACTACTAATTTGATATCCTTAACTCAAGTGCACTTTACATAATGCTACCACATTAATTTTCTTGAAACACTATTTTATACAACCCTACCACTGACTGCACTTACAATACTGTGCATAATTATCTCTCTAATTGTCTAATTTTCCCAATGGATTGTGAATTTGTTGAAGGCTGAGACTTGACATTTTAAATTGTGTCCCTAGATCTAGCACTGTGAAAAGCACATAGGAAATCTCATTGAAAGTTTGTTGAATGAATAAATCTGCCTGAGTCATTGAAATTGTTAAAACGAACCTAACCACAATTGCCCTCAAGTATATGAGTACCAAATTTAATGTTATTCTTACTTCCAATGTTTGCCCACTCTCAAGATTTCCACTCTATTATTAAATTGTATCATGTTAGAAGCTAGTTTTTCCATAGAAAATGAATTCCTCAGAGTAAGTTAACTGAGTCAATTGAGTTGTGGCTATGTGTACAAAGGCAAATGAAATAGAAAGTTGAGTAATGGTTCTGTCAATTTAGTCAATATTGACAGCCACTCTAAAGCACCCACACAATTTACATTTTACTTAAACAGTACAGATAATTGTCTCAAATTTAAAAAGAATGAACTTGAATTTGTTCCCCACATGACATAAAACTGGCTGCTGTGAAATGGAAAATTAGAACTCATACAAAGATACTAGTATAAGGGTTCTGTTCTGTGAGTATCGGAAGGAAATCATTTAAAAGTGCTTTTCCCTATTAGACAGCTGCATGGCATGAACTTTGAGCAGAATACCAATGGAGACCGCACAACTTTCAAGAGAGGGTACCAAAGAGCTGAAATTTTCATTTCAACCCAAACTCATTGTTTACAACTCCACACCAACAAACATGCTTAACCCTTCTATAGAAATGTTTGTCCTCCAAGTAAAAATATAAAATTACTAGAGCTATGATGTTCCAATTGTTCTGGTGTAACTCTAAACAGAAACATTTAGATTTTGAATTTTTAATTTTTTAAATACAAAAATAGCACTTGAAAAAAATTTATATTTCCAATTCTAGTTCTTACAAATTAAAATAATTTTCTTCCCATTCTTATCATCATATTATTTTTGCTCAATATCTGAAAATTATTTCAAGGGATGTAATTTATTTTAATGTATTTTAAATTGATTTGTATTGTTAATCGTTCCACCATCCATTAAAATTATTCAATTGACTTAAATATTAAAGCACATGTGACAATCAAATGCCCTTTGTTAGTAAAAATTGAATTTTTCTGGGAGATTGGGTTGTTCTAGTTACAATTGACCCCTAAATTTAGTGCTAATCTTCCTGGATTCAAAGACAAAGTGAACATTATGGGGTTATATAGTTCCTATTTTCTGTGAAAAGCACAAAAATTATACTTTTGCAGAGATAAATGTTACCAACATTAAATTACTACATGAATATGTACATGGATGTTTGAGAAACATGACATAGACATGGAGGACATGATAGACATTGAATTCCACTTTGATTTGATAAAAGGTATGAAAATATTTTCCATGTGGCAGTTTCTTATACAGATTCAAAAGTAAAATGTAAGGTCATGACAGAAAGTTGTGATCTGTAAAAGTATTGTTGCTAGGAAAATACCCTGAAATTTAAATTTCATTGGGATAATCTCAAATTCCTTCCACAACAGTGCTGCCCAGTCCCCATAGTCTCACAAGTATGTCCTTCCCCCTCTTCATTGAGTTTCCTGTCACGTCTTTCAATCCTGCAGCCCTCGCTGACCCTGGGACAAAACCACCCAGCTATTGTGCTCTTGGATCCCTGACTAACAGAAGTCATGAGATAATAAATGTTTGTTGTTTAAAAACCCTAAGTTTTATGATTATCTGTTATACAATGATAAATAACCAGCATGCAGATAAAGGAAATATTATTGGATGCAAATGGGCAGATTTCTATAAAGTAAATCTTTAAGGAAAAGTGCAACATTATTCTCAGGGATGCTGGCTGGCTCAATCGATAGAGCATCAGACTCTTGATCTCGAGGTTGTGAGTTCAAGTCCCACGCTGGGTGTGGAGATTAGTTAAAAATAAAGTCCTATAAGTAAGTAAATAAATAAATAAATAAAGTTATTCTCATTACTAAATCATTGTTATGACCAAATGGAAACTGACATCTAGCCTCCCCTAATGTAATTCTGTGGAGTCATAAATGATTCTTCAGAATTAGCTTTGAAATGACAATTTTGTGCCTGATGCATGTGCCTGTGGGGTATATCTATTATGTTTATATACACTATCATAATTTTAATATTATAATATTCTCACTAAATTTTCTCTGTAGAAAATGTTTATGCTTGCTGGAGGACAATATGGCATAGTTCAGTGGTTCTCAGACTTCTATATACAGCAGAATCTATTAAAGAGCATGTTTATAATTCATATTCTCAAAAAAAAAAAAAAGAATTCATATTCTCAAACCCAAGGCCCAGGGATTTGTTTTGTATGTTGGAGAGAGCCACATGATTTGTATCTTTAACAAGCACCTTTAGGTGATTCTGATTTAGATAGTCAGTTTTTAGTATTGTATTTTTGACATATACCTACATATAGTTCAGATGTTACCAGGTCCCCTTTAATACCCAAACAAAATGTCTCAAGCTTCCATCCTTTCTACTGTGGAAATTTGTCACCACAACCAAGCCTCCATATTTCCAATGGTTTCTTAACTATGATACCAAAAGCACAGACAACCAAAGAAAAAATAGACAAATTGGACTTCACCCAATCTAAAAATGTTTGAGAAAATGAAAAGACAATCCACAAAATAGGAAAAATATTTGCATATCATACATTTTATAAGGATATAGAATCCAGGATACATAAAATTGCTTACACCTCAACAACAGAAAGATGAATACCCCAATTTAAAATGAGTAAAAGATCTGAAAAGCCATTTCTCTGAAGAAGATATACGAGTGGCCAGGAAGCACATGAAATAATCTTCAACATTATTAGTCATAGAGAATGCAAATCAAGACCACAATATTACTTCACAGCCACTAGGATGGCTATAATCAAAAAGGCATACAAAAACAAGTGTTGATGAGGAAGTGAAGAAATCAGAATCTTCATATGGTGCTGGTAGTAATGTAAAATGGTGTATACACTATGGAAAACAATTTTGGGATTTCCCAATAAGTTAAACATAAAAGTACTATATGACCCAGAAATTCCACTCCTGTAGTATAACTGAAATAATTAAATATAGGTGTTCAAACAAAAACTTGTAAACAAATGTTCATAGGAGCACTCAGAATAGCCAAAAGGTCTAAACAACCCAAATGCCCATCAAGAGGTAAGTGGATAAACACAAGGTGGTATATCCATACAATGCAATATTATTCAGTCATGAAAAGGAATGAAGTACTGATTCATGCTACATCATAAGTGGAAACATTATGCTAAATTAAAGAAGCCAAAAAAAAAAAAAAAAAAAAAAAAAAAAAATAAAGAAGCCAGACACAGACATCCACATATTGTATGATTCCATTTATATGAAATGTCCAGAACAGGACGATTCATAGCAGTAGATAGTAGATTAGTAGTAGGGGCTGGGGGATGTGGGAATGGAAAGTGACTACTAATGAGTATGAATTTCCTACTTGGAGTGATAAAAATGTTCTGGAAGTAGATAATGGTGATCAATGCCCAACTTTGTGAATAGAGTGAAAAACCACTGAATTGTGCACTTTATTTTTTTTTACGTTTTTAAGTTTATTTATTTATTTACAGAGAAAAAATGCAAGCAGGGAGAGGCAGAGAGAAAGGGAGAGAGAGAATCCAAAGCAGAGTCTGCACTGTCAGCACAGAACCCAAAGTGGGGAACCCTGAGATCAGGACCTGAGCCAAAATCCAGAGTTGGTCGGTTAATGGACTGAGCCAACAAAGTGCCCCTGAACTGTGAACTTTAAAATGATCATTTTAAAGGTATGTGAATTATATCTCAATAAAACTTATTTAAAATTTTTCATTTAATAAAGTTTCATTTTAGTTGGGCATGCCACATGAAAATTAATAAAACATTTCAAACATTAAAATGAGTATTTCAGACTGTAAGACACATCATGGCAGTTGTGTTTTGAGAGAAAGTATTTGCTAATATGAGAGCTGATATCAAAGTTTTCCCCTTTCTTTGTTCCACATTTCATCACTTATCATTTAGTTGGGAACTAAAAAACAATCTCTGACCAGGAGTGCTATAAATAGCAATATTTAATTATATTTCATAACCAGAAGTCTGGAATCAAGCTGTCCCAGAGTTGATTTTGGACTTCAGTGATACCACAGTACCACTGCTGGGCTGATGCTTCAATCCACTTGACCATTCTGTTGCAACCAAAAGACTGTTGCTGTAGCTCCAAAGACCACATCCTTACACAATATCTGAAAAATGGCAGAAGGCAAAAAGGGAATTTTTTCTTACTTGGTTCCCACCTTTTTTTTTTTGAGATAAGAATCTTTCCCAGAAATCCCTATCAGACTTCCACTTTTACTTGCAAGAATTAGGTAACATGCCTACACCTAGACCAATCACTAGCAAAGCAAAGGGGAACTTAAAACAACCATGATTTGTTCCCTGGGGCTGAGAATGAAATGAGAGTTCTGTACTGGCAAATAAGTGGAGAATGCCTGCCACAGGGCAGTCCAAATAATTTGCCACAGTATTATTGGTCTCAGAAGGGCATAGTAATTCTTAATAACTGAATATATTACTGACTTCCTGCCTAGGTATAAGAAATTCCATGTTGTCGGAGGAAAAAAACCAAAACACATACAAAGTTCCTCTACATAGATGACCCAAGTGCTTGAGGAATAAAAGTGATTTCTTTCCATAAAAATGACTACTGATTTTCCCTGATTATTCTAATTTTTATTGATCTCTCCTTCCTATGATTTTGTTCAACGTGAATAACCTTTACCCAGGGGCAAATCCAAATATCGTTAGGACTGAACTTATATACAGTTTGGGGAACTCTCTTTAAGAAAATTAGTATACACTTAGGTTCAAAAGTGAACATTTGTTTAGAATTAGCAAATAAATCACAACAAATTACACATTTCAAATGACTGACAATATCACAAACATCACAAAAATCAAGAAGAATAACACATTTTACTACTTAAGTACCTGACATATTCATTCATTTTTTTTTGGATGCATAGTCTTTTTGTAAATATCTTTTTTAAAAAATTTTAGAGACAGAGAGAGAGTGAGTGAGTGAGTGAGAGAGAGCGTCCAAGTGGAGGAGAGGGGCAAAGAGAGAGACAGAATCTTAAGCAAGTTCCATGCTCAGTGCAAAGCCCGACGTGGGGCTTTGATCCCATGACCCTGGAGTCATGACCTGAGCTGAAATCAAGAGTCAGATGCTCAACCAATGGAGCCACCGGGCACCCCTGGATGCATAGTCTTGATCACCTGTTCATATGACTAATATTTTATAAATTTTATTGTCTAGAGAGGGAATAGAAATTTAGGCTTCCTTTTACATAGTTGATCCAACTTGGAGCCTTTTCTTATATTGTTAATAAATATGCATGAAACATGTGACTTCATACAAATGTATTTACCATTTATAATAGTGCCATAGATTAAGTGCCTTACAAATAGAAATTTTGATAAATGGTATTTCATATAATAATTTCCATCAAAAATGCAAAAGAAACATATGATCCTTTTATAATCACATTATCAAGAATATATCTGACATGAAAGAACATTTGACTAGACTCTGGTGAGAGCTACATCCTCTGTTTATAATTTTATATATTTAATGTTTGGAAAAGTTTTGCATAAACAGGCTTGTGGCTTCATACATCTCAAATCTTGCTTATCCTTCATTACCTTCATATTTCTAGTGCCAGGAGCTAAAGGTCATGTTCATATCACAACACAGCTCCAACTCTGCATCTTTATGTTGTATGCATAGAAGTTCATAGGAATATTACTGGAAGCCACTTATATCCTGGGGCAGCTAGTAATAACTCTAAATAAAAGTAACTGAACTGCATAGATAAACCCTACTAAAGCCAAACTGAATAATGTCCAACTCAACTTCCCCTTAGCCAGATCCTTAATGCGCCTGCAGCTTCTCTGATTCCAATCCATGCAAGGCAAAGGAGGATGGGGAGAAAGGGTGAAAATGTGGAAATCTCTTTGGAACTGGGTAATGGGAAGAGACTCGAAGACTCTTGAAGTGCATGCTAGAAAAAGCCTAGATTGCATTGAAGAGACCATTGGTAGAAATATGGGCATTAAAGGCAACTCTGATGGGACTCAGAAGGAAAAGAGGAGAGCTGTAGAGAACACTTCTATAATCTTAGAGATATACATATATCATCATGAACAGAATGCTGGTGGAAATGTGAATGTTAAAGGTGCTTCTGTTTTGGTCTCAGGTAGAAATGAGGAACATGTTATTAGAAATTCAAGGAAAGGATGGGGCACCTGGGTGGCTCAGTCAGTTGAGCATCTGACTTCGGCTCAAGTCATGATCTCACAGTTCGTGGGTTTGAGCCCTGCGTCAGGCTCTGTGATGACAGCTCAGAGCCTGGAGCCTGCTTCTGATTCTGTGTGTCCCTCTCTCTCTGCCCCTCCCCTGATCATGATCTGTCTCTCTCTGTCTCTCAAAAATAAATAAATGTTAAAAAAATTTTTTTAAAAAGAAATTCAAGGAACCTTGTTATAGAGTGGTAAAGAACTTGGACAAATTGTCCTAGTGTTTTATGGAAAGTATAATTTGTAAGTGATGAACTTAGATATTTAGCTGAGGAGATTTGTATGCAAAGTGTTGAAAGCATGGCTTGGTTTCTTCTTGCTACTTATAGTAAAATGTGAGAAAAGGGAGAAAAATTGAAAAAAAAAAGATTATTTAAGCAAAAAGAAACCCAAACTTGGAGATTTAGAAAATTCTCAGCCTATCCATATTGCAAAAAATGATAATGCATGTTATGAAGAGAACATCAAGGGTATAACAGAACAGCCATTTGCTAAAGAGATTATGGGGTGTTACTTAAGGACTCAATCAATCATTTCAGCAGAAACCAGAAATAGAGATAGAGTTATACCAATAGAGATGCTGCCAGCTTGGCCTGAAGGGGACCAGGATGGGATGAGATGAAAGAAGGCTGTCAGACTTCGGGGATTCTACAGGATGGTCCAATAGAACTATCTGTCTGCAAACAAGCTTTATGTTTCAAGTAAAGGTAAGAATTACCCTGAAAGCAGTTCAAGGTCAGTAGACCTGCCACTGCTACCATGGGCCCAGGAGGCACAAGTCTGGGGACAGAGCCTTATTCTCCTCCATTCCAGAGGAGTCAGGCAAACACCCAGAGTCAAGGGGCCAGGACCATCTTCCAAAGCGGAGGGGGTGTGACTGTCACACTGCTGGACCAGGAAGTAGAGCATCAAAACCAAAGAGGATTATTCTTGAATAATTATTATTAAAATCTAATGGCATTTACCTGCTAGGTTTTGGACTTTCTGGTAACCCATAATCCTTTTCTTGTTTTCAATTTCTTCCTTTTGGAATAGGAATGTCTATCTTATGCCTGTCTCACTGATATATTTTGGAAGCAGATAACTTGTCTTGTTTCACAGCTTCACGGCTGGAGAGGACTTAGCCTCAGGATTCATCAAACCTGGAATCTAAGCCATATCTGATTTAGATGAGATTTAGATAATTAGATAAGACTTTGGAATTAGAATCTATATTGGAATAGGTTAAGACTTTTGTGGCGGTTGGGATGGGGTGACTATAATTTGCGTATTGTAAGGACATGAATTTGGGTGGCCAGAGTGCATATTATTATGGGTTGAAGTGTGTCTGTGACTGTATTTGGAGATAAGGTCTTTAAAGAAGTTATGAAGTGGGGTGCCTGGGTGGCTCTGTTGGTTAAGCGTCCATCTTTGGCTCCGGTCACGATATTATAGTTTGTGAGTTCGAGCCCTGCCTTGGGCCTGTGCTGACAGCTCAGAGCCTGGAGCTTGCTTCAAGTTGTTTTTCCCTCTCTCTTCTCCTCTCTCACTCATGCTCTCTCTGTCTCTCTCTCTCTCTCTGTCTCTCAAAAATAAATTAAGAATGTTAACAAAAAAAATTAAAAACAAAGAAGTTATCAAGTAAAAATGAGGTTATATGGTTGGAATCTTTATAAAAAGAAGAGATTAGGAAAAAGATACATACTATATGAAAAAACAGGGAGAAGATGGTTATCTACAAGCCACAGAGAGAGGCCTCAGAGAAAACCAGACCTAGGGCATCTGAGTGGTTCAGTTGGTTAAGCGTGTGACTTTTGATTTTGGCTCAGGTCCTGATCTCACAGTCGTGAGACTGAGCCCCGCTTTGGACTCTGCACTGGGTGTAAAGCCTGCTTGGGATTCTCTCTCTCCCTCTCCCTTTACCCTCCCTCTCAAAAATAAATAAATAAATAAATAAATAAATAAATAAATAAATAAATAGAAAAATGGTACTTAAAAAAAGAGAAGAAACCAGACCTGCTGACACTTTGATCTCAGACTTCTATCCTCCAGAATTCTAAGAAAACACATTTCTTTTGTTTAAGTCATCAGTCTGTGGCATTTTGTTATGGGAGCCCTGGCAAACTATCACCTAAGGACCGTGTAAAGTATCCATTCTAGTAAGGGTTTCTGAAGCTTATGTTTTATTAGCTTTATGATATATCAATCTCTGTATCTCACAATTTGTCACTAAATTTGGATCTTATATCATTCATTAACTATTTTATCTAAGTCTATTGTAAATGTCTTGAGGACATTGATAGTTTCCTGAGTTTTCAATACCCACCCCATTCTTGTCTTACCCCTTTTTATGTCCCAAGATAGAATTGAACACATGAGATACTTAACAGTGAATTTTTATTGATTTATTCATCACACCTACATGTGGTCCCACCTGGAGTTCTTAAAGGATTATTGAAGAGACAGTGCTTGCCATCTCCCTGAGATTAACTTCTCTGAAGTCATAATTTAGTGTTGTAGTACATATTTTTCCCTGAAGTCATAGTTATTGTTGTAGTACATATTTTTCACATAGTATTTTTGTTCAAATCCAGTGTAATTTTAGTATACTGGTAAATGCTATTAGAGCTGAAAGTATGATATATAAAATGCTAAATATCAGATATCAGAGAAATATCTATTAAATACTAAAAATAAGAAAACTAATTTATATCTAGGAAGCATAGAAATGTCATGAAAAAAGAACTTCAGTAAGTGATAAATGCGTGGACAGAATCATTAACTTCATGTTTGTTGAGGCCAGGGTCTACTCAAATTAATAAATTGTTAGTAGAGTTTCCCAAGAGTGTTATACCCACTCTACCCTCCTCTTGGAATCATAATCTGAAAACTGTCTTTATATATGCAAAATTCTAGTTTCACTTTTTCATATTTAACAATTCTGGTGAATGCGTGTAAATAAAAATTGGATTTAGAAAGTAAACTAATGCCTGTTTAAGTCGAAAAAGAACTACAAACATCCCAAATTCTGTCCATCTTTATTATAGTTTATTGTCAAGTTAGTTTCCATGTAACACCCAGTGCTCATCAAAGGTGCTCTTCTCCATGCCCATCACCCATTTTCCCCTCTCCCCCACCCCCCATCAACCCTCTGTTTGTTCTCAGTATTTAAGAGTCTCTTATGGTTTGCCTCCCTCCCTCTCCTTATCTATTTTTCCCCTTCCCCTCCCCTATGGCCCTCTGTTAAGTTTCTCCTGTTCCACATATGAGTGAAAAAATATGGTATCTGTCCTTCCCTGCCTAACTTATTTCACTTAGCATCACACCCTCGAGTTCTATCCACGCTGCTACAAATGGCCAGATTTCATTCTTTCTCATTGCCATGGAGTATTCCATTGTATATACAAACCACATCTTCTTGATCCATTTGTCAGTTGATGGACATTTAGGCTCTTTCCATGATTTGGCTATTGTTGAAAGTGCTGCTATGAACATTGGGGTCCACGTGCCCCTATGCATCAGCACTCCTGTATCCCTTGGGTAAATTCGTAGCAATGCTATTGCTGAGTCACAGGGGAGTTCTATTGTTAATTTTTTGAGGAACCTCCACACTGTTCTCCAGAGCAGCTGCACCAGTTTACATTCCCACCAACAGTGTAGGAGAGTGCCCATTTCTCCACATCCTTGCCAGCATCTATAGTCTCCTGATTTGTTCATTTTAGCCACTCTGACCAGCATGAGGTGGTATCTCAGTGTGGTTTTGATTTGTATTTCCCTGATGAGTGACGCTGAGCATCGTTTCATGTGTCTGTCAGCCATTTGGATGTCCTCTTTGGAGACGTGTCTGTTCATGTCTTCTGTCCATTTCTTCACTGGATTATTTGTTTTTTGGGTGTTGAGTTTGGTGAGTTCCTTATAGATTTTGGATACTAGCCCTTTATCCGATATGTCATTTGCAACTATCTTTTCCCATTCCATCGGTTGCCTACTAGTTTTGTTGATTATTTCCTTTGCTGTACAGAAGCTTTTTATCTTGATGAGGTCCCAATAGCTCATTTTTGCTTTTGATTCCCTTGCCTTTGGAGATGTGTCGAGTAAGAAATTGCTGCAACTGAGGTCAAGGAGGTTGTTTCCTGCTTTCTCCTCTAGGATTTTGATGGTTTCCTGTCTCAGATTCAGGTCCTTCATCCATTTTGAGTTTATTTTTGTGTATGGTGTAAAAAAGTGGTCTAGTTTCATTCTTCTGCATGTTGCTGTCCAGTTCTCCCAGCTAAATTCTGTCCATTTATAATGCATTGCTCCAAATTCTGTTCTTTTTATTGATGTACTCTTAAAATTGGTTTGATATCTATTTTCTCTTCTTAAAAAGTACTATTTAATTATTTTCCTGGTTAATAATTTAATAGGCGTTGCTCTCATAATTCATTTAAAGAAAACAGCGAGGCCTGGAAAACACAATTACTATAATTTTCATCATGATTTACTTGATTCTATTGATTGTTTCCAAGGTGTCTTGAAAATGGAGTTTAGGATATCTAAATCCATACTCAAACTTCTGACCTTTCAAGGCAATCCCCAGATAGATTTCTTATCAATCAATCAATAAAATCCCACAACTGAGCAAGCCAGTCTTTTTTCTTAAATAGAACTTTTGTTTTACCTGTCAAGAATATGGAGAAATGCTAAACATGGCCCTGGTGAAAGAGTAATAAAATGCCAGCAGAGCGCATCCAGAAGGAGGAATAAAAAGTTAAATAAGTCCTATATTATCTAAGGTTTTACAATATCAGGAAAAATTATAACTAAATATTATAATGCAAGAAAAAAGCTGTTAAACTGGATTTTCAAAAATTGTGAAGTAGAATGAAATGCACAATGAATATATTTTAGTCAATGGAAAGCAGAATGTTTAAGGTATATCTTTGTAAACCCTGTCTACTTTTCAGTCATGGGTCAATGTTTTGTATGTGATAACATATCAAAGGTCATGGGCAGCTTGACAAAATGGTTACATGTTGCTTGCGTATTTATAACTGTTGATGGTGTCAGCTAATAACTTTACAAAGCAAAAAAATCTTTCTTCTGTTTAACCTTCCATGATAAAGGCTAAAAATGTGTTTTATAAAGGGCTTCTGCCTTGATTATCATCATCAATATATAAAAGAGTAGGTAATGAATTATTTTCTAAGTTGGGTTCCATGATATGAAATGCTGACATGATAAACTATATTTTTGTAGAATCATAAGACAAACAAACTGGATGGGTGTTGTAATTGTCCAACCATAATTTAGTTATTGACTAGAATTCCATTGAATAAATATACTTTCTGACTTTAAAAATAATGTATGTTCATTGCAGAAAATTGAGAAAACAGAAAGGTTTAAAGCTAATACTCTATATACAGCTGTATGTCACGTTCCTTTTTTTTCCTCATACATTGCATATCTTATGCATTTTCCCATGTACTTTATAATTCTTTGTAAACATCATTTTCGGAGTTTTATTTTAATGGTAACTTACAATAATGGTCTAAATAAAAGGTTACACTTCAAAATATATTAAACATACTTAAAACTAAATATACTGTGTGGAGACAGAATATATGCAAGCAGAGACTGTTATTTGTTGTTTTTTGGACAATACTAAATTTTTAAATAACTATCTTTTTTAGTAGTACATTTACTTGCTTTCTCATTTATGGAAATGAGTAACCATGTGTCTAAAGCACATAAAGAAAGCATGTCATCAATACTTCCTCAGAAGAACTTTTAATTCAGACTTTCCCTAATTGATAATTATAGCTTCTAGTTAAATTGTTGTAAACATACAATAATTCAAATACTCAACCACATGACTTTTTAGCACCTTATATTATGTCCTCCTTAATTAAGGAACTCATTAAGCTAAAGTTTAAGGTAGTATATATTCTCAGTACTTCACTGAACTTAGGTCAGTTGCCGGTTTTATTTTAGGCAGTGTCTATTCTGAGATTTTCCAGACCATTTTTCAAATGTTATTAAAAGAGTGTAACAAATTAGTGAACTGTCTGTCCATGAACCTGTCCAAAGTCTTTACCAATAATTAAGAAAAATATTCTACTTTGCTCTTGATGTGGTTTCCTTAGAATAGAGAATAGTCAGAATCTTGAGATATTTTTAACAAATCCATTTCTAAAGAGAGGGAAAGAACAGGTGGCTTACAGAAAGAATTTTAACTTATGAAAGTGACTAAATCTTTCTAAATCCATAAATAGTATCCAGTCCTCCAGTTGTTCAATTCTTAAAATTTAAGTGCTTTTGGCTATAAAAATATTGCATCTAATAATTTTGAAGTATGCTTTCAGTAATGCATTTTTTATTTAAAAATGTCTTAACACTGAGAATGTCATCGTGAATTATGAAACTTTTCTATATTTAATTTTATTTGGTGCCAAGGGCCATGAGGAAAAGATTTTAGTGAACTAAGGGCTAATAATAACTTCACTTTAACATTAATTATTTTTCTTTATTTCTTTATTCTTTTTTTATTAGCTAATCATAATTGAGTGCCCTTTAAATCAGGACACCAATGACACTTTGTTTCCAATTAACAGTAAAAACCTTCTTTGATCCTTTGACTTTTTTATGAGATGAATTTATATTTTCCAGACTAACATGCATGACAACATAATTCTCTATACTCATTAATATTCAACTTTGCTGCTTTAATGAGAGAAACCAGAAGAAATGTAATGTCATCTGCTTATCGAAGGCATTAGTAACTTTTGCTAATATAAAGAGACCAAAAATGCTTTTGAATAATAATAGCCAATATTAATTGAGCACTTTCTATATGTCAGACACTGTTTTAAGTGTCAATTATGTATTATGTTATTTAATACTCAAGAAAGCCTTCTGAGATAGGAACTACAGACTAGTGAATGCAAATAAATATGCCTAACCTACTTTTAGATTTAGTCTTTTATTTATTCCACGGTTCTATGTTACCATTAGAATGCAACTCTGAAAGAGAACAAGCTGGTTCTCTCTTTTGGGAACTGGTTCAGTATGAGGTGCCATCGTGGGAGGCGACATCCACCAAAAGAAGGACTCAAAGGTTTCCGCGCAAGGAGCCCCAGATCAAGGACATCTATGAGACTGTGGTCAAGCTGTACAGGTTTCTGGCCAGACCAACCAACTCCATCTTTAACTCAGTTGTGTTGAAGAGGTTGTTCATGAATTGCACCAACCGGTCACTTCTGTTCCTTTACCAGATGATCCTGAAGATGAAGCTGCGTGGCTGTGAAGACAAAACAGCTATGGTTGCAAGGATGTGCATGTCCAGGAGGTGCCCAAAGTGAAGGTGTACATGCTTCTGGTGAGCCGCCGTGCCCGGATCCACGACCTCAAAGCTGGAGGCAAGATCTTCACCTTCAACCAGTTGTTGACCCTGGACTCCCCCAAGGACTGTGTGGCACAGTCTTGCTCTCTGGTCCACACAAGGGCCTAGAGGTTCGGCAAAGCCTCAGGGAACTGCATAGCTACACCAAATTACGTGCTGGGCCGGAAGTTTGAGAGCACCAGAGACCACAGAGCCAACGGGGCTACAAAACCTAACCCCAGATTCCGACTTGCTATTAAAAAGAGTTTGGATGTTGAAAAAAAAGGAGAGGGAGAGAAAAAACTGATGGTTGCCACAGGGGAGTGAGGGGTTGGGCGAACTAGATGAAAGGGATTAAGAGGTATATTCTTCCAGTTATAAAATAAATAAGACATGGGGATGGAATGTAGAGCATAGGGGATGTAGTCAATAATATCACACAACTTTGTATGGTGTCAGATGGTAACTAGATTTACTGTGGTAATCATTTCATAATATACATAAATACCAAATCTCTATGTTGTAAAATGATGTGTAAAACCAATATTTAATGACATGAAACATGCATGTGATTTAATACTTAAACTCTATACACAGTGTTATATTGGTTCTGTTTTACACAGATATGTATTCATGTATATATAAAGAGAAGTTCACCAAATATTTATAGTGTTGTCACCAGATAATGGAATTTCAGGTGGTTTTCATTTTCTTCTTTATATACTCTGTATGATTTGAACCCAGGCAGCACCCACAAATTTAGCCTGACAATAGAATGTTAGCCAAAATCACGTGAAGGATGTGGACTAGGCTGACAGGAAAATGTCTTGTGTGTTAGTTATCAATAATCCAAGGCAGAAGGACTAGAGTGTAAGGATTGTTGATCTAGGTTTGGTTGATATTCTGGTGATCTGGGAGCTATATTTAGTTCATAGTAAAATGGGCTGGAGACAACCCATGCATTTTCCTTTGTTCTAATGAGCCAAATGATCACAGAGGTACTCTTTACTGATCCATTTGCTAGTCTTCTAGAATTAGACTGAAGTATCCAATGCTAAGGATACAAAAATAGAATCCAAGAGTACTTTTCAACTTTGTCCTATATAAATCCAAAGACGCCCATATTTTAAAGGATTTAAATGAAGTGTAATAAATGTGAAAGGGATTAATTATATCTTTGTGAGAATGTATATATTCACTAAAAATATTAATTTGAAAATATGATCATATATAGCAATGGTAACATATTTAAGTTGATACAGAGAGCTGCCTATGCCAGGATTTCTGAAACTGTGATGCCCTAGGTCGTGTGTTTCAGATTCATCTGTGGTACTTGTTTAAAATGCAGAATCCTGAATCCCTTTCCCAAACTAACTGAATCCAAATCTCTGGGAGTGGGAGCCATATTATATGAATTTTCAACAAGCTGCCTAAGTGATGTTAAAGCACACTAAAGTTTGATAATCTATCCTAGAGGTAATATTTCATCTCTGACAATGAGATACTGTTTATTTTCACAATACAGAAACATAATAGAGGATGCAGTTGTATTGCAAAGCTCAAAATTAAGGACTCAATTATCTCTGAAGAACACAGTGCTGAGGGTGAACACCTCCCATTACGCCTCTTACGGTCACTTTGTCTAGTGCATCTTGAATCTGGTTGATTCTCAGAATGTCCTAGCAAGATTTTAAAAGCACAGATTCTAACGCTCCACACCACACATACTGAATCAGAATCTCTGAAGACAGGTAGTTTTTTAAACTCCAGGAGATTTTGATGATCAACTGTGTTTAAAAACCACTGGTCTAGACTACAGGTAGGCTAAGGGTTTCTTTCATTCTGAACTAGTTGTCCTCTCTACCTAGAGCCTCATCTTTCTAGGCCCCTGAGTCTCCCATAGAATGAAACTGGGCATTGTTTTGTTTTTGCTTTGTTTCTTAGGAAATTGATCAAAACGTTGGTCACTATGGCATCTTGTAGAATCTAGTTCATGGATGCAGCAATGTATCTATCATTAGCTCTACTGACACTGATTTCTGCTAACTGCATTGTGCAAATATACTGTGGCCCATTGGCTTGACTAAACATTAACAGCCAACATGAGCGAGCTACCGTGAGTAGCTTATAAGTGTATAAAACCAAACGATTGAAAATTTAAAGCTAATTTGATTAAATTTATTTCCCACTCAATTACGAGGTAGGATTGAATCTCATGAACCTTAATTATAATAAAATGTTCTGTGATTCTTTTTCTTGATAAATGAAATTATATGAAAACTGGCAATTCCTCCAAATTAGGGAAACACAAAAATGGTTACACAAGAAACCTTTTAGAAAATATGCCTAACCACTGTCTGATTCTTTACAGTTTTCAAAAATCTTTCATATGCATTGTATTATTTGACCCTCAGAGAATTTGCATCAGATAGGAATGTCTAATATTAGCTATTACATTTTACAGATATCCAAGTTAAGATCTAAATATTAAGTAATTTGTGTGTAAAGTCATCTAGAGCTCGTACAATCATAGAATCTGGCCCAGAAACTAAGTCTTCTATCTTGTAGTTTTTTCCCCCGCTGTATAATGCTACCTCCTTTATTAAGGCCCAGTCAAGGAGGCAAAAAATGAGCAGATAGCTTATCTTTTATGGAGTAGTATTAAGAAGACAATAATCTTTATCGATAAACAGAGTTTCAAACCACTAATACGTTACTTCCTAAAAACATAAAAACAAAGAATGCTGTGCAAAACTACTCCAGATATTCCCAGGTAATTCCAGCTAACAAAAAGAAACCAAGCTGTCATGATTGTATTTGCACACAACTATAAGGAAGAAAAACATCAGCAATTGGTTGGAAATTTTAAGGATAAAGGAAGATTGTAAAGATGTTATCAAATAAGGAATTGCAAATGTAGGTTATACTGTCCTCATCAAGATATTATTAGGTCAATGACAAAAACCAAAACCAAAAGGGGGGGGAGCATTTTGAAAAAGAACCTATGTCAGAAGAGTGATGTAGAATGAAAGTAGTTATTTTTATTTTGGATGATAACCCTTTATATTATCTGCTTTGTGACAATCTTCAGTGACACCAAATACTCAAATACAGATCAACCGTTCAAGCCAACAGGAAACCTCTTGATACCATGTGAAGCAGCACATTGATAGCAATTAGAGAAGTTTGCTCAATTCAAATCAAGGGCTTATACTGGACCTTAAAAAAATCATTTTGGTTGCTGAAGAACAAGCCCTTTATCTCATTCTGTAACTGTCATCTCTTAGCTCAGCAGTGGTTTCAAAATAGAGGAGCTAGATCTTAACAAAAATGTATAAGCAGTTTTTGAACCTTATCAGCAAACGTTTTCTTGATCAGAGCTGACTTTATCCAAACCAGATTTTTGTAGAGTATTTATGTGTGCCTAGAGGGTAATAAGCACTATAAACTCAATGAATAAAATAAAATATATTTGGCCGTATTCTCTCTTGTGCCTAAGTCTCTCCCTGGAAAGTGAGCAAGGTGGTTAAGGAGGTGCATTAAGGTTTTTAGGCTACTTACTGCATAACTGCTAGAAGGGGTTAGTACCTTAGTGGGCTCCCTGAGCCTCTAACTTACTCCTAAAAAGGGACTTCCTGGGAATATTAACCTCCAAATTGCATAAAAAGCTTGATCGAGTCCTAAAGGTACAAGGGAAGTATTATTCTAGATACGGAGGGGATAGAGTCAGCATGACATAACTTTTCCCTAGCTAAAAAAAAAAAAAAAAATGCTCCAGAAACTGCCAAGTTTCCCAAAGGAAAAAACTAGTGCTAAGCTACCCGGAATAAATGAAATGAATGTTCTTATTTTCTTGCACAGAAAGAATTATTTAATAGCCCAGGTAAGCATGGTTCTCCATTACTATGTCAAAAAATTTTATACAGAAAAATCAAATATAACAAGGATACTAAATACTGATCTGGGAAGGTGTGTGTGTGTGTGTGTGTGTGTGTGTGCATGAGTATGTGTTTGTTTATGCTTAAGGGAGAAGGGCTCGCTTAATCATATCCATATATTGACAGATACAGATATATATACATGTACATGTATCTTCCCAGACCAGAATTTGGTGTCCAGAATTTGGTATATTTGTTGTATTTGATTTTTTCTTATGTTCCTTTATATTTATGGCATAGTCATCTTATTGTTTTAAAAGGAAATATATTTTAAGTGACTTTTGTTGTTCTCTTGTTTTATCCTTTTTAAATATTTTTTAAGTTTACTTATTTTGAAAGAGAGAGAGTGCAAGTGGGGGAGGGGCAGAGAGAGAGAGAGGGAAAGAGAGAGAGAATCCCAAGCAGGTTCCACACTGTCAATGCAAAGACTGATGCGGAACTCGAATTCATGAACTTTGAGATCATGACCTGAGCCAAAGTAGGATGCTTAACCGACTGAGTGACCCAGGTGCCCCCTTGATCTCTTGTTTTTTTCTTATTGAAATAGCAAAATGTCTTCTATTTAGAAAAACAAGCAGGCAAAAAGGAAAATAATAACTTCCCAAATCCTGCCACTTAGATAGAACCACTGTTAACATTAGTGTCCTTCCATTCCTTTTTCAGCATAGATAGAAATATTTTATATTAGGGGCCATGTTGTGCTCTGAGCTGACAGTGTGAAGCCTGCTTGGGATTCTCTCTCTTGCCCTCTCTCTGCCCCTCCCCTGTTCTCTCTCTCAAAGTAAATAAACTTAAAAAAAGAAATATTTTATGTTAAAAATGCAAGTCTTGATACTGAGTAATTGATAATTGAATCATTTCCTTCTACTTAAGTAAATGAAATGGTTTTATATGTTATCCCTCCTTTACATACAAAGATCATATCTCCTTGACTTATATGGAAATCTGTCCATATAAATGTTGAAGTGAATATTCATGTATTTATCATCCTATTATTTCATTAGTTTTTTAAAACATTTTATTTATTTTTGAGAGAGAGACGGAGATGGAGACAGAGACAGAGCATGAGCAGGGGAGGGGCAGAGAGAAGGAGACACAGAATCTGAAGCAGGCTCCAGGCTCCGAGCTGTCAGCACAGAGTCTGACACGGGGCTTGAACTCACGAGCAGTGAGATCATGACCTGAGCCGAAGTTGAATGCTTAACGAATCCAGTTGCCCAGGTGCCCCAATCATCCTATTATTTGAAATCTAGAATGTGTATTTAATCTGCCACTCAAAGATTTCTAAAATTCTATCAATTAATAGATGATTTCTAGGACAGAGCCATCTTATCTGAAATATAATAGTGCCTATCATAGTGTCTTTCAAAACAGTTAGGATTTAGTGTTCGCCCTGGATTGACCTTTGAATGAGAATTTTATCATCTATCTTTTAAAAATAGAATCTTTTATTTGAAAAAGGAGAAGGAAGGAAGGAAGGAAGGAGAGATAGAAAGAAGGAAGGAAAGAGCAAGTAGTATTTTTAATTTTCCACTAACATGAGGAAATCCTTATTTAAATAATAATATATGTGTGGCAAAATATAACCTGACTGATTTAGATTTAGTATATAGAAAGATTGTGGAAACTAGGCATGACATATCAAAGCAGTGGGGTATCTGACAAATATTTGAAAAAGGTACACTTGAGTGGAAATGACTAAATATTTTTAATTAAGAGTAGAAAAACGGGGTCCCTGGGTAGCTCAGTCAGTTAAGCTTCTGACTCTTGATTTCAGCTCAGGTCTTGATCTCATGGTTCATGGGATCAAGTCCTGCATTGGGCTTATGCTGACAGTGCAGAGCCTGCCTGAGATTCTCTCTCTGCCCCTTCCTTGATATCTCTCTCTCTCTCTCTCTTTCTCAAAATAAATAAATAAAATAAACTTTTAAAAAAAGGATAAAAGTAACTAAGGAATTGGTGCTCAATGGGAAAAAACACACTTAAGACTTTGTGTCCTATAAAGAGAATTTTGAGTTTGCACCAGTATGCGTACATTAATATTTTTTATTTACTAGGTAAAAAATAAATTCTATGGAATCTATTCTTCCACTGAGGCATGAAGATACTATGCAGGGAAGTAATTCTCAAATGAATCAATGAAAGAGTAAGCCATTTAGCATTTTGCAGTTCTCGTTATTCATTCATTCCATTTACCACACGAATATGTCCCAAACCTCAGAACCGGAATCTACAAAATTACAACCTATAATAACATGCACTTTCCAGAAAAGTGCTATATGCTAGGGCTTTGTGTAGCTAGATATGCTTATTTTTGAGACCTGGGATTATTTAAAATGCACTATGCTTATAGAGTATCCTGTCTTAGATACCCACATTGAAAATGCTGTTTTAAGGCAATACTTGCATTACACTCTACCATCTTCAGCTACAGGCCACACTCTTCCCTATAGAATTTTGCAGATCTTTTCCTGGCAAAGAATTTTTCGCTGCCTTCATATTTCAGATACTGGTTTACAGGAAATTCATACACCCTTGGAAAGTTCTGAGAAAGGGTAGTACACATTTGTTCAAATCTTTTTTTAATTAAATATGTGTGCATGATATATAGGAAGTTAATTGTGTTGCATACAAAACACTGCTCCAAGTTGCAAGGTGTTCATGGATATGGGGCAATGCAGGTAATAAAAACATTTATAAAATTAAAAATGTCAGGTGAACTTATCCGCATTCTATTTTAGATTCTTTGCATAGGGGATCAAATGAAAACATTTAGATAAATCAATAGTCACAAATTCTAACACTATTTCACCATGTGTCGGTAACACAAAATAAGAGATCCATAGAGATCCATAGAAATTCCTAATGGAGATAAAACTCAGCAATTCAGAATCAGGGAGATCTGAAGAGGTTAGGGTGCCTAGCCTCAGATATATATATATATCTCAAATAGAGATTTTGCACTATTATTCTCATCAAAAGCATTAACACCTCATTCACCTTGAAATCCCTAATTCAGAATTTCTGATCATCAAAATGGATTTGTAACTGAAGATTGCCTTTGTAATAATTGCAAAAGAAAGATTTTATGGAATTAAGAGTTTGAATCAGCAAAACAAATATTCGATTTGATAAGAAAGCACACTTTCCAAGCCCTCTTTAAAAATCACTTTAAGTGTTTTTCAGGGCGCCTGGGTGGCTCAGTCAGTTAAGCGTCCAACTTCAGCTCAGGTCATGATCTCACAGTCTGTGAGTTCGAGCCCCGCATTGGGTTACCTATGCTGACAGCTCAGAGCCTGGAGCCTGCTTCGGATTCTGTCTCTCTCTCTCTGTCCCTCCCCTGCTCAAGTTCTGTCTCTCAAAAATAAATAAACGTTAAAAAATAAAAAAATAAAAATCACCTTAGCTGTTTTTATTTCCCTTATCATAACAGCACTAATGGAAAACTTGGGAAAAAATACAAAAGCATAAAGAGAAAAAAATAAAAAATTCCAATGATCCAGTAAGTCAGAGATACCCACAACTAATATTTTAGATAGTAGGGGGTAGTTCACTTTGCCATTTTGTTTCATTTTATTTTTCACAACCCTTTTAAAATGTAAAAACCATCTTAGCTCAAAGTTCACACAAAAACAAATCCTAAACTGAACTTGGCCTTGTGGGCTATACATTTGCCAATTCTTGTTTAGTGTACATTACTAACAGTCATTTGTTTTTTAAAGATTATTATTTTCTATACAAAATATCTTAAAGAGTCAAAAATAATATTTACAATATTAATACTTTTACATTGCTATTTTCAGTATTAAACTTTGCCATATTTTATTTTAATTCTTCCTTCATAAAGAAGTCAATATCACAGATTCATGTGAAGTCTCACTCCCTTCCCAGCAACCAACTTCTAGAGGTTTCATTATCCTAAAGTTATGTATACATTATTCTTGCATTATTATTTTAGGCTTTTACTATTTATATATGTACTCATAATGATATTGTTTTGTGTGATTTTTAAATTTACATAAAATAATTTTATCATATATGCCTTGTGTTTTACATTCAACATTATATTTTTGAGATGTCTTCAAGTGTTTTCCTCCTATTTAAGCCCCTTGATAATGCTATGTGCATATGTAGAAGTTGCTATAAGTCATTCTAACCTATTGTAGAGAGCTTGTATTTGGCAATGTTCTGGTAACAATTAGTCTGTATTACTGAATGCATTAACCTCACATCTTACATATCCTGGTTTAGAACTGAGAGGACTCAGAGACTATCTAGTTCACATCCCTCATATTACAAATGACTAAACAGGCCCAATGAGAGTAACTAGTCTGTCCAAGGTCACACAGTAAATTCATATCATACTCCGAACTAGAGCCTGGTTTTTGTGTTTGTCACTTCTTAAAATTAACAAAGCTTTTACAACTCATGTGCTCCCAGGCTATACCACTCTTACATCATAATCAGGGCACAATAGCAATAACAAAGTATTTCTCTGGCCTTGCTAGCACTTGTAGAATTGCTGAAACTCCTACTCTCTTAGGCTTGCTCCAATTCGGCGAGTCCCTGAGGAATATACCATATGAATTTGAACACGTGCATTGCTTGATTATCACATGGTGTCAACCATGTTCCTTTCAGATTCCTTCCAGATCATAATCCTCTAGGAGGTAATCTTCTTGAATATGTTCTGCCATTTTCTTTCTCTGGCTGCTAAGTGCCATTACAAAGTGCTCAAATGAATAATGTCTTCTTTACCATCTCCTCCTCCTCCTCCTTCTTCTTCTCCTTTTCTTCCTCTGCCTCCTCCTCCTCCTACACCTTCTCCTTCTTCTTCTTCTTTTAGATATTAACATTAATTATTTATTGGCATTGTTACTTGAATATATGTATTTCTCTATCTTTATTTCTGTGTTATTTTGATCTTCTGAATGAGTTATCTCTATGTAGGATTATATATAGTTTTAAAACACACCTTTTTAGAAGTAAATCAGCACATTAAGATGTTTTTTAAAAATTACATAAGAAACATCTATCATATTGTTACAAACTTCAAATGATGCTTTGGTTTATGGAATTAAATATAATACTCTCCACTGACAATCTCTCCCATCTATTCCTACTAACTTCAGAGAATAACTGTTAATAGTTTAAAGCATACTTTAAAGTAATTTTTCTATTCATTTGTACACATATTTTTACACAATGCAATCTTACTCTATTATGCTAAGTGAAATTAGTCAGTTAGAGAAAGACAGATATCATGTGATTTCACTCTTATGTGGAATTTGCCTTCTTCTTTATGCCCTCTTCAGACTGGTGTGGTTTGTTACTCAGGGTGCTATGCACATTTGGTATTCTAATAGTGACCACAAGTGAAGAACATGTCTATCACATTACTGTCTAAGTCCTGCAGAGATTTAGTGAAGCAGATGTTTAAGAATTTATTGCAGCTCTTCTTACAACTCTGGTAGAAGAACATGAGGACTAGACAATGGGACAAATAAAAGTGACAAAAGCACTCTGCCCATAAGAAACTGTGGTCCCTTGGACAAGGCTCATTTGCCCCAATTTTCTTTTTGCTAATAATGAGATCCATCCCCTCTCCCAATCCAGGATGCTTCCTGATCCTTCATGAAAATAGTTTCCTTGCAAATCAATTCCACCAACCCTTCAGGTATGCCCGGAGAGTGTAGCTCCTAAGATAATCAGTTTATTTCTCAAACTAAGATTTCCTAATACATATTTCATATACATTTTTCAATTTTATGAAATGATTTTTTTACTAATTTATCCCAGCCTTTCCTATATCCTTCTTATTCCAGTATTAACGATTTACAACAGTGCATTATCTTCCTCTAACCTAAGCACTACATTCTTTATTGCCCCTTCAGCTTTATTGAGATGTCACTGACATATGATATGGTATAAGTTTAAGGTGGGCAACGTGATGATTTAATATATGTTAAATTTGGTAAAATATTTACCACAATAAAGTTAGCTAACATATCCTTCACGTCAATGAATTACCACTTTGTGGTTGCTGTTGTTGTTGTTGTTGTTGTGGTAAGAACATTAAAATTTTACTTTCATAGCAATGTTCAAGTATACAATACAGTATTAACTATAGTCACCATGCTATATATTAAATCCCCAAAATTTATTCATCTTATACCTGGAATTTTGTGCCCTTTGACCAGCATCTCCCCATTTTCTCCACCCATTAGCCCCTGGCAATCACCATTTTACTTTCTTTTTCTATGAGTTCAATGTTTTTAGGTTCCACATATAAGTAAAATCATACAACATTTGTCTTTATCTGTCTACTTATTTCACTTAGCATAATGCCATCAAGGTCCATCCATGTCGTTGCAAATGGCAGGATTTCTTCATTTTTTATGGCTAAATAATATTCAATTATATATGCATATAGCATATAAATATATATGCTATATACACATATAATAGATATAACTTATTTATAAAATATATAATGTAACCTATTTATAAAAATTATATGCTATATATATCACATTTATATATATAAATGAAATATATATTATATATGTATGTCACATTTTCTTTATCCATTCAACCATCATGTCTTGGTTATTATGATAATGCTGCAGTGAACATGAAAGTGCAGATGTCTCTTGAACAAAGTGATTTCATTTCCTTCAGATATATACCCAGAAGTAGAATTTCAGATCATATGGTAGATCTATTTTTAGTATTTTGAGGAAACTAAAATGATGTGTTCCATAGTGGCTGTACCAATTTACATTCCTACCAACAGCAAGCACTATATTCTTAATCCATAAGAAATGCCATGTGGGATTTCAGTATTTAGTATTACTATAAAAGAAAATTTAACTATTTATTGTTAATTTTTTTCCTTTTTCTTTTAATAATTAGTCAGGGTTAATATAGTAGGCATAATAATGGTCCTCCCAAAGATATCCACATCCTAATACCTGGAATCTGGGTATATGCTACCTTATGTGGCATGAAAGACTGCAGATTTGATTAAGGGTAAGAACCTGGAGATGGGAGATTATCCTGGATTATCTGGGCAGGCCCACTATAATCACAAGGGTCCTCAAAAGTATAGTCTTTGCAGGATGTAGGGAGGAAGGGAGGGAGGGAGGACTGCAGAAGAGTTTTCAGCTAGATGGAACATTGCTTACTTTAAAGATGTAAAAAGAGCCATGTTCCAAAGAATGCAGGTGATCTGTAGAAGTTAGAAAACGCAAGGAAATGAATTCTCATATAGAGTCTCTGGAAAGGAATGTAGTCCTGCTGATACCTTGAGCTTATCCCAGTGAGATCTGTGTTGGACTTGTGACCCATATAAAGTTACAAATTTATATTGTTTAACCTATTACACAGACTTGTTACAACATCTGTTACAGCAGCAATTGTGAACCAACCCACTTAACAATCCATTTATAGACTATGTTTATTTATTATCTGTTTTATTCCTAAAAGGCTTAGGTAGCGTAGAAGAATGAATACCATAAGACAAGGCTGTATAAATTAAATGTAGGAACAAAAAAGGAAAAAGACTAATCAAGAATAGCAACATAAGATGAAACCTAAGAATAAGGTTAATACAAAAATGCACACCATATATACATGTATTACAGATGAGCTGTAGCTTTCCGGTAGCCAATGCAAAGAGGGAAATCTGATCAGTTCCATAATTCAAGCTACCATAGTATTCGTTTTATAACAATGGACCATTTGCTCAGAAGTTAAGTTTTACTGGAGACTTGGATCAGCTGAGAAGTTCTCCTGAGAGAGTTTATAATATATTATGCAATGATAGTATCCCC
The DNA here is from genome assembly GCA_028646485.1 of Cryptoprocta ferox. Classification (NCBI taxonomy): domain Eukaryota; kingdom Metazoa; phylum Chordata; class Mammalia; order Carnivora; family Eupleridae; genus Cryptoprocta; species Cryptoprocta ferox. The sequence goes on from CM053579.1 coordinate 22,530,691, forward strand.
ACCAGGCTATGTATGATAGATGCAAGTTTAACTATGCTAAATTATACCATTGGTGATATATTTTGATGAATACAATTTGGTCTACACTTTTCTCAAACCAATATACCAATAATTTAAGTTACAAATCTTCAAAAGCTTTCTTTCTAGTACTGTAATCAGTTGGAATTCTAGTTCATAAAATCAAGGAATTTTAAGTTTTAATGCTTTGATTATCGTCTTATTTGACTCCATACCTCTCTAAAGGTATAGGATGGAGAGTCTCATACCCAGACCACCACCACAAATTACTCACAGAACTAGGAATCAAATCTACATTTGTTGGTTCTTCCCAAATCCCTCTGTAAACTTCTTTCAAAGGTAAGGGATGGTTTCTTTAAAATGAAAGCATAACTTCTTTATTTTGATGTATTCTGCATCATGATTCCAAAGGGCACATTTTCTTCCTCTAATCCAAGCATCAAATTCTTGATACATAGACAACTCACAAATATTACCTTTTGGCTCTCTCAAAACTGGTAGAGTTAACTGGAGAATGAATTCTGTTCTTTTAGTAGAGTTAGTTTCCTTCCATAGCTAGATTCCTTTCTTCTCCACAGAACAGAATTTCTTTCACCCTGTATACTCTTAAAAGTAGAAAATTCAGTGTACTACAGATAGAAGAAATTCTTAATAGAAGGAAAAAAGAAAGATAGGTCAACACTAAAGAAACATTAGCTACTTATTATTCATTGAGGAAAATGACGTTTAGGGCAGAATCACCGTTTTCCTTCAGTTAGTCACACAGTTCTGTCTCAAATCTTTCTAGTAAAATAGTGGCAATAACAGATAGGCTTCAACCAGAATTCAGAGCAATGCTTTGATCTTATCTCATGCATTATCTCACATCTGAATACATAGATCCTTTTAAAGACGACAAGAGCTTAACACATGATGGAGAGAAATGAGTGACAGAACAGCAAAAACTTTTAAAAGGTTGCTATTAATTTATATTACTGGATGTCATGGCTTTGTTTTGATTATGGTATTTGATGGATGAAAACTCATCATTTCTATTAAATATTTAAATTCTGGTTGTACTTTGTCTATTTTAGTACTGTAATCCGTTGAGGTCTTTAAGTAGTGGAAACTGAAAAGTGAAAGTTAGCAATCAGTTATTCTCTTTTAAAATAAGGAACTACATTTTCATTCTTAGGGAGTTTCTGTTCTTTCTAACTAAAACAATATGTTCCATTGTTTAACATTCTAGAATCAGAAATATTGCATCAGCCATGCAGATAAAGAAAGCACTAGACTTTACAATGAAATTTTAAAAGAAAAAGTAGTTACCAAAGAGCTGTAGGGATGAATGCACACAGAAGGGGCAGAATATGCCAGATCAGAACTGACAGATTGCTCAGAATAAAACTGAGCCATAGCAATAAGACAATATTCTTTTTTCAATAGTCTTTTCAAGTCATATTTGTACTTATAGACTCTAACAAGTTTTACATATATACTTAGTCAATTTCTAACCATGTGTTAAGTGCCAAAGGACATAGAAACTGGAGTCCCATTTAAGGTGAGGCAACTGCCACAAAGCACATCAAATAAACCCTTGGAAGAGTAGGACACTTGGCAAACTTTGCAGATACCCCAGGGGCAGTGTCTTTTCAAAAGAAAAGGAAAAAATACCTGTGGATTCTCTCTAGCTATCTTGCCTAGGCTCAAACAACTAGCCTTCTGGAGGACATCCTGTCTTGTTTCTCACCAAATAACTAAAACACTCTTCCATTGGCTTTAGGGGTTTTTTTGGCCAAAGGTCCTCAGGAGGTCATCTTACTCTCTGAATTTAACAAATATAGGGGCACCTGGGTGGCTCAGTCAGTTAAGCTTCCGTCTTCGGCTCAGGTCATGATCTTACAGTTTGTGGGTTTGAGCCCCACATCGGGCTCTGTGCTGACAGCTGAGAGCCTGGAACCTGCTTCAGATCCTGTATCTCCCTCTCTCTCTCTGCCTCTTCCCTGCTTGCGCTCTGTCTCTCTCTCTCTCTCTCTCTCTCTCTCTCTCTCTGTCTCTCTCTCAAAAATAAATAAACTTTAAGGAACATTAACAAAAGTAAAACATGAGAAGGGTTCCTAAGCAATATGTACTCTTATACAAAGCAAATAGCAAAATGCTTACTGGCTGCACAGTAAAGAACTTTCATTTAAAGTCTTAGTCTTTGGAGCACCTGGGTGGCACAGTTATTTGAGCATCCCACTCTGATTTCAGCTCAGGACATGATCCCAGGTTTGTGGGACCAAGCCCCCTCTGGGTCTCTGTGCTGAGCATGGAGCCTGCTTGGGATTCTCTCTCTACCTCCCCCTCTGCCTCTCTCCCCTGCTCGCTCACTCTTTGTGTCTCTGAAATAAAAAAAAATAAAGTTTTAGTTTTGGGGTGTCTGACTGGCTCAGTTGGTAGAGCATCCAACTCTTGACATCAGGGTCATGAATTTGAGCCCCATGTTGGGTGTGGAGCCTACTTAAAAAAAAAAAACTCTAGTCTTAAAACTATCTGATATAGAAGACAAGTTCAAAAATACCCTGCCTTGCGTGCTGCTTCCTAATTTCAAATAATGTTAAGGAGTTAAGTCTGAAACTTGCCTGGCCCTAAATCCTAGACCAGCATTAGTAAATTTGAATATTTTTATTATGAAACTTCTCATTTCCAATGATTGTAGAAACATGTGGTCTACTTTAACACAAAAGCCTAGAGGTGAAAGTAACAATGATTTATTTTTTTTCTTGCCTCATTCTTAGAATAATACATTATTTCATAGTGGTACAAACTTAGACCATATATATTGTGGTCTATCTCTTCCTGTTTGGGTTTTAGGCCCTGCTGGCACTGTGCCTAGTAGAAGTGGTAAACAAAGCAATATCATTTTTTCTTCCTAATTAATAAGAAGGTAGCAATTTATTTTTAGGAACACAGAAAATAGAATGTACACATTTATTTAAGTTGTGAATAGCATGACACCCTCGAGGTCCATCCACTTTGCTACGAATGGCCAGATTTCATTCTTTCTCATGGCCATGTAGTATTCCATTGTATAGATGAACCACATCTTCTTGATCCATTCATCAGTTGATGGACATTTAAGCTCTTTCCATGATTTGGCTATAGTTGATAGTTGTGAATAATACCACGAAAAGAAGCATTGGTGGGAAAAGCCTAAGAAATTAGGATGCTGATATATTAAATCATGCAGATGAATGACATTTTAGTCAAATGTATTAATTATTCAATATGTAGTTTCTGTGTTCTTAAAGGAGATTCATGCCTGAGAAAGAAACGGTGATATGGTAAAATATGGTAATGTTTACTTATAAATATGATATTATTACATACTGTTACTAGTGAACTTTCTATCTCTTAATCTGGACTAGTTAGTCTGCCTCATGTAAACTACAGATTGCCAAGTTGTTCCTTTTATAGGCTTTTTGGTAGCCAGAGAGAAAATCTCTTTTCCCTTGTCACAGGCTACACCCTGCTTTAGCCACTGAGCAAAGGCACGTACGCAGGGGAATGTGGAGGGCTCAAAATGGAGTGTCCTCTTGTCGAGGAGAGAAACAACACTTCTCCTATTAAATGGGCCACGAATGCCATCTTCATATATAAAAGACAGTATATGTTGTCTTTGAACCATGTTCATGACCTTGAGATTGCCAGAACCCTTAGCATCTTTATTCCTACCAGCCACTCCTCTTCTACATAGAGTATACATTCATTTAGCCCTGAATTCTCAATTCCTGATACCACAAAAGGTGTTAATCTTTCCTCGAAGGGTCACAATGGGTTCTGGTAAATCATAAAACTGATGTTCTGGGAATAATTGCTGTAATTGCTGTTCTAACAGAGTTCTTTGTGTCTTTGTATCTATGGAGGGAAGGAAAATTTTTTCCCTTTACTAATTGTCTTTCCTCCTCCTTTAAGTGCCAGTTTCATTTAGTGGGACTATTTCAAAACTACTCTTTAGAAAATAATTTCTGTCATTCTTTATAATATCTAATTCTTATGGGGCTCATTATACAGGTTTTCCAGTGCTGCTTTCTATCTGTGTGACCCACAAACAACATTTTCTCTTCTCCATTTGCACATCTACTTTTGCTTTAATCTCCATCCCTTTATCTGTTGTTACCTTTAGGTCTATCATAAAATCACTTTAAATCCAATAAATAAAAACCTATTTTATAAGTGCTCAGTTCTTGAGGCACCTGGGTGGCTCAGTCGGTTAAGTGTCTGACTTCAGGTCAGGTCATGATCTCACAGTTTGTGGGTTCGAACACAGTGTCAGGCTCTCTGCTGTCAGCACAGAGCCTGCTTTGCATCCTCTGTCTCCCTCTCTCTCTCTGACTCCCCCTTCAAATATCAATAACCATTTTTTTAAAAGTGCTCAGTTCTCAGGGCGCCTGGGTGGCTCTGTTGGTTAGGCGTCTGACTTCGTTTCGGGTCATGATCTTGCAGTTTGTGGGTTTGAGCCCCACATGAGGCTTTGTGCTGACAGCTCAGGGCCTGGAGTCTGTTTCAGATTCTATCTTCTTCTCTCTCTCCTCCTCCCCCACTCATTCTCTCTCTCTCTCTCTCAAAAATAAAAATAAACATAAATTTTTTTGTAAAAAAAATTGCTCAGTTCTCAGTGTTGGAAGAATACTAATGCTGAGAAACTGGCTGTGAGAACCCACCTAACATGGCCTCGAGGCAGCTTAGCCCTAACAAACCAGTAACGCCAGAGGTAAGAACTCCCAACTCAGCATTTCAGATGAGTTCACCAATGGAATCAATGATCTTTTTAGCTCCTCTCCAGTTGCTCTGGTTCATGGAGCAGTCTGCTCAGGCTGCCATAACACAATACCAGACTGAGTGGCTTAAATGACAGAAATGCATTTTCTTACACTCTACAGACTGGAAGTCCAAGATTAAGGTGCCAGCATGGTTGATTTCTACTGAGAGGGGTCTTCTTTGTCTGTCAAAGGCCACCTTCTCACTGTATCCTCACATGGCCTTTCCTCTACACAGAAACAGAAAGATCTTTAGTGTCTATTCCCCTTTTATTTCAATGTTTTATTTTTGAGAGAGAGCAAGAGCAAGCAGGTGAGGGGCAGAGAGAGAGAGGGGAACAGAGGATCCAAAGCAGGCTCCATACTGACAGCAGAGAATCCTATGTCCTTGCTGATAGCGGACAGCCCGACACAGGGCTCAAACCCATGAACTGCGAACCTGAGTGGAAGTTAGATGCTTAACCAATTGAGCTGCACCAGTAGGCGCCCCACTATTCCCCTTCTTAAAAGACCACCAGTCCTGTCCAATTAGGGCCCCATCCTTATGACCTCATTTAACCTTAATTACCTCCTTGAAGGCCTGCCTCCAAATATAGTCACATTGGGGGTTTAGGCCTTCAACATAGGATTTTGAGGAGATAAATTTCAGTCCATAACAGTACTTTTCTACTCTATCCTTGAATCTCATCCTTCCTCCTCCCCATAGTATTACTTACCATGACATGACTTTTGAGTGGCCTTAATTGTACTTGACTTTACACCCTCTTGACTCTATATTCCAAGTTCTTGGTTCCTTTGCCTCCATGGTTCAGGTACCACTTCTGTACATCTGACTGTGTGTTTAGACTATAAAATGACTTGCCTCCCCAGCAATTTCCTCAGTAGACAGACTTTTCTAAGAAATGGTAGAATGATTTTCATTTGATGGTAATGTCCTAGTTGAATTCCCTGAGAGATTAGTGAACCTTGCCCACTACCTACCTCCTATACACTCACTCCCACACAGACACATGGCCTGCTCCTCCCTGTCCTGGCCACAATCAATTGCTCTAACACTAAACTCCAGTCAGTAGGCCCTGCCCTGTCCTGCCTGACTTCTTTGAATGCCACATCAACATCAAACAAATCATATTCCTTACAGTTCTGTTTATTTGTTTTCGATAATAACCAAAGTACCATGGCCATTCAGTGGTGACCCATAAAAACTACAACTTCAGGTTTTTGGAAGGACAAAGTTATTTTTTTAACAATGAAACTGAATCTGAAGCCTGAAGTTAAGCACTGACAACACTATCATGAAATCACTGACAACACTATCATGAAATCACTGTCAACACTATCATGAGATTTGTTTAAATTAATTCTTTTTTCATGTTTTATTAAATTTTAATGTATCATTATGCCCACCTACCGCGAATTATATTTTCTTTAAGTTGAGCCATATATATGTCAGATGATACATCGCCACACTCTAACTTTATATAACAGAGAAAATGTCTCCATGGTTTTGTGATATAGTTTCTCCCATAATAGTTTTCGGACTCTTTTCACTATCAGGTTTTATGGAAATTTCAAGTAAATGGCTTAGATTCTTGAGGGATAAGAGGGTGGGGTAGGTAAAGGAGAAAAAGTATTTCTAGTGAGAAAAAGAATCCTCTGAAGAACTTTGTACACGAATGAATCCCAAAGAGAGAATTGAAATTGATGTCTCTGGGGCAAAACCGCTCATATAGCCGTAGGCAAAATTCTACCTACCTATCTGAACATATCTAGTTGATGAGAGACTATGTTGCTTGCGATTCTTCTGTATTCCCAAATGTGCTTAACTTAGATTTCTATATCCTTTGTGCTTTCGGTGGAAATGCTCCAGGAAGAATTGCAGTGATTTAAAAATAGATACATGCCACACTTTTCTTCCCATATTTCAGTGGCAATTGACTGCATACTATTTGAGAAATTCGAGTTCCAAAATATCCTAAACCTGCATTGAAAATAAACAAACAAAAATCTATGAGTTCCGTGAACTCATTGCTAATGTACAGCTCTGGAAAACCAAAATTTCACTTGTATCTGTCACAAAATCCAGAAAAACATCAGTGCTTGATGCCTCAGTGTCTGAATAGCTGCCTAATGCTGAAGGATGAATAAATTTATCTTCAGAATTATCATTTCTTTATAGCTCATTATTTCTTTAACTGAAAAGATTATCAAAAGAATGTGTATGTTACAAGAAGATCGCTATGACAAACCCTTTTGTACGGATTTCTTTTCTTTTTAATGTTTTCCACATTGATTATAAAAATAATGTATATTCATTTAGCAAATTTTATAAAAATGTATAAAGAAAAAAAATTCATAACCTACCATCTTGAGATGATCACTGCTAACATTCCAGCAAACATCTTTCTGAATATTTCTATAAATTTTGTACAGTTGAAATATATTACATGATTATTGTATTATTTTAATTAAGATTATACCATAAGTATTTTCTTATGTTATTAAAAAGTTTTTAATATTAAAAGGCTATGTCATATTCTATCATATAGACATCCCATAAGTTTTTAAACATTCCCTTCATGTTGCAAACTTAGGTTGCTTTTAATTTTTAATTGTTGTAAATAGTACTATGATAAACATCTTCATACTCAAATTTTTGTCCGGTTTTCTCATTATTTCTTCAGGGTAAATTTCTAGAAGTGGAACAATTGGATGAATAAGAATCATTTTTAAAAACAAGATGACTTAATGTTAGGTTTCTAATCTCTTTGGGTTTGCAGATACCTCTGAGAATCTGATGTAAATTTTGCCCGTTTCCAAAGAATGCTAATTACACTGTTCCCTTCATATAAACACAATATAAAATGTTTTTTAAAGTATCTCTCTCACTTGTGAAAACACATTAAAACTCTGAAAATAAAGAAAGCAAAATTTGATTTTACTCAAAAGTAAATTTCAATGAGATGTCTTTGTTTCAAATAGGAGTTTAAAATTTAGATGACAACACATGCAGTTTGAGTCACCAAATGACTTTTGATGGCCACAAGTACTGAAAACCCTGACTCTCAAAATTATGTAGAATAACAAAAGAAATCACTCAGCTTTGCCAGATGAAAAAGAGTCTCAGAATTCTCCAAGATTCTTCCAATTAAAATTATGTCCCAGTATGTCCTTTGTTCTCAAACGAATAAAGCCACCTTTTGTCAGAATATACTTTGTTGATGAGGTCCATTTCACTACGGGAGGGTTTATAAATCGATGCTTCAATTTCAACATCTTCTGAGCAGGAACTTTAAAAGCACTCAGTGATGGTTTTAGGCATGCTCAAATTTCTGACTGTAGAAAAACTGATCAAGCTTTGCAGTCTTGGCTCCACCCAGCAGAAGGCATCTGCCCAACGTTACCCAGTTTGTAGACTTGCCTGTTTGTAATCCCCTCTTCCAGAACAGCAAGCTTGGCAAAAACAACAACAATAAAACTTGTAAATTCTTTTCCATGCCAACCATAATGGCAATTGCAGGACCTTGAATGAAAAGATTTCTCTTAATCTTGTGGCCAAATATCATCAAAGAAGCCAAACTATCATTCTATAAGTGAGAAATAAACAAACAAACAAATAAATAAACAAATTTAACTTCATCGTATATTTCAATCAAGCATGTTAGGACTTGGTTTTCAGGAAACCAGCAAAATCCAATATAGTAAAAATTTCAAATTCTGTTTGCATTTCTCCACAAAGGCTCTTGGGGGGGAAAAAGGTGATTCAAGGTTTAGGCTTTCAGGAAATTGACAAATTCTACAATACCATAGCTCTAGAAAAAAAAAAAAGACAGAAGGGGAGAAGTCTCCTGATGCTAGCATATGGGACACCACAAAGATGTCAATTTAGCTTATGTATGGCAGTGTACATAGTGACTGGGCTTGCTGTTGAGTGAACGTTTGTGCCCCTCCAAAATTCCTGAATCTAATCTCCAATGTGTATTTGGAGGTGGGAACACTGGGAGGTCGTGAGAGCAGAGCCCTCATGAATGGGATCAGTGCCCTTATAGAAGACACTCCAGAGATCTTCCTTGCCCCTTCCCCATATGAGGGATCAGTGAGATGTCCATCTATGAACTGGGTAGCAGGTTGTCACCAGACGCCAAACCTCACCAGACATAGAATCTGCTGGCACCTTGATCTGGAAATTCCTAGTCTCTAGAGCTGTAAGAAATAAACTTCCGTTGTTTATAAGCCACCTAGTCTATGGTACTTTGGAAAATCTGATGTATGGTCAAGACTTGCAGATATTCGAGCTGTATAAAGACTACCAAGATCCTTTTTCCATATTGAAGTTTTGCTTGGCAAATAAGCATTTTAAAGACATAAACAACATTTGAGTCACTAAAAAGGGGCTCCCAAAATAGGGATTCTTTTATAGCATTAAATGCTTATAACATATAAATACCAGATGTAGTCTGCACTAAGAGATGTGAGTTCCAGTTCTTGCTGGAAGCAAATATTTTAGCTGTCTATTTCTTCATGTCCCATTTCAAAATATTAGAAAACAAATCATCAAAGTATGGAGTTGATGGATTTGAGAGAATTACTGTCTGTATTTTTCTGGTTTTCTCTAACTCACAATCCAGTTCAATCTTTATCAGAGCACATGACTTCACCAAATCCCTCAAAGTATATGTGACTTCTTTTGGTTGGCAGTGCCATAAGCATTCCTGTAGGAAAATACTAGAAAAGCTTTTGTGTTGAGGCAAATTCAAGCGTTGGTTATTTCCTTGTCTTTTCAAATTGAGCTATCTTTTTAAAAAAAATCTACACTGTTGGCTTCGAGTTTCCTGGACAAAATTTTTGACATATAGGAAGCATTATGGCTTTGCGTCACATCCTATTCAGTAAAGAAAGTGAAACCAAAGTATACCTTAAGTATTTTAATACATTATTTTAATTTTTTTTTGCATTTTCCAGCTTAGGCTCAAGGAGATATCAACAACAATATATGCTTTATTGTAAACTAAGTTTTCCTTAATTGGAACCAACATTAAATTATATGAAAAGTCAGAGCAGGGTAATATTACCTGATAGTGACATTTCATTCAACCCTACAGTTAATAACATAATTTTTTTTTGAGAGACAGAGAAAGACAGCACAAGCAGGGGAGGGTCAGAGAGAGAGGGAAACACAGAATCCCAAGCAGGCTCCAGGCTCTGAGCTAGCTGTCAGCACAGAGCCCGACGCGGGGCTCGAGCCCACGAACCGTGAGATCGTGACCTGAGCCAAAGCCAGACGCTTAACCGACTGAGCCACCCAGGCCGCCCCAGTTAATAACATAATTTGTATAAGATATTTCAAAACAATTTTCAAAATGAAAGGAAAAAATATATACCCACACATATAAGTACACACATCTATAGACACATATATATTTTATACATTATCACACTTAGTAAGATTATTTGAATACAATTTAAAAAAAATTTTAATCTTTATTTATTTTTGAGAGAAGAGAGAGACAGAGTGTGAGTGGGGGAAGGCAGAGAAAGAGGGAGACACAGAATCTGAAACAAGCTCCAGGCTCTGAGCTGTCAGCACAAAGCCTGACGTGGGGCTTGAACTCACAAACTGTGAGATCATGACCTGAGCCAAATTCAGGCGCTTTACCGACTGAGCCACCCAAGCACTCCTGAATACAATTTTTTAAAGATTTTTTTAATGTTTATTTATTTTGAGAGAGACAGAGGGAGGGAGATGAGCAGGGGAGGAGCAGAGAGAGAGGGAGAGAGAGAGAGAACAGAGCCTGATGAAGGGCTCCATCTCAGGAACAATGAAATCATGATCTGAGTCTAAATCAACAGTTAGACGCTTAACAGACTGAGCCACCCAGGTGCCCCTAAAGATTTTTTAACTGATCTTTATACCCAACATGGGACTCAAACTCACAACCCTGAGATCAAGAGTTGCACACTCTACCGACTGAGAGAGCCAGGCAACTCTATTTGAATACATTTTTTTCCACATGATTTCCAAAGTAAAGGAGGAAAGCATTGAAGTTTTCTAGATATAGATATTTACACATATGTTTATATATGCTTGTGTGTATATATGTGTATGTTTAACACACATATAATTTTACCTGTTAACAGTTAACAGTGACTGCTATACATCTTAACGGCTCCTGTGAGTATAGCTATATAACAGAGATCACAGAATGAGTGCTCTTAATGAAGACTTAGTCTCATTACTTAAATTGGAGTTATATTCAGTAGACTATAAATTTAGAGGATAAGTAATCCTTTCTATAAATATTTCCATCAAAAATAAAGTGATTTTCAAAATGTACAGATGTGCTTCTTCAGTTTTCATTGGTTGGAACTGTCTTACATTAAAAGCGTCACAGTTTTTGTACTCTATCATGTCCAACGGCAAAAGGAAATCAATGTATTCTTAGACATTGTCATGGTTTCTCACTTTGGAAGTTTTCTTTTTTTTAATTTTTTAATGTTTTATTTATTTTTTGAGAGAAAGAGAGAGAAAACGAGCTGGGGAGGGGAGAGAGAAAGGAAGACACAGAATCTGAAGCAGGCTCCAGGATCTGAGCTGTCAGCACAGAGCCCAACGCAGGGCTTGAACTCACAAACCACAGGTCATGACCTGAGCTGAAGTCGGAAGCTTAACTGACTGAGCCACTCAGGCACCCCATCACTTTGGAAGTTTTCTAACTTAAGCTAGGTTCATTGTAAACAAAAGCAATCATCCATGATTATAATAGCTGGATACATTTTTCTCTTATTCCTAACAAGGGAGATAATTCTAGATGTCATAAAGTGGCAATAATAAGGATCATATACTGATGGTGCTCATTTAACATGTCATGCCACCTATATTAATCAGAATAGTCTGGGTTGATGTTGCAATAACAACCATATCCGTTTTTTAAAGTTTATTTATTTATTTTGAGTGAGAGAGAGTGAGAGAGGGGCAGAGGGAGAGGGAGAGAGGGAATCTCAAGCGGGTTCTGTGCTGTCAGAGCAGAGCCCAACGTGGGGTTAGATCCCACAAACTGTTGAGATGAGTTCCTGAGATCATGACCTCAGCTGAAATCAAGAGTCGGCTGCTTAACTGACTGAGCCACCCAGGCGCCCACCAACAACCACATCTTAATAACCTAACCCAGAAAATGTGTAGTTCTCATTCCCACGGACTCCAGTCTGCATCAGGGCAACTCTCCAGGACAGTTTTCCTCCATGTCATGGTAATTCCCACAATAATTTGACTAGACCCCTGTGATAATTTGACTCAGCCATTTTAACAGAAATTTCCACAATCGCCAAGGAAGATAAGTGAGAGCTGGAGAATTGCGCACTATGTCGTAAATGTTTCAGTCTGGACGTAGCACACACCTTTGTCTGCTCAGCCACTTGACCAGAAATAGGAACATGACCCTACCTACATGTGAGGGATCTAGGAAGTATGGTCTTACAATTAGAGGAGAACAGAACTGGATATTGGTGAGTATTAATAATGTCTACTATGCCATTCTAGACTACATTAGAATGAAGCAATACGTTAATAATATTCTTCAAAGAAGTAAGAAGAAAACCAAAGACACTATAAGGATATTTTGGACCCTCGTTAAAGACTCCTGATTTACATTCCAAAATTATAAATCCAACTTTCACTCAATTTATTCCAGTATGAAGGAGAATTATTTAACAGATTTAACATGAATTTTCTGCTCCATTTTCAACTCCACCATTTACTAACCATGTGAGCGTGTGTTCTTGGACAAATAAATTAATATTTTTAATCTCTGATTTTCTTATCCAGCTTCCACAGCACATGGAAAATGAACTGGCACTGCCAGTGGCACATACCAGCTGCTTAATAAATACGAATTCCTTTCTCTATCTCTTTTTCCTTCTTCCCTTCACCTTTCTAAATATCAGCATTTTGCAAGGAAAAGAAAGAGCTTTTGTGGTTATGAGATTGAATTCTGAAAATACAGTGTTTGTATCTTAGCTGCCACTCACTAGTGTGTAATCTTGGGGAAATTACTTAAATCTCTCTGAGCTTCAATGTCCTCAACTGTACAATAAGGGCCAATATAGGACCTACCTCATAGAATTTTTAGAGGGATTAAATTATATGATGTATACAGAATATTTAACAGATTTCTCAATAAATGTTAGCAATCACTATTATTATCATGATAATTATTAACAATGTGGTGTGTTTGCAGATTTATGTCAGAAGTTTGGCCTGCTCAAAAGACATGAATAGACACTTTTCCAAAGAAGACATCCAGATGGCGAACGGACACACAAAAAGATGCTCAACATCACTCATCATCAGGGAAATAGGAATCAGAACCACAGTAAGATACCACCTCACATCTGTCAGAATGGATAAAATTAACAACCCAGGAAACAAATGATGTTGGTGAGGACACAGAGAAAGGGGAACCATTTTGCATTGCTGGTGGGAATGCAAAGTGGTGTAGCCACTGTGGAAAACAGTATGGAGGTTCCTCAAAAATTAAAAATAGAACTACCCTATGATCCAGCAATTGCACCACTAGGTATTTATCCAAAGGATACCAAAATGTTGATTCGAAGTGAAACATGCACCCCAATGTTTATAGCAGCACTATCAACAATAGCCATATTATAGAAAGAGCCCAATGTTCATCAACTGACAAATGGATAAAGAAAATGTGGTGTATATGTATATATATATATATACACACACACACAATGTATGTATGCATGTGTGTATATATATATATAATGGAATATTACTCAGTGATCAAGAAGAATGAAATCTTGCCATTTGCAATTATGTGGATGGAACTAGAGTGTATGATGCTAAGCGAAATAAGTCAGTCAGAGAAATACAAATACCATATGGTTTCACTCATATGTGGAATTTAGGAAACAAAACATGAACACAGGGGTAGGGAAGCAAAAATAATATAAAAACAGAGAAGGAGATAAACCATAAGAGACTCTGAAATACAGAGAACAGACTGAGGGTTGCTGGAGGAATATTGGGTGGGGGGATGGGCTAAATGGGTGATGGGCATTAAGTAAAATACTTGTTGGGATGAGCACTGGGTGTTATATGTAAGTGATGAATCACTAAATTCTACTTCTGAAATCATTATTATACTTTATGTTAACTAACTTGGATTTAAATAAAATAAATAAATTAATTTAAAAAAAGAAGTTCAGCCTGCTTAAGCCAAGCTATAGAAAATGCATTATAAATAGTTATTCAAAACATAATCCATAGACCAGCAGAATCAGCCTCATTTAGGAGCTTTTTAGAAATGTAGACCCTCAATTCCTGTTGCAAATTTACAGAATCAGAATCCATAGTTTAAAAAGATTCTCAGGTGGTTCTTTATAGACACTGAAGTTTGCGAAGCACCACCGCCCTAATATATGGATGGGTTGAGTGTTTTCATGTGATGTCCATATTATCAGAGTGATGACAAATAGGACATCCAGGAAGATAGCACATTGTTTTGAAAAGGACATTGGGAATCAGAAAATCAACATTTAAATTCCAACTATTCCACTGACAAACTGATTACCTTATAGAAACCATTCGATTTATTTTAGGGTTTTTTTCCCCCTCATTTACAAAATGAAAAGTTAAACTCACCTGTGGTTCTTAACCAGGAAGATACACTAGAATTTATACGCAATATCTGACACACCTGGGACACATGAAAATTCTGATTTATTAGGTCTACCACGGTATCAAAACTAGGGGCAGCTGCTTTTATATGGAAATCTCTGTAATTGGAGAAGGCACAGTTGTAAGATAGACACAGAAAAGAACAGAGAGTGGGAACCTGGAAGCCAACATGTATCAAGCAACAGGCTTTAACAGGTGCTCTGGTACAAGGACAAAATCCCATTAATAGGGCAGGTTGGAGTGCTACAATGCTTGGTGTTCTTGTAGGAATAAAAGACATTATGTGGGGCAAGTAATTAGTCTAGTCCCAGGCACAGAATAGACTCTCAATAAACTTTCCTTTTCTTTCCCATTTCCCTCCTTGAGGGCGCTCCTAATTCATTTCAGAGGAGTCTAATCAATTTCCACATGGCACACCCTATGCCAACTCTTCTAGATGAAACAAACTGGATATTCTCAAAAACAAACAAAAACACCTAGTAAGTAATTTGGGCAAATAAAACAGAACAATGGACATAATGTCTCACTTTATTAAGAGTTCTGATATTTTAATACTAAGACTCCAGATGGGCCATATAAATAGACGGAGCCCTCGCAAAATGAAAACGTAGGGACTCCTTTTTCAAAAAGTATTAAGAATTTCAAGACGGTGATAGCAGAGCATTTAACCAAGTTTAGGTTCCTTCTGCACAATGGGCCTTGTGTAAATGCACAGGTCAGATGCCCTACAAAACGCTGAACCCTGGATTTGAGGACCAAAGACCTGGAAAATATGCTAGATTGGCAACTTTCTTGCTGGTTGAACTGAATCCCATCACTTTACTTCTCTGAGCCTTAATTTCCACAACTGTAAAAACAGCTCTGATATCTTATGGCTCCATGACACACCTTGTAATTTCCTAGAAAATATGTTGTTTAGTTTTTCATTTTTTTGAATAATTTTTAAATGGCATTAAGCCCATGAAACAAACTCATTCAGGATTTTGTTTCTCCCTCTGACCTGTCTTTTATGTAATTTATGTCACTCATCAGGAAATACAGGGCTAATATAACTAATAAAAAATATTTTCCCAATGTCTGAGTGCAAAGAGTCCAGACTTTCAGATGAGAGGGATTATTGGGATTAGCCATCCAAGCAGTTGCAGTTTCTGGTGCTCCCCTGGAAGAAGGCTGCAGATTTGCATGGAAAAATCATAAAGATAAATACCAAGGTCTAACGATAATATCCATGCATTATTTGGACTCATCTCAATTATCTGAAGCATTCAGTCTTACTGATGGCTTTTTTCCCATTATATTAAATTTGCTATAGAGTAAAACAATGACTGCTTCATAAATACAAGGCTACTTGAATGTTCATCCTACCCCTTGTTATCAAGACTTTCACTCTATATATAGACCAATCGAAGAAGAGAATTTGGAAAAGCACCAGTGAAACAGAAGCTTAGCATGTGTGACCAAGGTTAACTCAAAATTACTAGAAGGGAGACAGGAAAGAAAAACGTTAATCCATACCCCCTGCAAGGGATTTTTTAAAAATGAGCAAAAAGCTTGATTTAAAACAACCTCCAAGTCAAAAAGACTATTTGAACAAAAGCAACACTTGAACAAGATGAAACAGAATACCCCAGGCAGAACAGAAATGGTATCCACTGGAAAGCTAATGTTCCCCGAAGAAGGAAATTCCCCAGAAATTCAGAACAAAGATAAAGGCATAAAGAATCAAAGTGCACATTAAGAATATTAAATTCTACTAAATGAGCAAAGTGCTTGATTCATAAACAAGCACAGTAAGGAAGCTCTCTACTGAATACTGTGTTCTGCCAGAAAATGTAGGCAGTGAATACATTCAAACAGGCACGCATGGCCACACAGAGACCAACACCTTACTATAACATCTTCAGTGTTCATGGGATGAGACCATATTTAAAATGAAATTGTCTCAGGGTGCCTGCGTGGGTCAGTCAATTGAGCATCCAATTCTTGATTTTGGCTCAAATCATGATCCCAGGATCAAGCCCCTTCTGGCTCTGCACCGAGCATGGAACCTGCTTTAGATTCTCTCTCCTCTCTCTCTCTCTCTCTCTCTCTCTCTGTCTCTCTCTCTCTCTCTCTCTCTCTCTTCTCTCCCTCCTCCTCCTCCTCCTCCTCCTCCTCCTCCTCTCCCCAGCTGGTGTGCATACGTACACCTTCTCTCTACAAAAAAAAAAAAAAAAAAAAGTAAAGAAAAGAAAAGAAATGGTCTCACAAAGGGGTTGCTATGGACTGAATCGTGCTCCCCCAAAATTCATATGTTAAAGCCATAATCCCCAATGTGACAGTATTTGGAGTCAGGGCTTCTGGATGCAATTTGGTCTAGATGATGTCATGAGGATGGAGCCCCCAAGATGTGATTATAAGACCAGACCTTTTCCTCTCTGCCATGTGAGGGCACAGCAAGAAGGTGCCATCGGCAAGCTGGAAGAAGGTCTCACCAGATACCCATACTGCTTGTATGTTGATGGTGGACTTCCCAGCTTCCAGAACTGTGAGAAATAAATGTTTGTGGTTTAACCCACCCAGTCTATGTTAGTTGTTATAGCAGCTTGAGGTGATGAAGACAAGGATTCTTTTCATGCTCTCAGAAATAACACTTACCCTCTATATCCAGAAATCAGGAAACATGTAGCTAGAGCTAAACTAAGCTGTTTGTATGGTTTTTAATATTTTGGTGAATATCATTGATTTTTATGTTGGCTTCAATTTATCAAATGTATATTGAGTACCTAATATTTAAACAAACTCTTGTCATTGCATTAATGATTAAGAATAAAGGAAATTGTTGTTTGCCTCCAGGGTGTCTGTATTTCAAAAAACATTGGAGAATGCAAACCACTCATCTCAAAGGAATGATTCTCTAATGGTGGGATTGCTCACACTAAAAAGGAATGGGTAGGTACTATTTTTAGACACATGGGAGTTTTCACTATGCTTCTAAAATCACATTGGAAGTCTCTCTTATGGTTTTCTTCCCTCTCTTTTTTTTTCTTTCCCCTATGTTCATCTGTTTAGTTTCTTAAATTCCACATATGAGTGATATCAAATGGTATTTGTCTTTCTCTGACTGACTTATTTCCCTTAGCATAATACCCTCTAGCTCCATCTGTGTCATAGCAAATGGCAAGATATCACTCATTTTTATGGCTGACTAACATTCCATGTGTAAAACTACCACATCTTCTCTATCCATTCATTAGTCGATGGACATTTGGGCTCTTTCCATAATTTGGCTATTGTTGATAGCGCTGCTATAAACATTGGGGGTGCATGGTGCCCCTATGAATCAGTCTTTTTGTATCCTTTGGTGAAATACCTAGTGGTGCAACCGCTGGGTTGTAGGATAGTTCTATTTTTAACATATTGAGGAAACTCCATACTGTTTTCCAGAATGGCTGTACCAGTTTGCCTTCCCATCAACAGTGTAAGAGGGCTTCCCTTTCTCCTAACCAACATCTGTTGTTCCCTGAGTTGTTCATTTTAGTCATTCTGATAGGTGAGAGGTGGGATCTCATTGTAGTTTTGATTAGTATTTCCCTGATGATGAGCAATGTTGAGCATCTTTTCATGTGTCTGTTAGCCATCTGGATGTCTTCTTTGGAAAACTGTCTATTCATGTCTTCTGCCCACTTTTTAACTGGATTGTTTTTGGGTGTTGAGTTTGATAAGTTTTTATGGATTTTGGATACTAACCCGTTAACAGATACGTCATTTGTAAATATCTTCTCCCATCTCTATGGTTGTCTTTTAGTTTTCTTGACTATTTCCTTTGCTGTGCAGAAATTTTTATCTTGATGAAGTCCCAGTAGTTCATGTTTGCTTTTGTTTCCCTTCCCTCAGGAGACATATCTAGTAAGAAGTTGCTATGGCTGATGTCAAAGAGGTTGCTACCTGTGTTGTCCTCTAGGATTTTGATGGTTTCTGTCTCATATTTAAGTCTGTCATCCATTTTAAATTTATTTTTGCGTGTGGTGTAAGAAAGTGGTTCAACTTCATTCTATATGTCACTGTCCAGAAAAAAAAAGAGTCTTTTATCCATTGGAAAAAGATCAATTGACCATATAGTTCTGGGTCCATTTCTCGATTTTTTATTCTATTCCATTTATTTATGTGTCTGTTTTGTGCTAGTACCATACTGTCTTGATGACTACAGCTTTGTAATGCAGCTTGAAGTTTGAATCATATGGCCTCCAGCTTTGCTTTTCTTTTTCAAGATTGCTTTGGCTATTTCAGGTCTTTTGTGGTTCCACACAAATTTTAGGATTGTTTGTTCTAACTTCGTGAAAAATGCTGGTGGTATTTTGATATGGATTGCATTAAATGTGTTGATTGCTTTGGGTAGTATAGACATTTTAACAATATTTGTTCTTCCAATCCATGAGCATGGAATATTTCTCCATTTCTTTGTGTCCTCTTCAATTTCCTTTGTAAGTGTTCTATAATTTTCAGAGTACATATCTTTTACCTCTTTGGTGAAGTTTATTCCTAGGTTTCTTATAGGTTTTAGTGCAATTATAAATGGGATTAATCCCTTGATTTCTCTTTCTGCTGCTTTATTATTGCTGTATAGAAATGCCACAGAGTTCTGTACATTGATTTTGTATCCTGTGACTTTACTGAATTTATGTATCAGTTCTAGCAATTTTTTGGTGGAGTCTTTTTTAAGTTTATTCATTTATTTTGAGAGAGAGAGAGAGAGAGAGAGAGAGAGAGACAGAGCAAGCCTGAGTGGACGAGGCACAGAGAGGGAGGGAGAGAGAGAACTCCAAGCTGGCTCCACACTGCCAGCACAAAGCCCAATGTGGGGTTCAATTCCACAATCTGTGAGATCATGACCTGAGCCAAGAACAAGAGTTGGAAACTTAAACAACTGAGCCATCCAGCTGCCCCTTTTTGGTGGAGTCTTTCAGGAGTTTTATGTAGAGTATCATGTCATCTGCAAATAGTGAAAGTTTGACTTCTTCCTTACCCATTTGGATGCCTTGTATTTCTTTTTATTGTCTGATTGCTGAGGCTAGGACTTCCAGTATTATATTAAATAACAATGGTGAGAGTGGAAATCCCTGTATTTTTCCTGACCATGGAGAAAAGGCTTACAGTTTTTCCCCATTCAGAGTTATGTTAGCTGTGGGTTTTTCATATATGGACTTTATGATATTATGTGTATGTTCCCTCTATCTGTACTTTGTTAAGGGTTTTTATCAAGAAAGGATGTGGTTTGTCAAATGCTTTTTCTACATTTATTGAGAGGATCATATGACTTTTATCCTTTCTTTTATTAATGTAGTGTATCACACTGATTGATTTATGAATATTGAACCACACTTGTAGCCCAGGAATAAATCCCACTTGATCGTAGAGAATGATTTTTTTTAAAGAGAGAAAGAAGAGAGCATGCCTGAGCAGAGGAGGGGCAGAGAAAGAGAGGGAGAGAGAGAACCCCAAGCAGACCCCGTGTGGAGCCCCACATGGGGCTTCATCCCACAAACTATAAGAACATGACCAGAGTCTGAATCAAGAGTCAGTTGCTTAACTGACTGAGTCACCCAAGAGCCCCCATAATGAATTATATTCTTTTAATGTACTGTTAGATTTGATTTGCAGGGATTTTGTTGAGAATTTTTGCATCCATGTTCATCAGGCATATTGACCTGTAATTCTCCTTTTTAGTGGGGTCTTTGGTTTTGGAATTAAGGCAATGCTGGCCTTATAGAATGAGTTTGGAAGTTTTCCTTCCATTTTTATTTTTTGGAACCCTTTGAGAAAAATAGGTATTAACTCTTCTTTAAATATTTGGTAGAATTCCACTGGGAAGCCATCTGGCCCTGGACTTTTGTCTCTTCTCTTTTCTTTTTGATAAATCTGGCTAAGGTTTTATCAATGATATTAATTCTTTCAAAGAACCAGCTCCTAAGTTCGTTGATCTGTTCTATTGTGGTTTTTTGTTGTTGTTATTTCCATGTCATTTATTTCTGTTCTAATCTTTACTGTAATTTCCTTTCTCCTGCTTGCTTTAGGCTTCATTTGCTGTTCTATTTCTAGCTTCTTTAAGGTGTAAGCTTAGGTTGCGTATTTGAGATTTTTCTTGCTTCTTGCTGTAGGTCTGCATTGCTATATCCTTCCCTCTTATGACCACCTTTGCTGCATCCCAAAGGTTTTGGAATGTCATATTTTTATTTTCATTTGTTTCTATGAATTTCTTTTATTTCTTGGTTGACCCATTCATTCTTTAGTATGAAGTTCTTTAAACTCCATGTATTTGTGGTCTTTCCAAATGTTATTTCGTGATTGACCTCAAGTTTCAAAGTGTTGTGGTTTGAATATGCATAGTATGATCTCAAATATGCACAGTATTCATCTCAAACTTTTTATACTTGTTAAGTCCTGATTTTTGACCCAGTATATGATCTATTGTGCAGACTGTCTCATGGGCACTCGAAAAGAATGTGTATTCTGCTGCTTTAGGATGAAATGTTCTGAATATATTCGTTAAGTCCATCTGGTCCTATATGTCATTCAAGGCCACTGTCTCTTTGTTGATTTTCTGTTCAGATGATCTGTCCACTGCTGTAAGTGAGACGGTAAAGTCCCCTACCATTATTGTATTATTATATTTGTTATTAACTATTTTATATGTTTGGGTGTCTCAAGTTGGGGCATAAATATTTATAATTGTTAGATCTTCTTGTTGGATAGACCCGTCTATTATGATATATTGCCCTTCTTCATCTTTTGTTACAATCTTAGGCTTAAAATATAGTTTGTTTTGGGGCACCAGGGTGGCTCAGTCTGTTAAGCCTCCGACTTCGGCTCAGATCATGATCTCGCAGTTAATGAGTTCTGGCCTGTGTCGGGCTCTATGTTGGCAGCTTGGAGCCTGGAGCCTGCTTTGGATGCTGTGTCTCCCTCTCTCTCTGCCCCTTGCCCACTCACACTCTGTCTCTGTCTCTCTCTCTCAAAAATAAATATTAAACGATTTTAAAAAATATAGTTTGTCTGATATAAGTATGGCTACTCTGGCTTTCTTTTGATGTTCTTTAGCATGATAAATGTTTCTCCATCCCCTCACATTCAACTTGCAGGTGGCTTTAGGTCTAAAATGAGTCTTTTGTAGGCAGCATATAAATGGGTCTCATTTTTTTGTCCATTCTGATACCCTATGATTGGAGCTTTTAGTTTATTTACATTCAGAGTGATTATTGATAGATAATGTATTTAGTGCCATTGAATTACCTGTTAAGTCATTGTTTTTGGATATGTTCTCCTTTCTAGTCTTTGCCACTTTTGGTCTTTCCCAAAGAGTCCTCTTTAATATTTCTTGCAGGCCTAATTTTGTGTTCATAAACTCCTTTAGTTTTTGTTTGTCTGGGAAACTCTCTATCTCTCCTTCTCTTCTGAATGACAGCCTTGCTGGATACAGTATTCTTAGGTGCATATTTTTCCCATTCAGTATGTTCAATATATCATGCCACTCCCTTCTGGCCTGCCAAGTTTCTGCTGCTGCCCTTAGTTATCTTCCCTTGTACATTTGGGATTTCTTTTATCTTGCTGCTTTTAGGATTTTTTCCTTGTCTCTGTTTCGCAATTTAGCTACAATATGTCTTGGTGTTGGCCTGCTTTTGTTCATTATGATAAGAGTTCTCTGTGTCTCTCCTGGATTTGGATGTCTGTTTCCTTTCTCAAACTAGGGAAGATCAAGCTATAGTTTGCTCAAAGAATCTTTCTACCTCTTTTTCCCTCTTCTTCTTCTGGGACTCCTATGATAGGAATATTACTACACTTTATGGAGTCACTGAGTTCCCTAAGTCTACATTTGTGATGTAACATTTTTCATTCCTTCTTCTTTTCAGCTTCATTATTTTCCATAATTTTATCTTCTATATCACTTATTCCTTCCTCTGCTTCTTCTATCCTTGTGGCCATTACATCCAGTTGGCTTCACATCTAGCTTATAGCATTTTTTATTTTGGCCCAACTAGTTTTAAAGCCTTCTTTTCTCTGCATTAAGGGACTCCCTGGTGTTTTCTATGCTTTTTTTTAGCTGAGCTATGATCCTTATGATTGTTGTTTTCAATTCTAGATCAGGGATATTACTTATATCTGCTTAAATAAGATCTCTGGCCATAACCTTTTCTTGTTCTTTCTTTTTGGGATGAATTCCTCTGTCTTAGTATTTTGTCTCAGTTCCTGTCTTCTTCTGTGTGTTAAGAAAGGCTCTTAAGTTTCCTGTTCCTGAGCATACATCACTTTATTAAAAAGAGTTCATATACTGTCCAGGACCTGGCACTTCAGAAGTGTTTCTGGTGTATGCCATGTGCACTCTGCTGCTGTTTTTTGGCTGCTTTTTCCCTTAGGTCAGTTCTCTGAAGAGTTCGTCCTTGCCTGCAGTGGGAAGTGTTTCGACCTTGTCCAGATTGTGGTGAGTTTTAACTAGGTGTGCTCTGGTATGTTTGTTAAAAGAGACCAGATACTATTTCCTCTAGAGCTGAAACTTTGCAGCACTCTATAGTCAGTAGATTTGGTGTGTGTGGGGGGGGGTGCTGGTCTCTTGGAGGATGAGCCTACTGCTCTGGCTCTCAGGTACACTTGTCCTAGTAAAGAAGCACCTGCAGAGCAGTGAAAGGGGGGCAGAGCTTGGTGTAAGCAGCTGAATCCCCCACTGTTAGTGCTGCTCTGCTCACTGAAGTTGTTCTGTGTTGATGCGTGGAGGGAGGAAAATAGTACCAACCCTCTCCCTCACCCCTAGAGAGGGGAGTTTGCACCTGCTGCTGTCTGGAAAGCCCTCACAGAAGAACAAATGATCTCTCCTCCCAGGTGAGGAGAGGTGTGTCCCAGGTGTCCTCAGATCCTTGCCTTCACCCTGTCTGTCCAGGCCATTTGCCTCCCTGGCAGTGCAGTGTACCTGTGTTTTATTTCAAGGACGCTGGCTGAGTCTCAAAACTCCAAATTTTAGGGGCATCTAGATGGCCTAGCTGGTTAAGCGGCCGACTTCAGCTCAGGTCATGATCTCACTGTGGGTTTGAGACCCATGTCAGGTTCTGTGTTGACAGCTCAGAGCCTGGAACCTGTTTCGGATTCTGTGTGTGTGTGTCTCTCTCTCTGCCCCTCCCCCGCTCGTGCTCTGTCTGTCTCTCTCTCTCAAAAATAAATAATAAACATTAAAAAACAATTTTTTAAAAACTACAAATTTTAAGGACCTGGCATGGCATGGACCCATGCTGGTCCTCTGGGGGAGAGTCTTGCCATGCTGGAGCTGGTGCAGATTTGCACCAGAAGGGTAGTTTCACCAATGCACAGGAGCTTGGATTTTAGAGTAAAGCATAGCAAAAAGACAGCATCCAGCTTAGCTGTCCTCAACAGGTGTCTCTGCCCTTATGCTAAGGAATGGGGCAACACTATGGTGCCCAGCAGCTCTTTATTCCCCTGAGAAGCAATGCTACTTCTCCCAGATGCACTCCAAGAAGAGAGGAAAATCTCTCCCAATGCACCCCAGGGGATCCTCAGATTGTGCCATCTGCTCCCAGGTTTCTGCCCTCTTTCACCACAGTAGCACCACTGAGCCTGCCAGGCTCCACACTGACCAGAGCCCAGACTTCTAAAACTCCAGTGTTTGAGCTCTGTTGATTGTAAAAACTCACAATAATCAGCCCTTCTCCTTTTCACAGTCAATGATTTTGGGGAAGTGTGTTTCTTGTGTGATATCATAAGCTGTTCTCTCTCTCTCTCTCTCTCTGTCTCTGTCTCTGACTCCTGTGATCAGGGCTCTCTCCACTCTGCAGCACCTGCAATCTTTTTCTCACTCGTATCATGTCTCTGCACCTCCTACATTCCATGGTGTGGCCTCCTGTCTCCCTCTAATTGTGCTGTTTGTTCTCAGTCCTCAGATCAATTTCTTGGGGGTTCAGAAAGTTTTGATATTTATCTAGCTGTGTTCAAGGGATGGGGCAAGCATAAGGTCCTCCTACCACTCTACCATCTAGCATGATGAATTTCTAAGTCTAAGATATTACTTAGAACATAAAACAATGGTTATTTTTGTCCATATATATATTATAGGCAAAGGTATTCTTATAGTCTGGTTGTAAAATAATTTATGTTTTAATTTAAAAAATTTTTAATTATTATTTATTTTTGAGCAAGAGAGAGAGACAGAGTGTGAGCAGGGAAAGGGCAGAGAGAGAGCGAGACAGAGAATCTGAAGCAGGCTCCAGGCTCCAGCCATCAGCACAGAGTCCGACAGAAGGCTCAAACGCACTAACTGGGAGATCATGACGTGAGCTGAAGTCGGACGCTTAACTGAGCCACCCAGGCGCCTCTGGTTGTAAAATAATTTAAATCACATTGGAGACATGCTTAGTTTTCTTATGAAGAAGAAGAAATTAATGAAAAAATATCTACAAGGAAGTATTTTGAATTCGAAAGCAATCTTCTGCAATGAATTACTTTTTGAATGAGCAACTTTGGAAAATGTTCACATCAATATGTTTTATTGGGTTTTGTGAATGTGGAAAGGAAAATTGATTAGATTATGTTAGAAAATGAGGGCAGTACTTCCCCACTTCTTGATAAGCTCTAAAATACACATCTCTTTACTTAAAGATGAGCAAAAGGACAGGTATTTTTCAAGTCATTCAGCATTTAAACAGATCAATCTCACTCAAAATCATTGAGATTCAAAGATATTAAATGTTAAAGCAAGGATATTGTTGAATACAGAGCTTACAGTAACAGATCTGTAGCAACACATTAAGACTACGTCTTTGACATATCACTTTTAGTGGATGCCCTTTATAGAAGACCACTTAACTCTGCCCATTTAACAATCCATTCCTTGCCTTCTGCTTTTGAAAGTACATTGGCATTTGCCCTTCTTATTTCTGTAAACAGTGTCATAAAGCTTAATTTCAATCACAAGTTTCAGCAGATCAGAAAATTTTTATCCTTCCATTCTTCTTGTGATGGAAAGAAATATATTATTTTTTCCAGCAGAGAGAAGGGCAATGAGGTAAAGATTTAGTATTCATGATTATGAGTGATTTCTGCAGTTAATCAACTTAAAGTCTTTTTATTTATTTATTTATTTATTTATTTATTTATTTATTTTTAAATGTTTGTTTTTGAGAAAGAGAGAGAGAGAGAGAGACAGAGAGAACACACGAGCAAGGGAGGGGCAGAGAGAGAGAGAGAGAGAGAGAGAGCGAGAATCCCAAGCAAGCTCTGCACTGTCAGCACAAAGCCTGACTCGGGGCTCGACTTCACAAACCGCAAGATCATGACCTGAGCAGAAATCAAGAGTGGGAGCTCAACCAACTGAGCCATCCAGGAGCTCTCAACTTAAGTCTTTTTAAAATGTATTTTTGGCTATATGTTGCAGATATAATTAATGTTAATTGAAGCATATTTTTGAGTTTGTGTTAATTTTAGATAAAATTTTATCATTGGTTAATTAACATTAACAAAATATGAGTGCTATTTATTCATTTAACCATAATTTATAGCAATTTCAAGCATAATGACATCTATCTAAAATTATAAATGGATCATTGTTTTATCAATGTTCATTATTTCATACCATTTATTTTTCTTTTTCAGTACAAATGGAAAATGTATTTAGGGAATGAAAAAATTCAAATTAAAGCTGAACACCCTTTGTATTAGTTTCTTACAGCTGCTACAATAAATTACTATGAACTTGGTGACTTAAAACAACACACATTTGTTCTCTTATGGTTTGGGAGGCTGGAATTGTGAAAACAGTTTTGCTGGGCCTAAATTAAGGTGTTGGCAAATTCATGTTCGTCCAGAGGCTCTAGGGGACATTTTATTCATTGCTTTTTCCAGTTTCTTGGAGTTGCCCACATTACTTGGCTTTTTTTTTAAGGTTTATTTTATTTTTGAGAGAGAGAGAGAGACAGAGTACAAGCAGGGGGAGCAGAGAGAGAAGGAGACACAGATTCCAAAGCAGGCTCCATGCTCAGAGTTGTCAGCACAGAGCCTGACATGGGGCTCGAACTCACAAACCATGAGATCATGACCTGAGCTGAAGTTGGACGCTTAACCGCCTGAGCCACCCAGGCACCCCCACATTCCTTGGCTTATGGCCACATCACCCCAATCTCTCTTTCCATGGTCCTATTGCCTTCTCCTCTTCTGTGTGTCAGATTTCCCTCTGCTTCCCTTTTATACTAATATACATGTGATTACATTTTGGGTGTACCCAGATAATCCAGGATAGTCCCCTTATCTCAAAATTCTTAAAAGCACATCTGCAACATCCTTTTGTGCTATCATCTAAGGTAACATCCACAGGTTCCAGGGATTAAGACAAGGATATCTTTTCAGGGCCTTCAGCCAACCACATCCTCTTGAAGTACATTCAGGACCCTATTGTGACTTCTGTGGGCCACAGACACTTTTGCCTTTTTGTGGCCTCTTCCTCTAAAAACAAAATTAAAAGTTATATTTTGAGTGCATGATATGAAGATAAATATTTATCTATTCATTGTTATTATTAATATATACGCATTATTATTATATTCATAATTTTCTTCTGATTTTTAAAAGAAATTAAAATGAAAACATTTCTGTGGCCCCTAAAAGTGTTATAAGCCCTAGGCACTATACCTAATGGAAAATTCAGTACTGCATATCTACAACACATAAGGTCTCTGGATCTCAGCAGCCGATAAAATGTTAAGAGTACACAAACTTAGGAACGAATTCTAATATATACATAGATTTCTTAATTGCACTTGGGTTTTCAAAATTGACAGGATTTCTGCTCCAGTTTAGATAAGTGTTCCATTTTCTAAGTTCTATCATTTTTCTATCATGTAATCTTAAAAAAGGAAAGACAAAATATTTTTAAGTAGGTCTATTTCTTCCATCGCTCACTGATGGAAAAATAATGTGCAAGATCTTTTAAAATGTGATAAAAATAGTTTTATTCTATGTCATCTCACTGCAGCTTCTGCATATAATAATGCACAGATCATTGGGCATGTTTTCTTTTTAATTTTTAAAGGTTGGATATAAGAGAGAAATAGCACTAATAACATTGGACTAAGTCACGCAGCTTCAATGTGACCTGGTTGGATGTCACCCAATTTATGCCTTGTCCAAATTAGGTTTCTCAATAATAATGTTGTTCTCCTGTCAAATGGTTCATAATTGTAAACACAGTTTATTTGTGGTTTGCAGAACTACATTTCCTTTGGCAATATAAGAAGAGTGAGAAATCATACAAATTTTTATTTTCAGTGTGTTATGAAAGATTATGTTAATCAAAGAAATCACACCTTGGATATCTAACAGCAAATCAAAGTTTGTTTTTTCTCCTTTAGTAGGAAACTGCTATTATTATTGCATACTGCTTTTCAACTAAGAACTCAACAACCATACATTTTTTAACATGTAACCTTGGTTTCACAAACTCAGTTCATTAGTTTTAATAAACTATTCTGACTTATGTAATAGATGATGTAATAGATGATATTTTATATTACATTTTATTGTCTCCAGGACACTTTTAGCTACACCTAAAGTAAAATGTGATATTCTTCTTTTAACTATTCACTTCTTTGGGAGAACAGAATGAGTAGTTTTATATGAAAAGAATAAATGAGTATATTTTAAAATATACTGGGGCACCTGGGTGGCTCAGTCGGTAAGCGTCTTTGGCTCAGGTCATGATCTCACAGTTCGTGGGTTTGAGCCCTGTGTCAGGCTCTGTGCTGACAGCTCAGAGCCTGGAGCCTGCTTTGGATTCTGTGTCTCCCTCTATGTCTGCCGCCCCACCACTTGTGCTCTGTCTCTCAAAAATGAATAAACATTAAAAAAATTAAATATACTTATTAAAGACTATTCCTACATTTATTTTTAAATTGAATAACATTTTTCATGCTATTTTATTGTATACAACATCTTTGGTCTCATGTTGTTGTGAAATCACAGTAATAATTACAATAGTTA
Organism: Cryptoprocta ferox; assembly: GCA_028646485.1. Lineage (NCBI taxonomy): Eukaryota > Metazoa > Chordata > Mammalia > Carnivora > Eupleridae > Cryptoprocta > Cryptoprocta ferox. Next base: position 22,559,194 of record CM053579.1, read on the forward strand.
AAACTTTGCCTTTATATGTATTATCTCATTTATTGCTCATAACTAAAATTTGAGACAGATTCTTTCATTATTCCATACTATAGGTGAGGACACTTAAACACAGGGCACTTAAACAGTTTGTCCGAGATCACAGAGCTAGTAAGCAATCAAACTGAGATTGAAACTTAAGCCAAGTCTGTCTGGCTACAGAGCCTATAGATTCAACCACCATATTTTACTGTCTCCACACTGACTATCTTTTATATGTTTGTATAATATTTTAATATTCTACTTTCCTGTGGGAAATGTCAATGATTTATACCAAGTTTTTGATGACTGCATATTAGCAACCAAATTCAGTTAATAAGATACATGTATGCCATGAATCAAATGCAGAATACACTCAGAATGTTAACTAGAGTTTGCATTGGATAGTGTGTACCCAGTTTAGCGGACTAGAGAATTGGATTAAAATATCAACATTTTGATACTCGTGTGGATAAATCTATTAGTTTTATTTTGTTACAAAGTAGCAGACTTTAACAGGTTAATAAATATATAGAAGGCAAGAAGAGGTCTTGGGCAGAGAAAATTAATGATTCGTAACAAATCTGTTGTTTCCATTGAAAAGGAAACCAATCAACGACTATGTCCCACTGAGGAGGGGACAATAGTGCCACATTATATTCAAAGGACAGCATTAAAACATAAAGGAGCTATAGGCTTTCATTGAAAGCACCACTGCTCTGCATTGCTTTTTTAAAGATGGATGTATCTCCATTACTACATGATGCCAGAAGTAAAAATAACAATAATAATAACAATAACACATGTATGAATATTTGCAAAATAGCAAAGCATTCTTTGGCTCACCACTGCCCACCCCCGACCAAATTCATAAATCATTCTGAGACCATAGAATCCAGGAATTGGAAAGTATTCTACTTGTAAGAGTTCCCAAGCACAGTTTATGAGCAATGTAGAGTTTTCCTCTATGCTACATCTGGCAGGTAGACATCCAGCCTCTGCATAACCCTGCCAGTAATGAACAGTAATGAGCAAGCTGCATGTGAAGTAGTCCATTATTATACTGTAATAGTTTTGAGATTTTGTTGTCTGACCAGGCTGCCTGTACTTCCATTTATTAGGCCTAGTTGGCTTTTTGAAAAGGACAGAATTAGACTTAATCTGTTCTCCACGTGACACTATTTTAAGGTAGCAATTATGTTCTTTCTCTTCCTTTGGCTAATCACTGTAGATTCTGTTAACCATTCTTCATATGGAATATTTTCATAGAATGAACACGCAACTCTTAATTTCCTACCTAATTTGTTGTGGGCCAATAATCACAAGGTGAACCTTGTAAGTTATAAGCAAGAAAGAGTCACCTGTTTCCTATCTGCAGCTTTCCCTCAATCCTTTAGTTATTATCTATTCTTTTCCTGAAACAAATCTCATGAGAAAAAAACCTGCCTCTGCTATTTCACTAGCCTGTTCTTAAGCAATCTAAAAAGAGAATGCCTTTACCAAAATTGTTGCTCGATGGAGATGCATTTGAATTTGTTGTATGTGCTCATGCATCCATGCAGTTAAAAGGCTTTTCACCTCATGTGTCAGTGCAGCATGCTTTCTCTAGACTGTTGATTATATTGGACTTATGCCTACCCTATCAGTTTTATCCACATTCTGGCAACAGTCACAGTCCTTAGAATGCCATAAAAATGTATTTTTGTTTTCATTGTGTGAGTCTTAGTCAAGTCAAGGTGGGGAGAAGGCCTGAAACTCAAGCATTCAAAAGTTAAAGATAGCCTCTATTTTATTCACTTCCGTCTTTCTCATATACACATTAACACTGAAACAGTCTGAGACCGACATTCTATTCAGAAACTCAAAGCCATTGAAACTTGTCTTCAAGTTTTTCATCACATATGCTTTCTCAAACTCTCAAGCATCTTTTGCCTTGAACTTCCTCCTTCCTCCCATTCTTCCAATGGGGATAGGGTTCCCCTCTCCATCCTTTCAAAGACTTCCTCCTTTACAGTGCTTTCCACTATGCCAATCTGTTTCATGACAAACAACCTACATTTTCTTCATTTCATGAAGCAAAACTTTTGCTCTCTCCCAAAGACGGGGAAGCCTCCTCCAAGAATTTCCCTGGAGGGAAACCTACTCATCACCATGCTTTGGGTGAGCAGAGAGAAGTGGGTGTTCCTGGAATAAGTATTGGCTAGCTCTCCTTTACTGCTTTCAAAACTTTACTTCTCCACCCTCTTGTTAAAATATTTTTTCCTTACATAGCCTTACCATTATGTAACCCACTCCATTACTATAATCTACAGATCTCCTGGTCAGTTTTCCGCTATTTAGTACTTCGAAGCCCAATTAGGTTATAGATGTTTTTTCTGGGATAGAAAACAGGTATATCTGAAATGTTGGATGAAAAAAACAAAATTTTATAAGACCAAGGTCAGATATCTGCCTCTCCTGATATCTAGAGTATATTCACCCATTGTCTTCATTTCTATTTCCTTGCCTCCTTTTGGTAAACGATCCTAGACTACAATAAGGCCTTTGCCCTACCACTGGAAAAGAACTATTCTCACCAAGGCTCTCTCTCCGTGTCTCCTGGTTGACAAATCCAGTGGATACATTTATTTGACATACCATTCAAAGCCTGTAGGCTGTTCTTAAATGATCTCTTGCCTTGGCTCCCATGACACTATTTTTGTCTACATTCTCCTTCTATCTCTTGTACCTCTATGACCATCCTTTACATGTTGATATTCTTCTGAATTCTGTCTTAGGATCTCTTCTGTTTTTTTATTTTTTTTACCCTCTTTTTTGGAAACAAAATCCCTTTCTTCTCATTTGTCCCCTTCACCAACATTACCTTGATTCTGGACCTGTCTACTTCTGTCTGGTCCTTCAAGTTTCAGCCTGAAAATTCTTTCTTCTCAGGTGTGTTCCTTCATTCATTTCCTTCTTAACTCTTAGAACCTGCCACACTTTTTTGCTTTTAGAATATGTATTCATTAAATCTTTATTTTGTCTTAATTTTTGACTGCTACTTTCCTTAAAGCTTATGGTATATTGTCTATGGTTTGTTTCTTGTTTATTATAGATTTAAAAGGGGTCAACCTCTCTGAACACTTCTATTACTAAGATTTCTTCAATCAGTTCTGCATTGTTAGTAAATATAAAGTCCAAAGCAATGTTTCCCATTTGGTGCTTTCTCCTTTCCTTGTGAGGTACTAAATTTTCAGCAACATTAAGACAAGAATGTCTAAGTGTTTCTACTTTGAGAAAGAAAATAATTTAAAAATATGTATATAGGTGAAGTTCTTATCTCTACAATGCTTGCCTATGTAATAACTGAGGTATTTTAAAACAGATATCTACCATATTCTCTGATGATTTGGGTAGGGTATATATGCTTTAAAAATCACATTATTTCTCTGTTCTTCTCCTTTTATCTTATAGAATATTCTTACCACATTTCTATACTAAGATTCTTCAATTTTCATGTCGGTGCCTATTTTGATGAGAAGTGTCCTTCCACAATCCTTATTTTTTATTTCCATCAAATGTAGTCTGTTTACAAATCATTTATAGTAGGCAGCATTCTAAGATGGCCCCAAACATTTCCTCCCTCTGGTATGCAGAACTTGTATAAGCCTTTCCAATATGATTACACTTATGAATATGATGAGATATTGCTTCTATGAGTAGGCTACTAATCAGTTTTGATTTTGAATTAATCAAAAGAAAGTGGGCCCGGTATAATCAGGTGAGCTCTTTAAAAGAAGTGTCAGAGAGACACTTCCGCTGACCTACAAAAAAGCAAGCATTCATGTTGTGAATTGCCTGTGGAGACCACATGACCACGAGATGTGGGCAGACTTGAGAAGCTAAGAAAATCCTGTCAAAAGCCATTAGTTAAATGGGGACTTCAGGCATACAACTAAAAGAACTAAATTCTACCAAGAGCCAGTGAGTTTTATTTCAGTCTCCAGGAAATTCACTTTCTCTACTGTTCTGAGCCTACCACTACTACAGTTTAACAGTATTTTCCAATTTTTTCTGGTGTTAAGAACCACCTGGGTGCTTGATTAAAAAAAAACAACAACACAAATTCCCAAGCCCCACCCCATACCCACTGAATGAGAATCTTTAGAAGAAGAGGTTCAATTATCTGTTTTATCAATAATTCGTTCTAGTAAATCTCATCCCGGAAATTGGGAAAATGCTGTTTTATATCATGGTCCAGAAAATCAGTTTATCTTGACACCAGCTATGGAACCACCTGATAAATCACTGTATTTTTTAATGCTTCCAAAATCATGATCTTCAACTGGAAAAAAATGAAAATTGCACTGGCATCCCAACCCCCTCCATTTCCTACCCCAAATTGAAAAATTACTGGAGATTTATTATTGTTTACTTCCAGTAATAACACATATTTTCCAATGCTTCACACCATGTTTGGATCTCCTCCTTTCCATCCCATTGGTGAAGAAAGTATTCCCAACCTTAGAGGGATGGCTGGACACATGACATCCAACACTGGACAGATGTAACTAACAGCAGTGTATTATAACCACATATACCCACAGTCTGTGGGAGGAAGACACCACATGCCATGTGGAGCTACACCAAATGGAGTGGGGATTTTACTCAGGAACTCAGTGAAAAGCCAGGAGCTGTAGGAAACAAGCTTTGTAGTATCAAGAAGGTGGGGGTGACTCCCAGTGCCATCAGGAGAATATGATTAATGGGTTTGAATAATTCCACAAGCTAGCAGAGAACTGAAACGTGTTCCTCACGGAGAAGCAGGAACTGTACCTGGTTTCTTTGGTAAGGATGGTTGTTGGACGAAGGGACCTTATCCGTGGGAGCAGAGTGAGGAGGAAATCTTGTGCATTCAAGGCTCTCCCAGTTTCACCAGATACCCAGGCAGCACATAATGTGGGGCCTTATTCTGAGGCCGTACACCACACACTATCTCTGAAGAACAATGGCAGGCAAGACCTTCAACATATCCTGAATGTGTGTAGCTGGAAGATAGTTTGTGCCCCCTTAACCATGTGGGATGAGTGAATCTTTAATGTATATTTACATGCAGTCATTTTTTGCTTGTAATATTTATAACAATAAAAAGTCATGCTCCTGGATTCCCAGCTGAATGCATATCACACATTTATTTCTTGTTAAAATATCAGATTTTTAAAATTTTTAATGGAGGAGAGATATTAAACTATGGTATCATGTGGTTAGTTTAAGTCTGCTTTCAAAGTAATCCATTTCAATTGTTCTTAAAACATCTTACAGAATGGAAACACTGAGAAGACCATAATGCTTTAAATCAAATAAATTTGTGAGTCCTTGTTATTTCTTGGAAATTGTTAAAGGACATATTTGTCTGAATAGATTTCTCCCTGGCTCCAACTTCAGAAACAAAGAGCAGAAAGCCATTAAGGCTACTGTTTCATTCTTCTAATAAGAAGAAAGTAGAGTTCTTTCTGTATGAAAAAAAAATTAGTCATAAATTTTCTTTTTACTTTCTATATCGCTTGGAAAACTTTTTCAAACTGGTCATAATATGCCCCCTTCTTTTCCTCCTTTTCTGTCCCTCCCTTTCTGTGATGTTGCCCATTGGGGGAGAATGTTTGCTCCCCTACACATAGCTTATAAAGAAGAAAAATAAAGCTATATTTATCTGAACTCAGGGGAAACCATTATTGTTTGAACCAGGTATTCATATCCATAGTACCTTTACCAACTGGGAGTAGCGATCATATTTGCAATAAAAACAACTAAATGAAAAAACCTTAGCTCTAGTGAGCTAAACTTGCAAACCTAAAGTTATGCCGTAATCGCAAACATCATGTATGACAATGTAATAGTTGCAAATGTGAAACATGATCTAGCTTAAACCATAATTAATCAGATCTGGGCAATGTTTCAGAAATGTAATGTTTCTATTTTAAAGATGTTAAAATTTATTACTGTATTAGCTTTGTGCTTTAAAATTTTTTTGGACACTGGGTTTAGGCCCGGAGGAATTTCGAAAATCAAAACCGACAATACATATTTAACTATCATAAACCACTCAGCAATTATGCTCAGCTGCTAGAGTCTCATCCAATAACTCCACAATCTAGGAACTTCTGTGCATATTGAGATTCCTATGGAAGTTATAGCATTAATGAAATTGAGTTTTAAATTTCCCTAGGCTCAACCTAGACATTAAGAATATAAATGTAAATTAACAGAGAAGAACTAGCAGCCATGAATACTAACACTCAAATCACATTCATTTTCATTTAAATTTTACACAGACATCAGGGAAACAATTTCTCCTCCTTCCCTCCAAAGAAATTATATTAATAATTTTGGCAGCCTTCCTGTGAAGGAACAATATGGAACATCTTTACATTACTCAGAAAACAGGCATATTGAAAACTAACAGAAGATAGATCATGTTTTCTCTGCTTGTGGGGCAGTTTTAGAGACTGAACTTAAATAGGCTACTCCTGAGTATTAGGAGATTCTAAGGTTTCAATGTATGAGTTGACTATACTTACCAACCAATGACTGGCTAATGGTACATAGTGTGTAAAACCAAGTATAATGAAAGGAAGCATGACTTAAGCAGTTAAAACAACAAAAACTGTGCATAAGGATATAATTAGTAACATCTCCCCCATTTTTTTAGAAGATTCTGCCACGACCAGAGGGTTGTGTGTCTCTTATATAGTTTTACTTGTCCTTCTTTCTTCCTCCTTTCCTTCAGGTTTGATAAACAAAAGGGAGAAAGAATGACAAACTGTTAGACATTTAGTGTTTGGTTTACTTGCCGTTTGATAAAGGGATGAGTCTCCTAGAGGTGGAAAGACAAATCCAAGTATTTTGGAGCTCCTGGGCAGACAAGTGGATACCAAGATCAATCCCTGCTGAGAGCAAAATGAAAGTTGTCCAGTGAGCGACTCCAATCCAAAGTTGTTTATTTGAAACATGTATTTATTCAATTAGGTATGGTTGAGTAAGACAATGAGAGCAAGAAGCTTGGCTTATGTGTCCTTGCTCTTAGGCCCTTCACTCAAGGTAGGGATCTGATCCTCTTCATATGCCTCATAGAACCTCCATACCTAATTTCTCTGTGGATTTCCCATGTGGACTCTCTTCTCTGACAGAAGGTTATTTCTTAGTGTTACACATAATCAGATAATTTTCCTTTGGGAAATACATTCTTCTATTTTAATTTTCATATCACAAAAATCCAAATCCATAATTAATATTCCATAATATTCCTGATAGAGAGATAGGGTCATTATTTTAAAATGTGGGTAAGAGAAAAATCTTCTCCAAAGTTCACACAGGTGAAAATGTACAAAAATATTTTTTTACCTAAATAAATAAAAATAAGAAGAGTGAGGGAGGAAGGAGAATGCCTCACTGGAGAGATGTCAAAACATACTATAAAACAATGTTAATATAGCATGGTATTATTTCAGGGAAAGTCATTCAAATCACTGGAGTAGAAGTGAGAATTTAAAAAAAGATGTATAAAAGTATGTTAATTTTATTGATAATAAAATCGATTGATTGAAGGATCATTGACATATGTTATATTAGTTTCAGGTGTGCAATATAGTGATTTGACAATTTTGTACATTATGTAATGTTCACCATGTTGAATGTAGTTACCATCTATCACCATACAATGTTATTAAAATATGATTTATACTGAACTTAAGATTATTTAGAAAATGATGGAGCTGTTATAAAAGATTTTGAGACAAGTGTCCAATCAAATTTAGAAGAAAAAGTAAGCTGTACCCTTAATAGAAATCATTAACAAAAATAAACTTTAGATTTATGATTTTTAAAATGTATTGAAAATAATAGAATAAAAGAATGGATACTTTAAAAAGATTTTAGTGTTTATTCATTTTTGAGAGAGATAGAGCACAATCAGGGGAAGGTCGGAGAGAGAGGGAGACACAGAATCCAAAGCAGGCTCCAGGCTCTAAGCTGTCTCACAGAGCCCAATGCGGGGCACGAACCTATAAACCATGAGATCATGACCTGAACCAAAGTCAGATGCTTAACCAACTGAGCCACCCAGGCACCCCAAGAATGGATTCTATTTAAATGGTAGGTGATAGTCTTTTTAAGCAAAATACAAAACACAGACTCCACGAAGGAAATAAGCGACAGATTTGGCAACATCAAGTGATAGACTGAGAGAAGATAACGGCAATATATACAGCAAAACAGTAATATCTAGAATACATCAGAATTCCAACAAATCCATGAGAAAAAAAGGAAAATAATCTGTTATGAAAATCAGAATGTGCCAAAATAAATTTTAAAAGCAAATCCTATGCTAAAAAATTTCTACCTTACAAGAGATGAAGCAAATGTATATTAATACATCTATGAGATATTTTTCTCCGTCAAATTTAATATGGTTGATGATGTGCAATGTTGTTGAGTATAAAGGAAATGGACACTTTCAGACACTCCTGCTAAAGACTTTTTGAAGGGATATTTGGCAGTATCAATCTTTAATCCATTAAGTCTACTCTAGGAATGTCTTCTAAGGAATTTCTCATAGAAGTGCACAAAGATTTATAATGAAAAAAAGGAGAATGAATTCATGAATGTTTATTGCAGCATTATTTGTAAAAGGGAATAATTGGAAACTACCTGGGTGTCCATCAGTAGAAAATGGTTAAATATACTATAGTACATCCGCAAAATGGAATTCTATGTAGTTGTTTAAAAAATGAGGTAGATATAGGTACTGAAGTAGATCTATAGGTATTGTTATATTTTTAAGTAGGAAAAGCAAGTTTCAGAATCCTGCATACAATGGGATTCAATTTAGGTAAGGGAAATGCATGTAACACATTTATATACATACATGTGTAGAACCAGGACTAAAGAAATGCATACCAAATTGTTGACAGTGTGAAAGTAGGGGCAAAACTACGGAGAGCTACAGCAATCAAAAAGAATGAAATCTTGCCGTTTACAACAATGTGGATGGAACTAGATTGTATTATGCTAAGCGAAATTAGTCAGAGAAAGACAAGTATCATATGACTTCACTCATAGTTGGAATTTAAGATACGAAACAGATGAACATAAGAGAAGAGAAGCAAAAATAATATAAACACATAAGGGAATCTTAAAAACAAAGAACAAACTGAGGGTTGCTGGAGAGATTTTGGATGGGGAAATGGGCTAAATGGGCAAGTGGCATTAAGGAGGAGGCTTGTTGGGATGAGCACTGGGTGTTATATGTAGGTGATGACTCACTGGATTCTACTCCTGAAATCATTATTGCACTATATGCTAACGAACTTGGATGTAAGTTAAAAAAAAAAAACACAAAACAAAAAAGAAGACTAAGGAGAGCTATAGCAGAGTGCTTAAAAGTATACATTCTGGGGTCAGAGAACTTAGTGACTCTGCTATTTACTAGCTATGTGACCTTGGCAAATTTCTTTTTTTTTTATTTTTTTAAATTTTTATTTTATTATTATTTTTTTAACTTTATAGTTTATTGTCAGGTTGGTTTCCATATAACACCCAATGCTCTTCCCCACAAATGACCTCCACCAAGACCATCACCCCCCATTACCTTTCCCCCTTCCCCTTCACCCCTCAGTTTGTTTTCAGTATTCAAGAGTCTCTTGTGTTTTGTCTCCCTCCCTCTCCCTAACTCTTTTTCCTCCTTCCCCTCCCCATGGTCCTCTGTTGGGTTTCTCCTGTTACCTTGGCAAATTTCTTAACCTCTCTATGCCTCAGTTTCCTTATCTACAAAATGGTGGTGTTATTATTGCTTAGCTCAAAGACTTGTGAGGGTTAAATGAGGCAATGTTTGTAAAGCACTCAAAATAAAGCCTGGCACATAGTATAAGCTTACTGTGTAAGAGTTTGCTATTACTATATTCCTTATTATTTTGCAGTGAGAATGCATTCATGGATTTCCTATGTAGCAAAAAAGAAAGATAAACTAAAATGAGAATGGGACAGAAATGTTTCCAAATGAAGAAGGGACGCCTGGGTGGCTTTGTCAGTTAAACATCCAGCTCTTGATTTTGGCTCCGATCATGAGCTCACAAGTATGAGATCGAGCCCTGTGTCAGGCTCAATGCTGAGTGTGCAGCCTGCTTAAGATTCTCTCTCTGTCTCCCTCTGGCCTTCTCCCCTGCTCTTGTATGTGCGCGCTCTCTCTCTCAAAAAAAAAGATTTATTTTAAAAAATGAGGAAAAAATGAAAAAATTATATCACTTACACTGTAATTTTAACTACACCACAACCCAATAGAACACTGAATTTGTAATAAGTTATATCTTAAATTGTACCTATGGTACAAAGAAAAACATGGTCATAATATTTTGCAGCTCTCTAAAAGGCAAATAGTGTATTTCTCCAAGCCTGATTTTATTTGAACAATAGAACACAACAGAAGCAACATTGTGTGTGTTCTGGAACCTAGGCTTTTCCAGGCCTTGTATCTTCTATCTTTGCCACCGTGGAACGCTGTCCTGACACCGGCATATAAGGCAGCTGGTGTAGCCTACTGGACAATGAGAGACCATGTGGAGAAGAACTAACACCAAAGCACCCAGATGACACCCAGTGCCTATTGCCAGATGCGTGAGTGGGGCCACCTCTTACCTTTCAGCCCGGCCAATCTTCTAGCTGCATGAAGCTGCATGAATGTGCCAAGGAAAAACCAGCAGAGAAAATATGTAGTAAACTCACAGAACCCTGAGAAATGATAAATTGTCATTGTTTTAAGCCACTAAGTTTTCAGGGCTTTTTAGGGCTTAAGTTTCATTGTCATACAATAATAGTTAACTCATTCAGAGGATATGAGATCTCCTGGAGCAAGGCCACATGGAGAGAGAGACCTTGATGCCTCAATGGTTTCAGCCACCCCAGTTGAGTCACTAGACATATGAGTAAGGCATTGAGGGATGAACCCAGCCTTAGGTGATTTGTCAACTGAATGCAGTTACTTGAGTGATCCCTGAGAAGACAGGCAAAAAAAAATTCTCATCTAATTCACAAAATTGTGAAAAATGGTAAAATGTTGCTTTAAGCTATGAACTTTTGGGGCAATTTGTTACTCAGCCATATATAACTGATATCACATCCAAGAAGCCTAATTTACTAAATACATAGAAAGAATCTCTTTTAAACACAATATGACCTCTTAGACATTCCCATGGCATGGACCAAGTAAGGATGGTGTTAAATCAAGGTACCAGATTTTAAAGAAAATTTCTTGTATGAGGTAGGAAACTTGAATTCTAATTAAACTTGATCAAAAACAACATATTACATACTTCTCTTAATTTTTCTCATCTGCTTAATCCTTTGTTTTAAAGTTGTTAAATTCAAAACTTGCCCCCAATTATTTCTAAAGCACCTACTATATATAAGCAAGATACATAGTAGGACATGTCCCTTCCCTCAAAGAAATAAAAGTACAACCAGAGAAATAAACATCTAAATAAATAACTATAATGCAAAAGAGAATGGGATAAGGGACAAGGGAGGGCAAGTGCTTTAGCAATTCAGAGGAGAGAGCATTTCAGGATGGGAGTTCAGAGAGCATTCCTTGAAAAAAGGTAGTAATGAACAGGAGTCTGATAAGTACTAATAGACAGCTAGAGATGGAGAAAGAAAGGATCCTGGGCAGATGCAGGAGTGTTTTCAACTATAGAATCTTTAGGCTTTATTTACAATCGTATTTGAATGAAAGGATAGACTGTGTCACTATACCCGAGGGTCCATCTGATGGTCTGTGGGATAAACTATACTTTTCAGTCTCAAGACAGACAAAGAGAGCTGCAGTAGGGCTGTGGCATCTATAAATTTAACCAAGATATCAGGTATCCTAGAAAATTGATGAAACTACTTTGTGGTGATAGGTGAGTCTTGCATATGCTCCTCCTGTGATTGGAATTCGTTTGGTAGTAAAACAAAGTGGTCCTAGAGGAATCTGCATTTTTAAAATGATTATTACTGAAAAAGCATATTTATAGGATATCTTGAGATAAATACAATCATATCTTTAACATGAAAGGCAAGAGTAGGAATAAGACTTATAAGGAAAATTAGTTATATTGTTATTTTTTAATAATAGCTTTCTGTTCACAAATTAATATGCATTTATTATGGAAAATAAAATATAAACATATAAAAAGGAAAATTAAAACGACTTGTAAGCCCGTGAATAACTATCAACTATTATGATTTCTTTTTCCTGGTCCTTTCACCATGCATCCATTTGTAAATATTTTAGTTTAGTCAATTTATAGAAACATGAGATTATATGCTTTTGTTTTATCTTTTAATTTTTTTAATGTTTCTTTATTTTTGAGACAGAGAGAGAGAGAGAGCGCAAGTGAGGGAGGGGCAGAGAGAGAGGGAGACACAGAATCTGGAGCAGGCTCCAGGCTCTGAGAGGTCAGCACAGAGCCTGATGTTGGGCTCGAACTCCTGAACCACGAACGAGATCATGATCTGAGCTGAAGTCAAACACTTAACCAACTGAGCCACCCAGGCATCCCAAGATTATATGCTTTTGTAATCTCTCATTTTTCCTATTTAAAAATATATTAGGGATCAGTTCGGTTTTAAACGAGTTAGTGGTAATTGTGAAATATTAAGAGAGAAATATCCAGCCAGCTGTTAGAGATGGAGCCCAGGAGGAATGTTGGGACAGAGCTATGATCTGGGAGATATCTAACTAGAAGTAATTGTTGAAACCAGGAAATGGGATGAGATCATCCACACGTTTTCCAAGTGTGGGTTACTGGGTTAAGAAAGCAATTGATTTGCTTGGAAAAGAATAGATAATTTCAAAATGCATCACACAGCAGTTGTAAGTGATCATTCTGGATTGCAGTATAAAAATCAATTTCTTATTGCGAATCTAAGGATTGAAACTTTAGAAACAGTAAAAGACACTGAATAAGAGGGAAACCACAGCCAGTTTTAAGAAAAGAAGATCAGGGGCACCTGGGTGTCTCAGTCAGTTAAGTGTCTAACTCTTGGTTTTGGCTCAGGTCATGATCTCACAGTTCATGGGATCAAGCCCTCCCGGGCTTACAAGCACAGAATCTGCTTTGTATTGTCTCCCTCTCTCTCTGCCCTCCACCCCCCAATAAATAAATAAACTTTAAATAAAAAAAGAGGAGCACCTGGGTGGCTCAGTTGGTTAAACATCTTGATCTCGGCTCAGGTTATGATCTCACGATTCGTGAGACTGAGCCCCACATTGGGCTCTGTAATGACAGCTTGGAGTCTGCTTGGGATTCTCTCTCTCTCTATCTCTCTGTGTCCCTCTCCCCATTCTCCCTCTCTCTTTCACTCTCTCTTTCAAAATAAATAAAGCATTAAAAAAAAACAAATAAATAGAAAAATTTTTAAAGAAGAAAAGAAGATCAATGGTTAGCATTTGTCTCTGGACCCCATTATTAAACTATTCATAATTTCTGAAGACCCCAAAATGCTATTGTCTTGTGGGTTATCTCTAATGATATTTACGTAGCAGAAGTTAAAACAGAAGTTAAATATTTATGTGTTGATCCATGTAAAATAACAGTAATAAGCGCGTTACCTGTTAACATAAATAAGAATTTTATGAAAAAGTGCTACATCTTCCCAAGCACAAAACTATTGAGAAGAGTTCTAGTGCTATTTTTAGGTCCTGGCTTAATAGTGCACAGCTAAATCCTCCTATCTGCCTTTGCATTCAGTTAATTGATGTATGTTTGTAAGAGAACATGAGTGAAAGGCAAATAATATTTTAGTATTTTATGAAAATAATTTTGGCTACACAGATACCCTAAAATAATCTAAGGAAACCCCAGGAATCTCTGGATCATAAAGAGGTTAAGAAGAATAAGGATAGAAAAAAAATTATAATTTGAGAGTTAGCAAGTGCAAGGACTTGATTGAGATCCATTGAACTGTAGGTCAAATCATATCACACCTTTCTGGACTTCCCATTGTCCTTAGGGCAAAATCCACAATCTTTATCAAGGCCCCTAAACCCTTGTATGATTTTGCTCTTTTCTGCCTGTCTTGCCTCACCGCCTGTCACTCCTCTGCCCCACCTCCCTTCCACTTCTTAGGCTCACTGCACTCCAGAGGCACAGGCTGTCCTTGCATTCCTTGACATTGCCAAGATATTTCTCACATCAAATACTGTACATTATTTTCGCTGTGCCCTGTAATGCTAACTACTACACATTCTCCAGGCCTCCGATTAGTAGCCACTTCCTCGGGAAGCCTACTTAACCACTCCGACCTCAATCTGAATTGAGTCTCCTCTGTTGTTCCCTTGCCAATATAGTGTTCTTTTCCTTCAGAGCATTCATCAGTTTAGAACTATGTATCTCATTGTGGGACTGATTTTGTCAGTCTCCTGCCAGTGGACCGCAACCTACACAAAGGCAGGAACAAGAATGTTTTGTTTACCACTCTCTTCCCCAGTATTTAGCACTGAACACACACATACTAGGAATTGTATTTTAAAAAATTTTTTTAAATGTTTATTTATTTTGAGAGAGTGTGTGCATGTGTGCAAGCGGGGGGAGGGGCACAGGGAGAGGGAGAGGGAGAGAGAATCCCAAACAGGCTCCGTGCTCACTGCAGAGCCCAGTGCAGGGCGCCAACTCAGGAACCATAAGATTATGACCTGAGCCGAAATCAAGAGTTGGCCGCGTAACTGACTGAGCCACCCAGGAGCCCCACATACTAGGTATTCTATAAATCTTTGCTTAATCAAAGTATGAATGAGAGAATGAAGATACATATGGGAGCCTGGTTCCCTAGTCTGAGAAGAAATTATTCATGTTTATTGTGTTGCATGGAAAATGATAACATTCTAGTTCCCAATTTTCATATAAAATGCATTTAAAATCTGTTTATGATAGACTATCCTAATAATTGTTAGCATCTAATAGCAATTGTTAATGTATGTGGCTATAAAAGTTGTCTTATGGCCATTATTAAGCATGCGTTTTAGAAGCACTAAATGCTTTAGTTATTTCAATACAAATTAATAGTTACCTGTAAGTCAATCATGATAATTCACTTAAAAGGTTATTATGATGAGGTCACAAAGTTAGAGAGAAGTTCAAGTGCATTTAAATGCCAACAGAACAATCCTAATTGTTCTATACTCTTTTCAAATTCTCTTTCTGGAGTGTAATTTCACCTCTCAAACAGAAATCATGGTACATTTTGAAATCAATATTTCCCCTTTTCAACAACTGTGATAGTTAAAAACTGCCAAAAAGTAATATTCTTATAGTTAAAAAGTGCCAAAAAGTAATAGTCTTAAAAGTATTTCCAATAAAAGACAAACACTAGCATAAAGCTAGCTTTCAAATCTGCAATGGAAGGCACAATGTTATCTTTATGAGGGTAGAAATTATTGTTTATTGCCATATTTTTATGTGTATGCATATCAAATATAAGTGAATTTCATATAAATTAAAGACCAAGGTCCCACTCTTTTCATTGCCTATAATTTTAAACTTAGCAATTATTTGAATCCATTATAGTAATAATCCAAATGAATTGCCAATGCACCCTAGTGAGAAGCCTTGGTTTCTGAAGGTCATGATTAATCTGTATTAGGAATATATTTTATTTTGAAATTAAGGTGCAGCAGCATTGATGGAGCCTTTCCAATGAGGGATATTCTGTACGAATGTACACTTCCTTGAGCAGGGCTTGCTCTGTGGAATACAAAGTGATTTGCTAAAGCCCAAAGGAAAAAAAAAAGTATTTTGCTTCTTCTTGGAACTCTAGCCAGAAAAAAAAATAGATCTACAGGATTCATTTGGATACTAAACAGAAATAGGTAAAGAGAAGACTTTAACTGGCTTGTCAGTTGTTCTCCTGAGCCTTACTTGGGCGTGTGAAAAAAATAACGTGCCCGACTCCGTTCTGAACAGATGGAGGCAGAATCCTGGCCACCAACTGTTCACATGCAGGCTCAAGTGAGCTTCCTCCAATGTGGCCGCTTTCCCCAGAGGGGCCCACAGCCGGCCAGAAATGGGCACTCCCTAGCAGAAAGCTGGTGATTGCAATTTTACAGCTCTGTTTATGGAAACTGTTTGGATAGAAAATCATTAAGCTACCTTTGCTGCTTCCAATCTTTGTAGCCAAAAGTTAAGGTGCCAGCACCATTCACAATCTCTGGTAGCTGATTTCTGGATGACATTGTTATAAATTGCAATAGGAAATAATGGGGCACCACAAGTATGCATTGAAAGTGTGCCTTTGAAAACATCTTCCCCCTAGACAAGCAACCAAACAAAACTCCTTCGTTTCAGACAGTTCACATTGATTTTCTTTATGTAATTGTTATTGACTTTAGTCTTCTAATATTATTGTACTTATACTCTTACTTATGAGGGTACTTAGAAACAAGATTGAAATAAGTGATATTCTCCATTATGCATTCTTTGCAGAGAATGAAACCTATGGATTAAACAAATACATTTTAAAAAATCAAGGCCAGAACGTCTAAATATCGTTCTCTAGTACTGAATTGTTCTAGGTATATGGTAATAGGCACTCAATATATGCTTGTCCACTAGTGAACTGTTCACAAATCTTTGAACATCTCCTTAGCTTAAGTCTCAGTTTCTTTACCTATTCCCAGTTCTGGCAGAGTTCCTGGAACATAGTAGATGCTCCATACTATGGGGCATTTGCTGAATTAAATTTATGTAATTACATTACTTCTGGGATTAAGTGTATAAAGGTATATGCGTACACGTTTGTGGTCTTTGTTAATGAACAGGCATATCTCTTTTAAAATTCCTAGGAAATTATTTGAATAATCTAGGCAAATGAATAACTCTCCTCTATAGATTGTATGCTCCATTACAATTGGTTATATTTTCCTTTACATTGGCCCAAACTGGCAATCTAGTGTGCCTTCTTCCTGGTATCCACATTTGAAATAGAAATTCTTGCTCCCATGAGCAAAACGACTTTAAAATTCTGCAACTTCCTGTTACTTAAATGTGTCTAGGGAATCCCTAAAGTTGAATAAATGCTTTAGGAAACTTACCCACAGTCTCAGGCTGTGGACTTCCAGAAGCCGTAAATCAGTTCTGAAAGGAAGAAAAGTGACAGAGCCCTCTGTACTTTGGAATTAGAAATGGAAACAATGTTTTTGAAGGAACTAAAAGGAGACAGCTGCAGACCAAATGAATTAAGGACTCCAGGGAGCTGTGGAAGACCTGTAAGGAAAATGAGAGGGAAGAATGTGAGAGAAAATACAAAGAGGAGGCAGCAGAGGAGAGAATTTTCAAAAAATGATGAAAAGGACTGTGGAATTGCCAGGATAGAAACAAGCTGAATTTCCTTTTATGAAATCCCTAGTTATCAACTGCCCCTTGCTTCCTGGGTCTTCCAAAAGAGTAACAAAGAGCAAGTGTGAGAGCGAGATGATCCTGGTTTTAAATCCTATATTCCATTTCCATGTCTGTTATGGTTTGCCCACCTCCCATTGTGCCAGAATTCCTTTTTCATTTAGGAGTTCTTTCCTTAGTCGTTGGTTACAGAATTTCCTTAGACACAGAGCGTTTCGAGTCACTGGAGAAGCGACTGGCCAGATGTTTCTTTTTCTTCCTTCCAGAACTCTTAGTTGGGAATTGAGGAGGTATCCTGAAACTGTTTTCCCTCCACAGTTCAGGGTTCTGGTAGTTCTTAATGAGGAATCTTTCCTATATTTAGATATTTATATACACTTTATACATATACATGTTTTTGTTTTGTTTCAGAGGAGGGAGTAGGTTTTAGGAAGGTTCGTTTACATTTTCGTGGCAAGACACAGGTTTTACAGCCATCCCTCCCCACGTTGCTTTTTCAACAGCCCAAGAGAGAGATGGTTCTGGAAGCAGTTGCTATCCCCCTACAGAGTCGGGTTGTCATCTTTTGTTTCTTTGTTGGCAGAGCGATGGGGTGTGGGTGGGGGTGCGGTGATGAATGGCAGGGATCCAAATGATTCCTGCCCAAAGCTGAAGGCGGTGTCGGAAAGGGGACGGAGTGGGGAAAAAACAGATCTTGATTCCCAGATTCTTTCCCTGAGAGTGTTCAGTTCGGTGCTGTGCTGGGCTTACAATTCCCCCTTTGCAAATACCTGTATCAAAAACCAGGAAGATGGGAACACACGGTTCCGAGATCTCCCCCTGGCGTCACCCTATACTACCTCTCTTTCGAAAACCGAATCTGGCCCCCCTGCTCCGGAGCGCAGAGACCGTACAGCCCGGAAGCCATCCTCGCGCAGCTGCCACCACCCAGGGTGGAGAACAGCTGGAAGCTTTGGTGCGCGCCCACCGCGCCGAGAGCAACTCTTCCCGGTAATTAGCGCCAGCCAAGGCTCCAAATGTGCCTGATTGCAACCCCTAGCGGGCTCTCAACTCCGCAGTAGCTTCTCGCTTTCCGGGCCCTGCTCTAGCGGAGAAAAATTACAAACGTGCGTGCACACATACACATTCACACACGCCCTTCTTTCTTCACTCAAGAAAACCATCAGTAAACGTCTTTCTCCCAAAGAAGGCTCGACTCTTCGCGCTCTCTTTTCTTTGCCTAGCGGTTGGCGGTACCGGCTAACACACGCGGGGCTCTCTTCGCTGCTCTGCGCGCCCCCTACCTGCCTACGCGGGGGTGGCGCTGGGGGGAAGGGGGTCTGGAAGTACGCAAGACTCCCTTTTCTCCAGTTGGTGCAGCTCCCCTGGCTCGGCACTTGGTATCTCCCACGGTCTTGCTCTCGCTGGGAAGCCAGGAAGGAGAAGGCGACTGTGGGCGTCGCCGCCGCCCTTCCCGGGACCCGCGCCAAACTCCAATAGGGCGCCAACGTCTCCCTCTTCAGTCTCACATCTGGCCCAGGCGTGCAGATGTTGGCGGCCAGAGAGTTCCTCCACGCGAGGCACCCCAAGTCCTGAGCATGCCCAGTAGGACTCCTAAGGCTCCCGAAGCGAGTTTCTGGACATGCAGATTCCACTTTTCCGCTTTTTGGAGGAAGCTGGAGAGGGTGGGAAAGGAGTGATCCAGGGCTTGGGGCAGCGCGCTGGGTTCGCCCGGGTACGTGCCCTCGTGCCCGGCGGGGTGAGGGGCGGAGCTGGTTGGGGAGCCCAGGGACCAGGGCGGCAGGAACTGGAGCGATGCCCCCCGCCCCCTTCTTCCAGGGGGACTTTGTCAGTGTTGAGCTGACACACCGCCAGGAGGCTGCGGGTGGCCGGCCTTGGCGCGCTGGGGTCACCCTGTCAGCTGATGGCAGTCAGCGGTGCTCTCACAGATGGACGCGAGAGAGCTTGCGGGTCACTTATACAGGGCACTCAAGGGCTTGGCTTTTCTGGAAGGGCGGGGGAGAAGGGAGAAAGAGGGACCCAAACAATTTCTCTCGCTTCTTTCTTTCTTTCTTTCTTTCTTTCTTTCTTTCTTTCTTTCTTTCTTTTTCTTTCTCTTTCTTTCTTTCTCTCTCTCTCTCTTTCCTTCTTTCTCTTTCTTTCTTTCTTTCTTTCTTTTTCTTTCTTTCTCCTTCTTTCCCTTCCTTTCTTCTTCTTCTTCTTCTTCTTCTTCTTCTTCTTCTTCTTCTTCATTAATTAATTTATTTTTGCCAAAGTTATATTGGCAAGAGACTTCACATTCTTTCTAAGTCCGTCCTGAGGCTTTACAGAGCGCAGCAGTGCTCACCCTCCTTTGTGTGTGTGTGTGTGTGTGGGTGTGGGTGCGATGCGTCCGCGTGTTTGTGTATGTCATGACTATGAAACACTGTCCCAGGTTGGTCTTGGGGATGACAAACACTCCTCGGAACCCCATACATCACCTACCCCTCGAGAAAAAATAATAAAAGCTAGTCGTGAGAGTCCCCTGGCCAGGAACTCATGGTGGTACGAAATCTAAATTTTGACGATCCATATTTCCTTCCTCTGCTCCCATCTCCAGCTTTCTCCTTCCCTGTCTCCATCCTCTAACACCCTGATTTTCTCATCTCGACTTCCTTTCCTCTGCCCGTTACCTGCTCCCTCAGCCTTCCTCCTCCTCCCCCTGCTCCTCCTCCCTCCTCCCATCTCAGCTGCGGCTAAAACCTGGAGTCTTGGGGAAAAGGGAGAAAAAAAAAACCCTCGGCTGTAGAGCTGTCAAACCGGGCATGCTCAGTAGACAGGGCAGGTTTTTTGGTCTCGAGTAGCGGAGAAACATTTTTTGCACCACCGCTACCAGCCTTAGAGCGCGGCGGCGGCGGCCACGGCAACATCAGCACAGCCATCAGCCGTGCGGACGCCCCGCACCCGGGAGCGCGGCGGGCTCCGGCTTAGCCCGGAGTTCACCTCCGAGTGCCCCGGGGGCTGAGCTCACCCCTTCTGCTCGCACACACACGCACACTCCCTCTTTCACGGACACACACGCGTATACACACACGCGCGCGCGCATACACACACACACACACACACACACACACACACACACACACGACCCGGGGCGCAAGCACCCTCCTGGCAAGGATCGTCCATTGGCGCGGCAGTAGCCAGGTTCGGTCCCTGCCCCCGGCGGCTGCCGGCTGAGAGCACCGCCGCCGCCAGCCAGAGGAGAGCGATGCGGGGGCCCAAGCGGCAGCTCGAACAGTAATGTGGATTTACAGTCGTTTCCCGCAGGAACCGGCTGAGAAGCCTGAAGTCCCGGGCACCAGCGGCGCCCGGCGGGGCTGAGCACCTGGCGAGGGGGCGGGGGACCGCACCTGGGGACGCCACCGAAACTTGCGCCTGGACTAGGTAGGTGCGTTGCTCCGGGTCCCCATCTCCTTTCCTCTGGCTCGCGGCCTCCACCCCCAACCTCCTACCCCAAGGACTCGGGCGAACTTCGCCCCGAGGCTGCAGGCGACGGATGGCGGCTCCCGGCTGTGAACCGCGGGCTGCGTCCGCTCTGGGAGTCCTGCCCGAGGTAGCAGAACCTTCGCTCCTTCTTCTCTTGGTCTCCGCTGGGCCCTGGGGCTCTGGACCACCCGAGGGAGGTGGGAGGTCGGCCTTGTTCGCAGTTCAAGCTTCCAGTGGACCCTGGGGGCGCTGCCTTCGAGGGCTCGTTGGGCTTTACAGGCGACACTTTTGCCAACCAACTCCTCTGGTTGTGAAAGGGGGGAGGGAGGGCCTCGGCTTTCGCGCATAGCCGGGGCGCTCTAACAAGTGGACCTGGACGCTGGGGAGGGGGGGGGTTCGGTCCGAGAAGAGAGAGGGGTCGCCTCTCCTCCGGCATCCCTCCCACCTGGAGCGTTCGCCTGGGGCTCAGCCACTTGGGTCCCGCTGCTTCCTTCTCTCCAAGAGAAGATGCCCAGGGGCTAGGACGCACTTTAGTACCTGTTTGCTTCTGAATTTCCCTTCGAACCTGACTCGGGGAGCCCCGATTCAGGGTGGGGGGGACTCTAGAACCTCCTTCTAACCTAAGCCGTCTGGGGCCCCACCCGACTCGTCCTCCCTACACCCCAATCTTTGTCAAAAGAGACAGTCATTACGCAGTAGTCGGTGCTCTGGGAGCCGTCGGTGTTGGCTTTAACAACGCGCTCAGCTGCGCGGGTTTGTGTGTTTTTTGCATTTCATCCTGAGACCTGGTCCCAGGAATCTAGAGGCAGCCAGTACAACTGCGGAGCGCCAAGTACCCTCTAGGCATGCCTGGGGAAATGTAACCTCACTTTCTTCCACCGTACAACGGGCAGATTGACAATTCAGTTTTAGGGTGCTTTTCCTAGAGGTGGAGAAGGGAGACTTAGCGCGACTTGGTGAGTGGATGTGTTTACAGTCAGGAGTGCATTTAAACGTTTCAGCAAACCCAGTGCATCCAGTTGTTTACAATTGCGGAGACAGACGATCTCACTCCACTAGTAGATGTTGTCTCGACATCTATTTCGCCACCGGGAGAGTAGGGGCGGGGGCGAGGGCTGGTTTGCAGCTTGTGCTTGCCGTCGGCAGCTTCGGGTTTAGCAGATCTGCATCACTGCTACTGGCGATATGCTAATATGCGTAGGAAAACTCCACATTTTCAATTCGAAGCAGTTGGTCAGGAGCCGCCTGAACTTTCCCGGTTTTTTTTTTTTTTTTTTGGTTTTTTTTTTTTTTTTTTTTTTTCCTGGAATGTTAATCCCTAGGTGTATTTGAGGTGGCCCGACGAAATGCAAAAAGAAGTTTTTGGTGCTAGTGAAGGGAAATTAGTAGCCATTAGGTTTTAGAAACCAAAAGGAAACGAAATACCCCAGTGAACTCTAATAGGTACTGTTTGATTAACATTTAATTGATCCCGTTTGTGGTAAGTAAGGGTCACAGACAGATTCCTTGAATTTTAGATGGTTGTTCTGTGATTATAACTAACAAACCAGGTGCACTATACTGTGAGAATCAGTCCAACTCTTAACCTGTTTGGGGAAGGCATTGCAAATGTCTGCTTTATTATTATCTTTTGGCTGAATATCCTGATTCATCTTCCTAGTCGGAAGCAGGGTACTTAAGTGCTGCCAAGAAAGAGTACAGTCTAAGAAGGAAAGAATTTTTTCTATTAAAAGGAGATCCATAGCTTTACCTTACGCTCTATGATTACCCAGCATTTGCTAGTTTGCTCAACCCCCTGTTTGCTCTTCCTATCTGCAATGTGGGAGAAAATGAATTTTTATAAGACCTAGTATGGCACTTAAGGTAAATAAATGGAAGAGTTTATAAGACATTTTTGGGTGATATGTTAACTAATTTACTATTGTGAAGTTTTTTTTTTAAGGTAGTTAAAAGCTTTCAAGCATGCCCAGGTAATGTTGGAACTTTTTAATGATAATAAAAGTCACAAGATACATGTGAAGAGGGGTTCACGTAATTTCTAAAATGAGTCCATGCTTTAAATGTTATTTGAAAGTTTTCAGATTGTCCCCCAGAATGTTTTTGATAAACAGGTGTTTCTGGAAAACAACTCTACAAAAGAAATGTTGACATTTGCATAATAAAACGAATGGGGTCTAGTCCCTAGGACAATGTCAGACACAGTAGAAAATGAGTTTTTTTTTAATACATGAATTAGTATTTACCATTAGTTCTAGGTCCCGATTATGAACAAAATATACAATGATGCTGAAGGAAAGAAGGCTTTGCAGAATCATTGTGCTGTAAGGGTGATTAAGAGAGACTCCAAATACTCAAATATATAGGAGTGTTAAAAAGTAAAATCACATTATATGTAATCACCGTCTCATTCAAAGGCCTAACTGGAAGGCCAAGTCTGAACACCTTAGAAGTCTCATTGTTTCACTTCAGCTATCATATGTGTGGAAAAACACTGACATAATCATAGTTTCCCTTATAGTCATTGTACCTTTCTGATGTCTTTAATACAAAGATTCTAGCTGAAGCAGAACAGCTCAGTATTTAAGTTTATTTTATACAGTATTACTTTAAATCATCAAACTGCAAACTATTCTTTTGATATGTTGCCTCTGAACTTTATTTTCTATGACAACCTTAAAAAATTTGAAAGTGGTAAGAAGGTTCAGTGTTAGTTAACATTAACACATTTTTTTCCATTCTGTGTTAGAGATAGCAGTTAGAATCCGTGCAATTTTTGCTTGAAGGTTGCTTTCTCCAAAAGTCCATCACTTTCAGTTTTTAGTTATCAAGTGCTTAGTATAGATTATGGTTAATAAATCCCCTAAGATTTCTCAAACTGTTTATTTATTTACTCACTTACTGACCTGAGGTCAAAAGAAGACCAGTACTTTGCATACTCATGATTTTTTTAATGAAAACAAATTTTTTAATAGTACTCACAATAGTTCTCTCTCTCTCTCTCTCTCTCTCTCTCACACACACACACACACACACACTCACACACTATCTAAAGAATGCCAGGCATCATATATAAAACATGTATAATAATTTTATTACAATTCTATATATTTTTCTTAAATTCCTGTCAATTTACCCTCAAATGTAGGAATCCATGCATACTTAAAACAAAGAAGCTTTCCATCATTTATCATTTGGCATGAAGGTTTGAACTGGATTATTAGCACAACTATAGGCAGATTAAATCATGAGGAATATTGTAGGAGAGAGTATTTGGCAGTTATGATCAACAGCATATATCCATAGCTGGGAATGTAGCTGCTGCTGATTATAAAAAATTAAGAAAAATCAAATTTCAAAACTGTTTCCATATACAATAAGTGTTTTAAATCATCTGCAGGTTCTGAGTATTAGATTAAATCGCTATTTTGAATGCAGACTATTATTTTTCCTTCCCCTAAAAGGTAAAACATTCTGAATCCTGGCTTAATATGTTACTTCTTTCTGTTATTCTGGCTTAGTTTATTATTTCTGTTTCTTTCTGTTTTCCATTAATTTTTTTGGAACTGAGGAAAGTAAATATCAAATAGAAACAGCTAGAACCGTGCTTAGTTTGAGCAGGTGAGTGCTAGAAGAGATTTCACACAGCTTTTGATTATTCCTAACAACCTTGATGGTCCAACCATAGGTGTCTTCAGTATGCGGTACTCTGTTATGACAATTACATAATGTATAGAGATTTTGTAGTTTGCTAGATGCCAGTTGGTACAATTTAGGAAGACCAACAAAATTCTTAACATTTGGAACCCATGAAAAATAAGGCTGAGGAAATTGGAATTTGATGGCATAAACTGAAAATTATTGTGTAACAATATTTATATCAATTGCACCGCTAACATTTTTGTACATAATCAAGGCAAACTAGTTTTAATTGGAGATAGTAAATATTTTTACAGTTGATGTTGGATTCCTAATATTTAAAAATAATAATTTAGAGTCTGATAAATAAAGCCTGTTAAATTCTTATGTAACTTTAGGACTCATTTCTAGACCTGGAAGTATAATCTTGGATAATTTACAATTCTTTAAAAAATCTGACTTTTACTTCCTGTCCAAGCCTCCACGTTAGGTAAACAATAGCATATGGTGAAACATGCATATATGCCAAGTAACCACTACCTCTTGGATGATGTTTTCAGTGTGATGTAATGATTCTGAAATATTGGGTTCTCCATTCCCAGTCTACTCTAACTGGACGAGTGGAGAAGTTAATTGAAAAATGGACATAGGAAAATGTGTTAAATGATCTCTTTTCATATCAGTGGATCACCCCCTGTGAAGCTCTTACTCTGAATCTTCATATCTGTGATTATGGTAGGTATGCACCAAGATTAGTATTTTTTTCTGGGTGCTTATGAAAGGTCTCTATGGCTGTATCTCAAATATGTAAGTGAAAAGTTCTGTCAACCATCCAGCTGTTTGGGGTAATGCAAACACACATCTGGTTGGTTGAGATAATTTTTTACTTAGTCTCTGGATGTTTGGAGTCATTTAACAGGCTGATGAATCTTAATATCTATGTCAAAAAAAGAAAGAAAAAATAAAATGAATCACTTTGACATAATGTAGAGTACCTTAAACACTCTTGGATTACTATAAAATACATAATAAACTATATGCCATCCTGAATCTACAGCCTTCAATGAAATGTATAAGATGTTGTTTGCATCCCTTAGCAATTAGGAAAACAGAAACCCAGTGGCTTTTTCAACAAGCCAGGATATTAAAAACTTTAACTTTGATTCTACCTACCGCCTCCACCCCCGCTACTGATTCATCAGTTTAAAGAAATCAACTTGAAGAGTTTGATATGTTGGCTTTTTACAATTTTCTGTACCTCATTTTCCACCAATTCTTCTACTGCCATGGACACTAGACGGGACAGACAGCTGGGAGTCACTAATTCAGCATGGGAACCTACTTGTTAATTTAATTTCATGCCAGCTTGTTGCTCCCTGAAACTAACCATAAAAGGCTGGGGAATTGAATTTGCGAGCAATAAATGATTAAGCAGAGCAAATATCAGTGCCATCTCTGTCATTTTCCTGAAGATCTTACTGCTTACCCTCTTTGTCCCCTACTCATGCAGGTCTTTAAAAATAATCACAGAAATAGAGGTTTGATTTGTGCATTCCTGTTGGTATTTATGTGTGCTACAGAGCGTTTTTGTTCTATGCGGACATTTGCAGCTGTAATATAGTTTCATAATAGCTATAATATTGAAAAAATACATTCATTCAAATTATGATTTTGTAGATTTTGAAGAAGCCTAGTTAGCGATCATAGTAAAGTTAAATATAAATGATGCTTAAATTTTTTGGTAGGATTGGTTATTTTTCCTTTTCAAATATAAAAACAATTTTATTAAAATATCTATGCCCCACTTGATTTTTTTATTACAGAGACAAAACGGATTTGAAAACATTTATTTGAAATCTGTAAAACACTCATTTTACCCGTCACCATAAAGCATGCTGATTGTTTTAATTTTAATTGACTAAGTTGTCAGTTGATAAGTAGTCAGCAATGAGGAAATTGCCTTTTAATGTTTCTCATATTCTGTTGTAACATTTTTGTGGCTGATTATGACTTACAAAATTGAATTTTGGAATCACAAACTCTAATATGGGCTGAATTGCAATCCATGTTAAGCCTTTTGCAATATTATCAGCTATGGGTCCTGATAAACTAATATTTTTTCCTGTGAATTTATGGATATAAACAAATTTCTATATTATGGCTAAGAAAAAGTGATTCATTCCCAAAAAGGATTTTGGTGATGAACAAAGAATGAAGCTCTATATTTCTATGTCAACAGGTATTTTTGTTTTAAAGTGACTAGAATTTCAAAATATGCATATTTCAGACAGAATTGTTAATGACAGAATGAAGTAGTGATTTAAAAGTTTAGGAAAAACAATATTTACATTTTACATTTTAGGGAATATTGATTATATCGGTATCCAGTTGTTGGGTATTGAATTGCATATATTTACTTAATTGTTTTATTTTTGTTACTTGAGCCACACTGGTGTGTGATATGAAAATATCTCAGTAAAACATGAAAAATTCAGTCAATCATCATTGTTGAACATGTAGATTCCCTAGTATCTGTCTGTGCCCTATCTTCTGTGTCACGTTGATTTCTTCTAGCCTTTCAGCAGATGCTTGACATCTGGATGTACAGTGCAAAATAACAGACCATCATCTGGATGGTTCCAAATATCTGATCAATGAATTTTAGCTATTCATCCAAATGATGTTCTGGCATTATAACCTCAGTTTCCCTTTTGAAATTATTGTATATTTACCTTTCAATTGTTCTTCTGTTTAGATGAAGGGTATTTGTGAATATTCAGGATGCTGATGCAGCTGTATATATAAACCTTTCAGTAGAATCCCTGTATGGTTATATCAAAGGAGATCCATTTTCAGTTTAATGTTTGGAATCACAGTTTAATGTTTTTAGCTGCCTGTATGAATAAGGATTTTTAAAGCAGCCAAAATATAAGTACATTACATACATCAGGGAAAATCTGATCACTGGCTAAGGTCAAGGAGAAAATTTCCCAGTTGCATGATTTTGCATAATTGGTGGATTCTAAGTGTTTATATTACTTCTCATGCCTCAGTATGGTTTAGACACCTGTCAAAGAGAAGGTGCCAGATTATATGGTCAATCGGTTTATTAGATATTATAATCCCTGTGTCCCAGCTGTATATGGACATTTTAAGAAAACTCTTCAGTTGTTCAGAGAAATTAGAAAATGATACTGCAGATGGCCTATCTCAATAATCCAGGTTTTTTTCAGGTACATTTAAAATTAAATGTCCTAAGAGATGATTAATTCAGGAAAGTTATTGATAATGAACTCATCTTATGCTACACATCCTTTGCACCTATGATGATGCCTTATTAAAGGTGTCTCAATCTTGCTAATTACCACCTGTGTTTAAATATAGAGGTGTATAAATACACTACAACCACAGGGTAACTGGAAGCCTTCTAAATCTGAAATGTTCCTAGCTAACTGGATTCCTATCAACAAAATGTTTCTGATCAACATTTTGAATTTATACTCTGTGCATTACCCCCCTTTAGCATTAGTGATTTTCTTTTTTTAAAGCTGCTGTGCTTAATTGCAACTATTTGAGTGATATTGATGTGTGATCTCCTGCTCTATTAAGTAGCCCAAAAATATGTTTGTGTTTATGTATGTGGGGATAGAATTTTTTTTCTAAAGGAATATTTATTAAAAAGTATATGTACATTTTTAACATGAATTTCACAAACATCATTTACAGAAATATATATCACTTATTTGCTTACTCTATGCTTGAAATGAATATATTTTTGTGATTGTGACTCATTATATGTTTAGAGATTTAAGCAATGTAGGGAAGCATTGACATCATTGCTATGCAAGTCAAATGAGAAACTGCTTTTGGAAAGATAGTATTAATTTCACTAATGAGATTTAATGACCTCGAAGGGAAAAGGCTGTGCAGTTGATTGGCCAACTGATACCTATTGCTTAGATTTGAGAAGACTCTTGTACCTCAAAAAAACAATAAAATCACTCTCGTTTCTTCCTCCCTCCATTTCTTTCTTTCCTTCCTTCCAAGAATTGAGGTACTGTATAGGTTTATGAGGTACTGTATAGGTTTATGAGAAAGGAAATGCTGGGATATTCACTAAAGTATTGGTAGTGCTTAATCTCTTTATTCTTTTTCTAAATCCGACCATTCCTTTAGGCATATCCTAGCGAATTATAAGTGTAATGTGAAATATTCTTCTTTGCATTGTTTTTGGCTCATACATTCTTTCAATGATCTTGGGTAGAAGCTAAAATGATACACTGATTTCCTGGGATGTTATCTTTTATTACAGATTTACTCTGTGCACATATCCATACGTTGTTGGTGCATTTGTGATTTGTCTTTCATGTTTAGTGTAATAAAATATCAACACTTAGGTGTGACACCATTTATTTTTGGTTTTAAACCCATGAAGTGTTAACACAAGGGTGCTGCATTTTTTTCCCCATTGTTTTGTTCTTTTCCCGTATTTGAGATATTGCCTTGATGAAACACTGGACAACTTGTGAAAGTGAGGCAATTTTAATGTAAACAATTAGAATTCAGTGCAACGGAAATATCTTAAGGGTAATTCAACATAGAATCGAGGCAGTTTAACAATATATTTCTGTAAAACATGGAATAAAACATGTTTAAGGAAATGTTTAAAACAGCAATAGATGTAGTGAGAGAACTCTGGTCCCAGATATTTAGCAAAATACTTGAGACTTCTTTGTTGTTGAAAAGGCAGAAAAAGAATCAACTCTACACAGAGTTCTGGGACAATGTGTGTTGAAGTCTCAAGTTTTTTCCATGAAGACTTCAGTATTACACGGGTTTGATTATACATCATAATTTTTTTGAGAGAGAGAGAGAGCAAAAGAGAGCAAGTGAGTCAGAGAACAGGGGAGGGGCAGAGGGAGGAGGAGGAGAGAGAGACTCTTAAGTAGGCTCCACCCCCAGCAAGGAGCCTGACATGGAGCTAGATCTCAGGACCCTGAGATCATGACCTGAGCCAAAATCAAGAGTCAGGAGTCAGAAGCTAACCGACTGAGCCACCCAGTCTTCATGAAGAAAAAACTTCATCTGTTCATTTGCTCATTCATTCATTTGCCAGAACTTTTTAAAAGTGCCTGTGTTTACCCAGTGATACAAAGACACTTTAAAAACTTATCATCTAATGGAGGAGACAGACATATATAAGCATATTATTATCATATAACAGATGCTCTAGAAGAGGAATAATTAGAATGCTCTGGAAGCTCAAAGGTAGATATAGTTTTATAAAGGATGTATCATATGAATTGGCTTTTAAAGAACAGCTAGGAATTTTTTTTAGTCAGAGAATAAGGGGAACCACAGTCTACATGGGAAAGGATTGTGAGAGTGCACGAGGCTAAATTAGCAATGGAGAGTACCACCCCAGGATGATAGGGTTTCATTTTATTTCCTATCCAAGTTGGGGAACAGAGGTTAGAACTTGTCTTATTTTATATCTTTCCTTATACCTGACACACAGAAGATGCTTAGTATATATTTGTTGAGTGAATGAATGTATTAAGATTTTCCTATATGGAGAGTTAAACTGGAGAATGGTGGTTTTTCTGCTGTTTATCCAAAATGATGCAATGTAGTATGTTGTAGCAGAGTCTACCAAATTAATGAAGGGCTTTAGGGGCAGGCACCTGGGTGGCTCAGTCAGTTGGGCATCTGACTCTAAATTTCGGCTCACATCATGATCTCTCAGTTCATGAAATTGAGCCCCAACTCGGGCTCTGTGCTGACAATGCAGAGCCTGCTTGGGGTTCTCTCTCTTCCTCTCTCTCTGCCCCTCCCCCTGCTCATACACGTTTTCTCCCTCTCCCTCTCTCTCTCTCTCTCTCTCTCTCTCTCTCTCTCAATAAATAAACTTTAGATGAGGGGCTTTAAAATGGTGGGGACAGGTCACCATCTTTGGGTTTTAGAAAGATGGCATCTGTATGAAGAACGGATGGAAGGAGATTAAGAGTAGTAGCAGTGAGACATTGAGAGACTGTGTTGCAATTGTGAGCAATTATGAGGATATGTACCAAAAGCAGTGGCAGATGGGGAGGCGGGGCGATGAATTCGAGAACCACTCATAAGGTAGCTTTAGTGGGACTTGGAAAATGAAAACATGTAGAGGGTGACGGAGAGGGAGGAGTGATTCTGAGACTTTGGCTGGGGAAATTAGGTAATTCTATTAAGCCAAATAGGGAATATAGAAGAAAAAGTCTGTTTTGGTGGGGATAATGAGGTCAAGTTTGGATTTATTTAAGACACCACACAGACATCTAGATGGAGATGGTTTGTAACAGATGGAAATTCCAGATCTGAAGATGAGGTCTGGAGGTACTACATTGGACAATGTAGTAGTTGAAATCATAGGAATAGGTAGGGGAGTTCACCTAGGGAGTGTATATGGAGTAAGAAGAGAAGCAAGGATGAAATCCTGAGAAATACTGGACTTAAGAGGTTGGTGAAACAAGAAAAGCTTTCAAGAGAAAGCAAGTTAGATTAAGGTCAGAGAGGTAAGAGGAAACCCAGAAAATAATGAAATAGAAGCTAAGGGAGGAAAGGATTTTATAAATGCTATCCGAACAAAGGCATGAACAGATTATTCATACAATGGTCAATGAATATGAAAAAAAGCTCCATCGTCAGTAATCAAAATAAATGCAAGTTAGAAACAATAAAAACAAGGGGCTTTTTAGTTGGTTTTCTAAGATCCTGCTGAGTGCACTTGTTCAAGCCCCACACCTTAGAGTCCTTCTTGATTCATCTTTTTTTGCACCTAACATCCAACCAATTAAAAAATGTTGTTGACTATACCTTCAAACTGTATCTTGTCTGAAACATTTTATCTTCCTTCATCATTAACAACTTAGACCAAACCACCATCATCTCTCACCTAGAATACTGAAATAACTCCTAATTATGCCCCTACATACATTTTTGCCCCTCTAAGTTTTCTACATAGCAACCAGGGTGATCCTTTTAAAACATAAATAAGACTTTGTGATTT
Organism: Cryptoprocta ferox; assembly: GCA_028646485.1. Taxonomy (NCBI): domain Eukaryota; kingdom Metazoa; phylum Chordata; class Mammalia; order Carnivora; family Eupleridae; genus Cryptoprocta; species Cryptoprocta ferox. The sequence continues at coordinate 22,590,727 of CM053579.1, forward strand.
TCCTGCTCTTTGCCCTCCAATGGTTGCTTCTTCTCACACTTAAAATAAAAATTTGAAAAATAATTTTAAAATCTTTACTATGGCCTACAAGGCCCTTTGTGATTTGGTCTATTTATTGGGTCTCGCGTCTTACTGTTTTCCCCACCAAACCTTGGTCATAACATTCTAGCCAGTGTCCTCCATTTTGTTTCTTAGACATGCCATGTATTTTTGTCTCTCAGGGTCTTTGTCCTTGCCATATCCTCTGCCTGAAATGAATATTCTCCAAGGTTTCAATAAGCTTACTTTCCTGCTTCATTCAGATCTTTGATCAAATATTCCTTAATCATAGAGGCCTTCCTTGGCCATCCTAGATAATGAGTCTGTCATGATTTTTCATTTCCTATGCCTTTATCCATTTCTGTTTTTCCTCATATTATTCACCACTACCTGGTACCACACTGTATTTTTGTTTATTTATAATTTGTCAAATGTACTAACATGTTAGCTCTATGAGGGCATGGACTTTGTGTCTGTTTTGTTCACTAATGCATCCATATCACCTAGCACAGTGCCTAGTACATAGTAGGTGTTTAATAAGTATTGGGTGAATACATAAATGAATATAAGGACATGATGAAATGTTCATTGGTATAGATTTGGCAGTTTGCAGCAAAAGCCTTAAAAATGCTCATACCCATTTGACCCAGTAACTCTACTTCTGGGAATTTGTCCTGAAGAAATAATGCAAAGTGCAGAAAAAGCTTTATTTGCAAGGATTTTCACTAGAAATTATAAATAGTGGGAAAAAAATGAAGGAACCTAAATATTCAGCAAGGGAATTGCTAAGTGATTTATGGTACATCCAGACAGTGTAATATTTTATGGCCATTAAAGATGATGTTTACAAATATTTTATGATAAAAGGAAAAGATTTATGTTACACTATCAATTAATAAAGCAGGATACAAAATTATATTTACCCAATATGTAAGAAAGAAAAAAAAGACTGGAAAACCATGCACAAAAGTGCTAAAAGTGATTATTTCTGTTTGAGGGAGGTGGGTATTAAGTGATTTTTTTCCTTTATACCTTCTGTATTTTCCGGATTTTCTGCAGTAAGCCTGTATAACTTTCTTTGAAGAAAAATAAACTTACAAAACAAGAAACAAAAAACACAAAAATAAATACTGCCACCTTAGAAGTGAAGTTTCGGTAATAAATAACAGAGAGGATAAACCTATTCTCCTTGAGAGTTGGTGCTAGAGGGAGAGGAATATACAGATGTGACTGGGGTAGATGTTGTCTGGCCCCTTTGTTTTGAAGAGATCTACAGACAGGGAAAATAATTGAGATCCACTGATCCAATCTAGTCTTTAGTCATTGGAGAACCAAGGAGGGCTGAGTTTATCCTGTCAAGATTTAAACAGGATGTTCAAGGGAGATTAGGCAAGTTAAGACTTCTTCACATCGCTGTGGAAAGCACTAGCAATTTGCTTCATGTAAAACAGGCGTGATTACTCACTATATTTCTTCATGTCATGTAGTAAAAACAATTAAGTGAAGTTAGACTATAGATTACTTGGCTATTCAGCCACAGTCACCTCTAATGGAAAAGAAGAAAAATAGCATTGACAAGTTTTGGCAGGTCTCATCATTAGAAATGCCCATATTGCCAGAAAAAAAAAAAGAAGCTGCAGCCAATAACGTAAACCTAGACATTCTCTAGGCCCTGAGGAAGAAAGTGACAATACAGAGTGTTGTGGCATTAATTGTCTGAGAGCACTGATCATTGTAATGGGGAAACTGTCTCTATTATTAACACAATTATTTTCTGCAAGGTCTTTGAGTAAACGTCCCATTAGAAAAATAGCATTAGGGCTTTCAAAGTATGTGTAGCAATATGTAAAGATATACTCATTAGTAAAATAAGTGTGACCTATATGCAGCCCAAAGTCCCTTGAAAATAGAAAGTGTTAATAAGTTGTTATAGTTATAATTAATATGTAATTGAGTAATTATTGAAAACAACTAAAAAATGGCCCATTTCCTAAGCAAATAGAAATTATACCTTTAAAATTCATTTGCAAAAGATATCTATCCATACACACATATATGCATACTTATATTCATGCGTATTTATATAAATGTGTCTTTTTTGGGCCAGACTCTTAGACCATTCTCCTGCTCACCTTCAATTTATGCATTTCATCTCCATAGCCAATCTCAGCTGATTGGCTCTCTCATCTTAAGAGGCAGAGAACTGAAGGATGTAGAATATTACTCTCTATGTAAGACCAAGCAAGAGGCGGTGGCTCTAGTTAAAGTGTAGGTTAGATGAACTCTTAATGAGCTGTTCAGATTTGGCTTTAGGACTCTGCTTTGCAGGCTCTAGCCTATCTCCAAAACCAAATAGTCAGTACTTCAGATGCATTTCTAACATTTGTGGCTGCTGCTGTTTTTGCCTCTGTGTGTATTATTTGGTTGTGTTCAATGATGGTCCTGTCAAACACTCTGTTTTTTTCCCTAAAGGGTAGCTAGCCCACATGCAGTATTAAGACAGTCAACAGTTTCTTTTTTGGAGATGAATTCTTGAGTGAAATAGAGAGGTGAAAGGCGAGGGAAGTGGTACATGTTTGAACTGGTGAGTGATGGCAGTGACCTGGGGTATCTTATATAGATCGACATATGAACTGGCCTTCCCTAATCATAAATGGGGAGATATCCTCCTAAAGGCTTCAGTGTGAAGGCGGTTGAGAAGTGATCAGAGAAGAGCTAAATCATTTCAAAGCCCTCTTACTTCCCAGTTCTCTGTGTATCTCACGAAGACAAAATGCTGCATATAGGGCAGGTTTTTTTTTTAAGCATTTTTTGCTAACCTCCTCGCAGAATCAGCCTGATGGGTATGAAGCCAATTTCTACAGACTTGCTCTGGTATATGTGGCAGAAGAGCCAGAAATACTTTTTTGTAGTCTAGATCTAAGTACTTTCTGAAATGTCTTCCCTTGAAAGATTCTAACTTAGCACTATTATGGAACCACATGACACTTGAGCAGAGCTATGTCTTTTTTGAGCAACATTAACAGTGATGAAAAATGCACATTGGGCAATTAGATTGCAACTAATCAAGAGCACTACTTCAGTCTATTATGAATGATTTATATATAGTATACTGGATATGGAGATCATTAGTAATAATATAATACTCTATTATCATTACAAGGTCACATTGATGATCTTTGTCAAACATGACAATGATGCTATTGACCTACAATTTTTTTAAAAACTGCATTTAGATATTTTTTTCTGTGTTGGTTTATTGTGTAGAAATTTTAAATTGTCCTTATTGCTGAGATTTTTGCCTCAGTATAAAAAAATAACAGTTGGGGTGTCTGGGTGGCTCAGTCGGTTAAGCGTCCGACTGTTGGTTTCAGCTCAGGTCATGATCTCAAGCCCTGCATTGGGCTCCATGCTGACATTGTGGAGCCTGCTTGGGACTGTCTCTCTCTTTCTCTCTCTGCCCCTCCACTGCTGTCTCTGTCTCTCTCTCTCAAAAATAAATACCTTAACTTAAAAAAAATTTTTAAATAGTTTGGGGTTTACTTGATTGATAAATTGGGGCCATAAGGTTAATTGAGTGTCAATCATAAAATTTTGGACTATGACAGTTTAAAGTTTTTGCTTTCCAGGGGCGCCTGGATGGCCCAGTTGGTTAAGCATCCGACTTTGGCTCAGGTCATGATCTCACAGTGAGTTTGAGCCCCGTCCAGGGCTCTGTGCTGACAGCTCAGAGCCTGGAGTCAGCTTCGGCTTCTGGGTCTTCCCTTTCCCTCTGTCCCTCCCCCACTGTGTGCTCCCACGCTCTCTTTTGCTCAAAAACAAACTTTAAAAAAACTTTATAGTTTTTGTTTTCCTTTTTCTTTCATTTTAATTCACCACACTGCTTTTTCTAAAATGGATTTTTTGAAGATTTTTTTGTTTTATTTATTTTTTAATTTAAATTCCAGTTAGTTAACATGCAGTGTAGTATTAGTTTCGGGTATACAGGATAGTGATTCAACACTTCCATACAACACCTGGTGCTCATCACAACAAATGCCCTCCTTTATACCCATCAACTATTGAACCCACCCTCCCACCCACCTAAAATGGATTTCTGAAGAATTTAAAACATAGCTTTTTTAAATATATGAGTGATATATGTTCATTATAGAAAAATTAGAAAATACAGATACACAGAAAGAAGAAAATCATGTATGTTTTACATACATATATTTCTCCTTTAAAGCTGGACTCATATAATTACTTTATAATGTGGGTTTTTTTCATTTATCAATATATTGTTAACATTTCTGTGTAAATAAATATTTATCTATACACACATACAAATGCCACAAACCCACATATAAGTGTGTGTGGCGTGTGTGTGTGTGTGTAGAGAAAGAGATACAGACAGAGGAAGACACAGAGACACAAAGATGTGAAGAAACAACCAACTAGGTAAAGGAAAATTTTATATTTTCCCCTCCCCCAACTCTTCCAGAGTATAATTTAAAAGCAGCAAATCAAGGCTATAGGTAGAAATTATATGAAATGACAAATCCTAACAATCCCATATTTTATTTAATGCCAGCTTAATAATCTATCATATGTTATTCCTTGATTTTTTTAACTGAACTCCAATTATTGGTCATTTGGGCAATTTCCAGTATTTATGATAAAAAACATCATGACAAAAATGCTCATACATACATCTTTGTGTACATCTCTGATAATTGCCCTAGAAATGTATACATGCAGAGTGGGCCAAAAGGAATGCATATTTTTTAAGTTTTTGTTACCTACTGATAAGTTGCCTTCCATATATTGTACCAAGTTACACTACCACTGAAGGACTTTTAAAAGTTCGTATGTTAAACATCTATATGACTTCATGTTGGGTATTATACAAATCAAAGGAAGAAATGTATCTCTCAGGTTGAAATAGTAGGGATTATTATCAGGTATATTTCCTGCCCTATTGCCCAGTACTGAGTGTTGCCTATGGAGATATATAGTTAATTTTATAACTGTTGAATGAAGGAAGTCATGTGGGACATTGGAAAAATAACTGAACCAAAAGTGAGGTGACCTGGATTCTAGTCCTGGCTCTGCCTAACTGCACACGTGACATTGTGCCAGCCATTTAACCTCTCAGTCTCCGTTTCCTTGGAATTGTTTTGAGGATTAAATGAAATGTGTATAGGAAAACGCTTGGTAAACCATAAAAGACTATTTTAGCATAAGAAATTGAAAATACTGTAAATTGTTTATATTGGTGAAAACTCCTTGAAGCTGTGGGCATTTCATCTCAAAATGAGTGTTATATTGAACAATAATTGAATGGTATAAAGTTGGGACAATCTTTGTGGGTGAGAATTCCATAGCCCTCTAGGTACACTTACCGTTAATTTAAAAACTCTTTATTAGCAACATAGTTAATATAATTGTGTGAGGTTTCAAGCAGACCTTTTAGGAAACTGACCCCATTATCCCTTGTGAATTGCAAAATGAAATCACAACCCCCACACAAACTTCTGCCCCAACCCCACGTGTCTGTTCTTTTCCCTCATAGAAGGACTGCTTTGGACCTGCTTGCACATATGTCTGAAGGATAATTTGGCCTAATTTGTTTACAGGAATTACAAGGGTGACCTTTATTCAGCTGTCTCCTTTTTGATTCCTATAACTTCTGGATCTATCAAGGTATGTGCATTCTACACTGAAATTTACTTTGGGAATTGAACACTTTGTTGTATAATGTGAAAAGAAGGAAATGTTTCACTGATAAAATCATTTATGTTCATTGAGTGTCCTGTAAATGAAATGCATTATTTTAAACTTCTGAAAACTTATTTAATCATTGTATAGGTAAGTTTGTGTCTGTACTCTATAATTGTTAGAGAGTCTTTGCAAAATCAAATATGCAAGCTGTCCTACGTATTTGAATGATCCTGTGACCTTTTTTATATACAGCTGCTAAAACCAAGAGACTCCTTGACTGATGGGAATATTGGCAAAGTATGCGGGAACAGCTTTGGCCAATGAGGATGTTTGCAGAACCATTTAGTGGTTCTCACTAACTGCATATAAGCATAGTATTTCTCCATATCAATGGAAAAAATATTTTCATTCAGAGAATTTTAATGACAAAACAAACATTTGCCTCCTGAAATGAATGTTTTAATTTTTTAGGAAAGTGTCAAGTAAAATATCTGTATTGACATGGTATTGCATTCATTTATTTACCATTCCACCCTTCCTTTCATCCATCCATCTACCAGTCTATACGCTCAATAAATATTTATTGAGCAACTCCTGGGCAGAAGTTATTATGTCTTTTCTTTTGGTAAATGTGCCAATGCAGATAAAATTCACCTGGAGTATTGAGAAAGCAGTTGCTTCTATATTCAGCCTTCTGGTACATGGAATATGCAAGGAAATGTGGCGAGAGGGGTGAGACTTTTAGATTAATCAAAATCTTTAGTTACCTGAAAGACATCCCTCATTGGCCATCATTCTTATTAAAAATATTGGTCAAAATTCAGTACTTAGTAAGTGAGAAATAGAGAATATTGGTTTTTTTCTTTGGTACCTATATTGGTAGCTCTATGCATTGTTATTCAAATATGAATTCTGATCCTAACTTGTAAAAAACTCAAAAGGATGATCTGAATTTGTGGTAAGTCTTTGGAATCACTTTATACTTTCTTTAAAGTATAAAACAATGAAACAATGAAATTACATAAAAATGAAATCCTTAAAATCTTGGAATTTGTATTGGCAATCAAAAAATACAGTACAAATATAGTAAGAGGTTTCTTTTATTTTCCTTAAATTGGGTTTCAGTTAATTGAGATTAGTCTGTAATGGGAATTTTAAATGGATTTGTCAGTTTCAACTATGCATGTAGCTCTATTTGCCATTCTTCATGAGGTACTGCCTTTAAGGCAATACTATTGCCAAAAAGTTCAGATCACTACAAGAGAAAAAAAATATCAGAAAATAAAATGACAGATTAAAAGAGAAACTTACTGAGGAAGCAAGTTGAGATGTTTGCATTTTGTATCATTTGTGGAAATAATGTTCTTAATTTGGGAATTGTGAGTCTGCCAGTTGCACAATATTAAATGAAAGGTATTTTTTAATACTTAAAGAAGCTTAAATGTGTGAGAAATGATAGTCTTCCTAACCTAAGGTGAATGAATAGATCAGAATGGAGGAAAAATGCCTAACAGGCCAAAAGAATGCACACTTATGAAAATAATTGGCACTAAATATTTAAAAGGTTCAGAGAGCAGCTAGTTTTTTTTTCTCTTAGAGAGACCACATGACATACTGGAAAAGCCCTTGCCTGTTAATCAGAAAATCTCTGCCTCTGGTCTCATACTAGTAATATGGGCCTCCTGAGGTCACTTTTCCACTCTGAGCCTTGGTTTTCTCATATCTATAATAAAAACTCTGGATAGCTCTAACCTTTTTCCTCCTCAGTCTATGATTTTTAGAAAGCTAAGGACTCTTCTCAAGTGTGCAAAATGGAATCAAGATTGGCCATTCAGTTGGAATACACATACCAGTTGTTAAAAAGATTGCTGCTTGTTTAAGTGGTTTAGTGTACTGATAATAGGGCATTTATTTATGTTTAATGTTGAAGCAATTGTGTATCTTTACCCACTGCCCTCCACACACACACACACACACACACACACACACAACCAGTCAGTATTGGCATTATAGTAAATCAAGTCAAGTAGAAGTTCAGTTAGTAGTCTTATTTTCCTCCTTGATAAAAATGCTTAACTTCGGGATGTTGCTGTGCAGCTCCTCTCTAAATCTCTTGAAGTTCAGCAAAACTGTATGTTTTCTTCCTCTTGCAAGGTGGCCATTCAAGGTCAAACATCTCTCTGTAACTTGGAACCAGCCAAGTGCATAACCCGATGAGTTCAGACTCCAATGCTTTCAATCTGGCACCCTTCATGAGCACTGAGTCCATATTAAAACATTTAAAATATATTCTTCATCTAACATATCACAGCAATAACAACCGGGGCACAAGACAGTGCCTGGGAGCAAATAACCACTTGGAGTTAATGATCTGAGGGGTAACTGAAGGACCATTGACTCTTCCTAGTCAGTCCTTCATCCCTATAAATGCCGATTCCTTGATGCCAAGCCTTCAATAATTTTTCTGTCTTACATCAGGTTGAGTAATGGCCATAAATAATACTGTTTAATACATAATAATGAGATGTGGTAATGCAATAAAATATCAACAATTCTATTACTATATACAGATGGTTATTCTGATCAAACCCAAAAGAAGGAGTGGTAAATGAAGTTCATGAATCATAATATTTTAGAAGTGACTTTCCCTTTATTGATTTGAAATGAAATATGAGTAAGAATTCATATGGTTTAAGGCAGCAGTTCCGTTTTCTTTTTTGCTCCTTATTCCACTGATGAATGATCCATTTTAGAAATAATTAAAAAATGCCTCTGACATCTATTTTAAATGGATTTTTAAAATAGTGTATGTTCAGCTTCCCGTCCTTTTTTAGCACTAGATTCAGCTTTCGAGAGATGTACAGCTCTGACCTAAGTAACAAATACAACTCTACAAATGTTTTTTTCCCCCGGAAGAAGAATTTTTCACTTATTTATTACGGTGACAAACAATACATTTCTACAATGTGCCAGGTATGGTGCTAGGTGCTGAGGAAACAAAAATCAATAAGGGACATGGTCCCCAATCACAAGCTCATGGTAGAGAGGTGAAGCCTGACTTACACACATATAAATAAAATAATCAATATTGGTAGGTGTGGAATGCATATGAGTTTATTTGCTCATGACATTCATATATATTTGTAATTAAAAACATTCACATATCAGAACCTACCCAATAGGGCAATTGAGATATATAATCCCCAATAGCTCCCCATTCAAAAAGTCTTTGGAAATCACTGGCCATGGTAGGCAGAATGGCCCCCCAAAGATGTGCATATCCTAATCCCTGGAATCTGTGAATATTTTGCATCACATGACAAAGGGGAATTAAGATTGAAAATGGAATTAAGGTTGCTTATTCAGCTGACTTTAAAATAGGAATATTAGGGGCACCTGGGTGGCTCAATTGGTTAAGCATCTGACTTCGGCTCAGGTCATGATCTCGCAGTCTGTGAGTTCGAGCCCCGTGTCAGGCTCTGTGCTGACAGCTCAGAGCCTGGAGCCTGCTTCCTCTCTCTCTCTGCCCCTCCCCTGCTGGCACACTGTCTCTTTCTCTCTCTCAAAAATAAACATTAAAAAAAATTTTTTAAATAAAAATAATTAAATAAATACAATAGGAAGGTTATTCTTGTTAACTGGGTGAGCATGTTGTAATCACAAGGGTCCTTAAAAGTGTGAGAGGGAGGCAGATGTTGCTGGCTTTGAAGACAGTGGCCACGAGCTGAGGATTGGGGGGTAGTCTCTCCAAGCTGGAAAGGGTAAAGAAAAGGATTATCCCCTACAGTGTCTAAAAGGGGATGTAGTCCTGCCAACACTTTTACCATACTTCATCAAGACCCACTTCAGACTTCTGACTTTCAGAACTGTGAGATAAATCCATGTAGTTTTATGTCACCAAGTCTGTAGTAGTTTATTATAGTGACAATAGAGAACTAGTGCACTAAGGTTTACTCATTACAGAAAATTTGCAGCAAAGTCTCTAGTTAGCAGTCATAATTGCTGAAAGGCATGGTTTATTCTGATCTTGGTGCACAGGGATATTTGTGTAGTGACCATTTTTTTCCTGGATATCCATTATCAGGCCCCTCCATTAGATGTACAACCATTATGAGATTCCTAAAATCCCACCAATAGTCTTAGGAAGAATATAGCACTCTTCCTCTCTCCTTCTATGAGCCACTTTTGTCCCTTTACACCATCCCCTTGGCCCCTGTCTCTCTGCCTTGATGTCTAGAATGCAAAGTTCATGGATAGGTGAAAAGTAGAAAAATTTTCTTTCTTTCATGGGACACTTATAGGCACTACTGTCCCAAGAAATTATCCTGACATGGGTTTTATGACAAGCATAAAGTTGGGAATTGAATGTAGTATGAAACAGGAGTCTCAAGCTAGTGGCCTACTGCTGAGGATCAGTCCTCAGATATGTTTTATTTGCAACCCAGGGCTCTTTTCCTCTTTCCCTTCCTTCCTCCCCTTCCTTTTATTTTAATGCTTATAGCTTGAGTATACCCTGTTCAGTTCCATAGTGTCTGCCACCCCGCTTTGTCTTAGTCCTTGCTTACCTGACTCATGTGTTATGAGTCTGGATCCTGTACTGTAGAGGTTAAGTGCATATGCTTTCTGGTTTAAGTAGATAAGATGATCCAATTCTGGCCATATAATTTGCTGTACAACTTGGGCAAGTAGATGAAATATAATCCTTCTAAACTTTAGCCTCCTCATCTTTAAAATGGGGATTATAGTACTTACCATGGTGAGCACTGAGTAACGTATGGAATTGTTGAATATTATATTTTACACTTGAAACTAATATAATACTGTGTGCTAATTATACTTAAATAAAATAAAATAAAATGGATAATAATTAAATCTCATACCTCATAAACTTGTGAGTTTTAAGATGACACTTTGCACAGTAATTTGCATAGAACATAGTACCTGCTTGTAAAGATCAGCTATCACTCTCGCTTATGTTATTGTCACTGAGAGAGCACAGACGGACGTTAATCAGTTCCATCTAGTAGGGGGATGAGAAGCAGGCATCTGAAAAGGCTTTGTGTAGAAGGTAATGCTAGTAATATGGGAGCCATCCTTTAAGTGTGGACTGGTAGCAGCAGCAGTTATCCAATGAACAAATGGCAAGAATGGGCAGATGTTCTAAGCAGAAGAAGCAGTGGCACAGAAACACCAAATGGCCTTGGTCCCTTAGGGGAACTGCAGTCTTTCTATATAGGTAAACAGTGACATGGAAGGGAAGCATGAGAAAAGATAATGCCTGAAGAGGTAGGCTGGAGACAGATGAAGAGGGACTTCTATCCCAAGAAGCATCTCCTTTCTCTTGCTGGCCAGTGGCTTTGCAAAGCTACTTGTGAAATTTTAAGTGTGGCGTAGTACCCACTGGACCTTTGTCATGGTAGGCAGAATGGCCCCCCAAAGATTATCATATTCACCTAGTTTTTTTTTCCCTACTAAAAGAATATTTGAAGTTAAACTTTCAATGCCTACAAAAGTCTTGCATTTAAGTGGGAGCTATTATTTTAAATAAACATTATGGTCAAGAACAAGGATTGTGAGGACCATGTACACAGACACACTGGGTACAAGTCTTAACTCTCCTTTTTTTTTTTTTGACTCAAATGTAGAACATATAGTGTGACATTATTTTCAGGTCTACAGTATGATTTAACAATTCTGTACATTTCTCAGTGTTCATCATCTCTTATATTTCACCTATCCCACCCATCCACCTCCACTCTAGCAACCACTACTTTGTTCTCTGGATTTAAGATTCTGTTTTTTGTTTGTTTGTCTCCTCTTCACCTAGGAACACAGTTTAAACACCATTTCTATAGGCATGGAGGAACTAGGGAAGGATTTTAATAATAACATTTATGATATAGACGGTTCACTCTGGTGATAGTATAAAGGATGGATTGGAGGATGCAATATTGAAGGCCAGGAAACCAATTAAAAGACTATTACTGTATGCCAGATAAGAGATAATGAGGGCCAGGTGGCAGTTGACAATGGGAATAATGATAAAGGGATGGATTTGAACAATGGTTCTCAAACTTGAGTGTGTATGAAAATCCCTTGGAGGGCTTGTTAAGTTGCAAATTGCTAGACACTTCACTTCCCTGGAGCAGTTTCTGTTTCGGTTGGTCTGGGGTGGAGCCCAAGAATTTGTATTTCTAGCAAGTTTCCAGGGGATGCTGATGCCACTGGTCCAGGGACTACACTGTGAGAACCATGAGATTTGACATATGCCAATAGGCATGGGTCACTCATTGGATAGAAGAAATAAGAGAAAGGTTTCTGGCTTGAGAGACTGGGTAGATGATGACGCCATTCAATGTTACTGCGGTCAAGTTTAAGGTGAATTGAAAAAACTTTTTCATGACCCCTAGGGTCAGCTAAAAATCTTTAAACATGATTTGTAATCAGATCCTGGGCCCTTCTCTGGATATCTTCACTCTGTTCTTTTGTAGCAGTTTCTCCCTCCCCAACCCTACCTCCACCCCACCTCCATTCATCTGCTTTGATGCCATTCACTTTTAAGGAGTGAAAGTACAGGCTTTGGCCTTGGTGGGGGAAAATGGGAGGGCATAGGTGAGGATAATGAGTTCCATTTTATACCGGTTGAGTTTGAGGAACCTATGGAACATTTAAATGAGAGAATCTCAAAAAAATAATTGAGGCTTTAGTTTTTGTTTGTTCTTAATTTAAGAAACATGTATCTTCTTATTTCAGTTTGGTCATCATCTCCTCTCTATGCAAAATCAGAATAGTCAAGGTATAGGTACAGATGTAGTTATATTGACTTTTTAGTATATTTACAGTCAGTCCTTTAAGGATTTCTGAGTGTTAAATTTTCTCATAGCTGACAATCATCCTTTTTATAGTATAGATCAGTGAATCCAAAACATGTTCATTTTAAAATCCCCTTGAACATTCCAGTGACCTAGCTTTCTCTACTGCTTCACCAAAAAGAAAAATCAAAGTATGGCAAAATATCCATGCTGTTAAGTAGGGAGACTAAGAGAGTATCATGTAGGTTGCCCTTTTTTCTTTTTTTCTTCTCTTTTCTTTGTGTGTGTGTGTGTGTGTGTGTGTGTGTGTGTGTGGCCTATTTCAGTAATGGTCAGATTTTACACCAAAGCTACAAGCTACCTCTCTAAGTTTGAGAGTAGGCAAAGAAAAGATCTTACAACCAGATCAAGTACCTACCATGCAGTGGTGAGATGAGGACTAAAACAGGGTCTGTTAGATTTTAGAGGAGCAGTAACAGTAGATACTAAGCAAGAAGAATTAAACTGATAGACTTGATTTTGTTGCAAGAAGGGCAATTTTACAGGTAAGCTGAACCTTTCTGGCTTACGGTATATCCTTACAGATTAGATAATAGATAGTTTGGTAGATCAGTAGATTGACATATTGATAATTGGTAGATTGATATATTGGTGGATAGATATTGATAGATATGGATTCTCAATTAACTCGTCAACTTATATTTCCATGAAATTGTAGAATCATCTTAATGTGTGGGCAGTAATATGATAAGATGGTCAATGATAGTCATCACTGCCATAAACTTCCTTGAAAAGATACATTTAACTGTGCCACCATTCTCTTTTGGAGTCTGCTCATTTTAGTGACTGATTACATACTTGTGTTTTGTGGGTAGGACAGTCATTCATATACTTCTATCTGCAAGACACATAATGAACCTTAACTTGTAGATTCCATTCATTTTCTGGTAGCATTTAGCTCTGATCTTCTAAGGAAAATGGAAGCACTGCTCAGTTAGTACTTATGCCTCTACCTTGGGGGAAAAAAAACACAGAAGAACAACCATAAAACTGAAAACAAAGCCTTAGGCTTTTGCTGTTTATAGATAAGCCATATCTGAAATGCATTCATATTTGCCAACAAGAAGCCCAACATTAGATGTTTAGGAAATGGGTTCAGAGTTCATCAAAATACCTCTTGTAGTTTCTGGAAAATCTCTCTGAGCATCAGATCTTCTTTAGGAGTGTTATTTCAGCCATATGATATTGCTACCCTGACAGCTGAATGCAGCAAAGTGTCTTTTGGGTGAGGCACAGTCCAGCCCTCCATTTCACCTTAATAAATTTGAAATGACTATTTCTTCAGCCTAACACACTTCCAAAGTATATTGAGAATTACTATATATTCTTTTTCAAAACAGCTAAAGAAAAATGAAAAAAAAAAGACAAAAATTCTGACATAAGTACAAAGGGCTAATGTAATCCCATGCCGTGTGACACGCTATCTGAAGTAGCCAGGGTCTCTTCTATAGGATAGACATTGAATTAGTGACCTTCAAATATTGTCCTCCTTTTGCTTGATGTCTGACAAATGTCAGATGAAAATATTCGACTTTCATGATTTTAAATGGCTGTTTCTGAGAACACATCAGCTACCTATTTTATCCCAGATTTATGTGTACTATTGCATGCGAACTTCAATTTTAAAAGATACACTTTAATTTACATGGCTGACTGTCACTGTGTGTGATAGATGACTGATTTTGTTCTCTTCTTATTTGCAAAATTCTCAGCTGGTTAAATGGGGTGGGTATAATTCATAAGGTATGATGTAAACCTTCAATGATAAACTAATATAAACAATACAAGTTTCTAGTGCCCTTTGTAATTTTATTTAATTTTACCCACTGCTTTGGTCAAAAACACCTTGATTTATGCTTGAATATTTTGTGTACTCTGTGTGAACACAAAATGAAATATGCACTTATGGGCATGCCCTGATCCAAGCTTATATCTACATACTGTATGATGTGAGTGCCGTCTGTGAGTACTAATTTGCACAAAGCTTATAGTTCTAATCATAAGACAGCACACAAAGTTACTATTCATTTTACTGTTCACAATAGTTTGAGGAGGTAGAGGAAGGAGCTCAAGGAAGACTGGCAATTCTAATGAAGACTGATTTCCAGTTAAGTCCATTTTTGTAAGTCATTTTGTCATTTGGTAAACACACGATGATTATTCCTTCAGACGGATGAAATATTCATTAGAAAGAGAAGTAAGGAAATCACAGTACTATTAAAGAATAGCAAGGGAGTGGGAGACCTGTCAAGAATATTCTGACCCCAGGAAAAAGAAATCAGAATTGCCACAGAGAAGGACCACAGAATGCAAACTTTTTAAAAGGTTATTTCCATAAAGTCTGAGGAAATCTTGGCCTCCATTAAGATTTTTGTCCCCAAGAGCCTAAACTGTAAGTATGGTATCTGCTTTGTCTGCAGAATAAAAAAGAAGATCTTCGCTTAATCATTATCCTGGGAGCTGAACATCCTGCTACATTTGAATAAAAATGCCTACTTCATTACTGATGGGAACACAGAGTTTGGTGTAGCAAATGATTTAAAGCAGAGCTTACTGACAGGGCTACCTTATAAATGAACGGGCTGTTTAAAGAATACTAGTTGTTAATGTGTTTACTATCAAAGGAAGTTATGCTCGCAATAATGCCCACAAATTCTAAGAGATTTACCAAATGAGTGCTGTCTATTAAAAAACAGTTCTATTACACCTTGAGCTAAAATGGAAAGCGATGACGTAGAAAATAGAACTCTGGTGTGTTAACAAGTACCTTCGGTTTTTTTCTCTAGTGAAATCTCTTAAGAATGATGAGAAACAAAGCTACGGAATAACTGAGCTGCACAGGATTGAGAAATCATTTGCTCTAAGCTTCTGCTTTCAAGCATGTGAATGTCTACACAAAGGGTCAGGGAGTCATGTCAGTGCTGAGCGTAGAACTCCTTATTTAGCAAATACATACAGTGTTTACATGTCAGGCACTGTTCTAAGTACTTTATAAACATTAACTGGGCAAATCTGTCACAACACTAATTTGTCCCTCCTTCTTTCTTTTTCTTTCTCCTTATTTTTTCTCTATATATCTTTTCCTGTTCCCGTTTTCCACTACTTGTTTCTTGGTTTTCCTGTTGGCTGGCCCTCCTTACCACTGGCCTGTCGGGGCCCTCCGGTGTAATGAGGCTACTGAACTCTAGTGTAAGCCCTTGTTTTCCTTGTTGCTTCTAAGAATGTCAGAGAATTTAAATCAAATTTCTTATAGAAATCAAAATAGATTATCTTACCGTTTTGCCTTCATCTCTGTGACTTGTCATTGTATCACGGATGGAAATAAAATTGGCCTAGAAAAATTTGGTATACGCATAGTATTGATAGTTATTTCTAGTGCTTGAAGGTCATTTCTTTAATGATAATACTTTGGATAAGACTAGAATTGGAATGGGGATTGCATATAGATCATTCCTCAAATAATAACTTCCCATTCAATATTTCCAGTTTGCCAAACCACATGAAAATTGTGTCTATATTTTTTCTCATTCTTGACATTTGGCAAAAGAAGGTGAATATACTTTCTTCATTTTATATTTTCTCTTCTCATTCTTGACTCTGAGTTTTTATTTTATAAATGTTGAAGGTCTTTGTAAATGACTTCTCGCCTTGTTCTTTCACTTTTCTGCCTAGGATGTAGATAATCCTATGTGACATACTTGTATTTTAAATAATAATAGACAGTTTGGTTTTTAGCTTACTTAAAAAAAATTCTATCGACTTTTCTTTGTGTTCCCAATTGATGTGTGCATGTATGTGTGAGAGAGATCTAGTAAGTTATGAACAATTGCTTTATGCCAAGAACTATTCTATTCGTTCTAAACCTGTTATCTCACTTAATCCCCGCAATAACTTTATGAAGGCTATACTATTATCATCTCCAATTTCAAGGTTTAGAAGACTGAGGCAAAGAGAGGTTAAGTGATTTGGCTAAGGTTACTAAGTAGATAGCATGGCCAGTATTCAAATACTGTTTTGGCTACTATTTTCTTTTAATTTTTTTAATGTTTATTTTTGAGAGAGAGAGACAGACAGACAGGGACAGAGACAGAGTATGAACAGGAGAGGGGCAGAGATAGAGGGAGACACAGAATCTGAAGCAGGCTCCAGGCTCTGAGCTGCCAGCACAGAGCCCAGCATGGGTCTTGAACTCATGAACTGCTAGATCATGATCTGAGCCAAGTCAGACTCTCAACCGACTGAGCCATCCAGGTGCCGGCTACTATTTTCTTATGCCTCTATTTGTTACTAAATCCATGAAGACAAGAATTCTGGCATTTTTAAATCTCAATTGCCTTTATTGTTTGGGTGCCCAAATTTAGGAATTCCTAAATTAAGGCTTAGTTAAGGCTTCTGAATATTTGTACTGGACCTTTGGATATGGCAGCAGAATTTCAGACACTTGTGCAGAGAGTGTTCTTATTGTGGAATACCTCAACTAAAGGATCCTAAGGTGATCCCTCTAAAGAATGATTCTAGTAGATATATTCTAAAGTATAATCTTAAAATGTTTGCAGTACCCCAAATAAATAGATAGATAGATAGATAAGGTAAATCAGAGAAAGCTGATTTTCTGGTATTCCCTAATCCTGTGCCTATCCATATCACCATTCTGAGAAGAACTTGTCTTCTCTTTGTCTGATACCAGTGTTGTTCATTTCCTATGAAGCTTTCTTGAGAGAAGAAAATGGAGATTTCTTCCTGGATTATTTTCTGTTTTCTTTACTCAAACTGTGGATACACTCAAGATCTATTATTTGTTTTTCTCCCTCTACCTTTTCTTCCTTGGGGATTTCATTTACATTTGACTTTAACTGGTATTTCTTACCAGTTTTAAGGGACACCTGGGTGGCTCAGTCAGTTAAGCATCTACATCCAACTCTTGATTTCGGCTCAGGTCATGATCTTACAGTTCCTGGGCTCAAGCCTCACATTGAATTCTGTGCTGACAGTGTGGAGTCTGCTTGGGATCTTCTCTCTCCCTCTCTGCCCATCACCTGCTTACACACACTCTCTCTCTCTCTTTTCTCTCTCCCTCTCTCTGCCCATCACCTGCTTACACACACACACTCTCTCTCTCTCAAAATAAATAAATAAACTTAAAAAATAGAAAACCTACTTCTTTCACTGTAGTCCTATATCTCCAACTTCTTGCCACATGTGTACCCTTGATTATTCTGCTGATAATCTGAAATTCTTCATGGTTCTAGAGGTAAACACAACTTCTTTTCCAAGGTTGGATCCCCTGTCCACCTTCTTAGTTTCTGTCAGTTAGACCAACATTCTCCCAGCTCCCCAGGCTTAAAACCTTGAGTTTTCTTTGCCCACTTCTTGTACTTTGCATTCCGTGTATAATCTGTCATTCTGTCCCATCAGTGCTTCATAACGTCTTTCACTTCCCTCCTTTCTTTTTCTGTACCACTGCTATGAGCTTTACCTCTAGTTGAGAGAGTTAAATATCTAACTCATTAATTTCCTCCTAAAGCTTAATGTATTTCCTTGCCCATAGCAGGGACTTGGTGTATTCTGGTCTGTGATTGATTGAGGAGCAAGTTCCCTCCTACCTCTAGCAGCAGTGAGCAAATCACTTTTAGAACCAGATTTTTAGGGGTCCATCTTTTCCTCCATGTGTGCAGTATCCCTTTTGTAGCCAGGTATATATACCTTATTAGGGTCAGTATTCTAGATCTGTCTTTCATGAGCTAGTAGGAAGAAATGGATCCTGAATTAATGACTTCATTGTTTTAGAAGGACAGTCAGTACATTTTATCCAGTGAGGGTGAGATAATATGTTCCATGATGATGGAGACGAGATAGGCTAAGTTTACTGCCAGATCCTGGCACCTAGCTCAGTACCTAGCATGTAGTAGGTATTTCCAAATGTGTGTTGGATGAATTAGTGTATAAATGCAATGATGGTGATAACTATGTTGTCCCCAAAACAGGAGAACAAAAGTCTCCTGATGACTTGTCTCATTCCCTCTAATATATTAGACTGAGGGGATTGTACCCAACATACTGAGATTTTCCCACATAGTCCTATATTTAAGGCAATAATTGAATATTTAAGTAAAATTTATGTCCATGCTAAATTATGCTTCTTGTGGGATATGGCATGATTCTACTTGGGTACCACAAATTATATTGATGGGGTAAAATGTGTTTTCATGTCTGTTTGTAAAATGTGGAATATTATTGCATTACTTTAAGTGTCATGTTTGAGATGAGTTTAGGCTGGTTTCTTAGGGTTTGACACATTTCAGTCTGTCATCCTGTCCTTAGAGATGTTGAAAATTAAATGGGGATACTTAAATAATTTAATTTATAAGCTTGCTTACAGCTATGTGGTTTATCAAGCCAGATGTCGGTAGCCTCACTTTCTTGCAGCTCAGATGCTGCCAGACATAAAATTGTTTCTGCATATCGGGGGTTAGCATATAAAAAAGGAAGAAATTTTCTTTCAGATAGCCAGTCTCAGTGTAGTCTCTGTTGGGCATTGCCATTTTTAAAAAACCGTTGGCTACTTTTGAAAAAAAGAGGAAAAGAGTGTACCTCATTCATAAAACAAGCTCAATTATATTTCTGGGGAAATCCTGTTCCCTGTGCATACAATGATGACGTAACCCACTTCTCTATAACACAAGTCCATAATAGAAATGTTATTCTAGTTTCAGGCCTCCCCCTCCCCAAAAGCCATTTTCTGTTGTTGTTGAAATGCAGTTGGCGTACTTAAGTTTTTATGGCTATGCTGTCAACATTTCCAGTTTCTTTTTTAAAAACTGATCTAGACAATGTTTTAGCAGGGCGTTTTTCCTAGCAAGAAAGTAAGCATCTGACTTCATCTTCCCCCCACACGAATAGAAAACAAACAGTCTGTGTAATTTAAACGAGGTTGTAGGAGATGACTCCAGGCGATAGGAACAAGGAAGGCACTCTCCCAGCTCTGCCCACATTCACTGTGGAGCTTTGGGTAAGTCAGTTGCTCTATCTGGGTTTATTTCTTCTTATAGAAAATGAGGAGTTAAGGCTGAATCGTCTCTCAGTGCCCTTGCATGCTCTAGAATTTTTTGAGATGTTTTAAAGTCTTGGGCAGCCTTTATTTCAACTTTTTGCATTATTAAATTCTTTCCATCCTTTAAGGCCCATGTCCAAGCTGCATGCCTCTAAGTTGACTTTTTTGAATTTCTATAGCATTTGTATAGTCAGAATGCAAGTTTTTCATGTTGGTACAGTCATATTTTTTTGTGCATTAATCTTTTTTCCGCAACTACCAAAGGTCTTGAATTCAGGACCAATGTCTTAAACCTCTCCTGTTTCCTTCATTAAATCTGTTATGTTACAAATTACATAAAATTATCACTTGATTTGGTTGAGATGCGAATTGCTTATCATCTGGATTGAAAGAGTTTGGAATGTGAACAAAGAGAGCCTCTTTTCATGAGATACTGATTGATTTGGTAGCTAAAACAGAGTCTAGAGGCCACCTGTGAAATTGTTACCCTAAAGCCCTTATATCGAAGTAACATCACATTCAAAAACAGTATTTTCTGGGTCTTTAGATCTGGGGATTCCATTGTGAGAAGCAAGTCCCTATTTGGCAGAAAAGAGCTATCTATTTTGGTCACTTTTCTTTTCTGGACCTCTACTATCAATCTTCTAGTCCAATCCAGCCAACATAAATTGAGCGCACACTGTGTGTCATGTACTGTGATGTGCACTGTGATGGGCTGTAGGGAGATTGGTGTGTGTGAAGATTGATAGGACAGGATTTGTGCCCTTGAGGGGTTCACAGTGTAGAAGTTGGGGTATAATTGACAGAGAAAGAAACAAAACCCCCTACAATATAATGTAATAAGCACAGTAATAGAGGCATGTATGGAACCACAGACAAGGAAGCTTCTGGCTGTATCTCATGTTTTATATCTAGGATATACTACAGAAAGATGACATTTATTTGGGCTTTAGAAAATGACTAGGAAGTTTGGCTGTTAGGAAAGGTAGGGAAGTGAATCTAAGGTGGATATATTAAAATAAGTAAAAGCATAAAAGCACACAATCTATGGTATGTCTGAGGGACCATCTGGTATGGCTAAATTATAGAATGTTTAGGGAAAACATTTCAGAAGAATGGACTGGAGTAGCAGGCCAGCTTCCTAGCTTATTACTGATCATCCAAGTTCATTTAATTCTCTAGAGGATATATATCCTTGAGCATTTTCTAAAAGTAATGAAGGCCCGGGGTGGGGGAGATACAAGAGGAACTTGTGGAAGTATATTCTTTTCTGCCAGCAGTTTTTCAGAGTTAACTTCTTTAAGTGCCCTGTAGATTCAAGAAAGGTTTTCTTTTCTTTCTTTCTTTCCTTCTTTCCTTCCTTCCTTCCTTCCTTCCTTCCGTTTTCTCTTGCATGTGTATTAGGAATGATGAGATTGTCTGAGTTCATTTTATGACTAATTAAAATAGAAAAAACCCTGAGTAAGCATCTGAAACTTAAATCTTACAACTGACGCCCAGCAGTAGGCGGCAACACAGACAACTGACACTACATTGCATTCAGGCTTGGATACAGGAAACTTCTTTAGTAAGTTTGGAATGTGGACCTTGCTTTTTTGGGTGCTTTTTCAAGTCATTGGTGGATGTCTCCTGTTCCCGCAGGCAACCAGGGGATTTACATTTACCCTCTTCCTTTGTGTCTACTCCCCGGAAAACAGAAAGCCTATTCAGAAAAGGATCTGACAAACTTAGTCATTTGGAACCCTGAGCGACTTAAGGCTCCCTGGGACGGTCTTCTGGTGCTGTTTGCATTTGAGCAAAGGGAGAAAGGCCTTACTTAACTGGAGAGGCTTCAGAATTTCCCAGTAGCTTCTACCTCAGCATTGAGAACAAGTCACTGATAACACTTCATGCCCTTTTATCTTGTCCAATAACAGTAAGCTCCTTGAAGTCTGATATTTCTTGCAACTGAAATGAGAACAAAGAGCTAGATTTTGATAATAAAAACAGAAGGAAGGAGTGGATTTTCCGTGTTATTTTCCACGTTTACTGTTTCCCTTTAAAATAATGAGGAAACAATATTTTCGCTAGAGAAAAAAAGAAGAGTGAGAATGAAAGAAAATAAAGGGGCTCCTGGGTGGCTCAGTCGGTAGAGTGGCCGACTTCAGCTCAGGTCATGATCTTGTGGTTCGTGTGTTCAAGTCCCTCGTCGGGCCCTGTGCTGACAGCTCAGAGCCTGGAGCCTGCTTCAGATTCTGTGTCTCCCTCTCAGAGCTGGCACTCTGTCTCTGTCTCTCTCAAAAATAAATAAACTTTAAAAAAAATTTTAAAAATAATTAAAAAAAAAAAAGAAAATAAAAAGACCGAATGATGAAATGACTTTTCCGGCTTCTCTTACATATTGCAGAGTTTAAGAAACTGATTCTTGATTGGCAAGAAGAGTGTTAAGGTTTTGAATAGAAACTTATCTATTAAAAGAACTGTATTTTACATAAGCAAATTAGCATGGGCTCAGGGTATTTAGTTTTGAGGTAAAACTAAATCTATTAAAAACTATCTGAGGGTCAGATTATTTCTCATTTCTTTTAAAAGTGAAGCCATAGCCTGACTGAGAAGCACATTAAGAAAGGGGAAAATAATTCTGATTTATACCAGCCATGTGTGGCCACCATAACCAGTTTGTTAGTCAGTTCATTGTAATTGGATTTCTGAATTATTTTTTTTCATCCTACATTATTGCCATCTTTAAAAGGAATGTGGTCATTTTTCAGCTTCATGCATTGATAAGTAGGTACACAACTCGCACTGTTTTTCATGTGTGTCTAATTTTTGCCACTCTGCTGAAAAATATGTGACAAAACAGAAGTCAGTATATTGCATTTTACTTCCTCAGTAGAAAACAGTTTCAGCAGGAGGTACAGTATAATACTTAGTGCTCACATGTAGAAACTGTTTCAGCCAGACACTAAGAGAGAAGCAAAGCAAAAGATGTGTTTTCTTCCCTCAAACTGCTTGCTCTCTAGGATGGGAAATATTATCTGCATAAATGCAGGGTATATTGATTTTCTATGGCTCTGTAACAAATGATCACAAACTGAGCAGCTTAAAACAATACCAATTTACTATCTCTCTTTCTGTAAGTCAGAAGTCTGGGCATGACTTAGATTTCTCTGCTCAGAGTCTCCCAGAGCTACAGTCATGGTGTCCAGGTGTTGGCTGGGCCTGGTCTCATCTGGAGGCTAGACTGGGGAAAGATCCATTTTCAAGTCCCTTGGGTGTTTGGGAGAATTAATTTCTTTGCAGCTGTAGAATTCATGGCAGTTGGGTTCTTCAAAGCCTGCCATGGAAAGAGAGAGAGTCTCTGCATCTTCAAATCTCTAACTTCAGAAGTGGCTTTAATCCTCTTTAAAAGAGGACCCTCCTGACTATATCAGGCCCGCTCAAGATGATCTCTCTTTTGGTTAAGCTGAAGGCAACTCATTTAGGGGCCCTAATTACACTCGAAAAATCCCTTTGCCTTTTCCGTATCCTATTGATTAGAAGCAAATGATAGATGGGGAGAGGGAATTGTATAAGGGCATGACTTACTGGGTATTACCCTAGGATATGTTGGCCACATACAGCAAATACTAAATACAAGCGTTGACAACAAAAGTATGTTGGTACAGACAACAAATCTAAGTGGACAATATGTGCAGGGACTGAGGAGACAGATAAAAAGGGTGATCTCTGTTTGGGGGTGGTTCATTTATTCAGCAAAGTTTACTGTATACACTTACCATGTACCAGGCCTTGTGGTAATCTCTGAGACTGAAGTAAATACTGAATGGCAAGTGCCTTAAGTTACTCTTGAACACACATAATGCTTAATTCCAGAAGATTCCAGAATCCTATTAGTTGTGTTTATCTGGAAAAGAGACACTAAAGAAATAGATGGTAAATATGTTTACTTACAGCCATAAGTTCCTTATATCTTGCTGTGGAGGCCCAGTATAGACACACGCGCACGCGTGCGCGCGCGCACACACACACACACACACACACACACACGCCAGACACCTTGGGGTCGAAAATTGTAATGATCAAGGCCAGGGTTTGGAGATCTCACTATTGAGTCAATTCAGGTGATGCATGTGATGAACCAAGAAGCTTCTCATATCAGTCAGTGCATTTAATGTATCACTTAAAGTTTCTTTGAATCTTTTTCTATTTATTACCTTATTGGGTCTAAACACCAGCCCTCTCACATACACAAAGCAAAGTCCCACTCCCACTCTACCGAGAAATTCCTTGTCCAGAATTAGAGAAGCACAGTATTGGAAAGTAAAGGCTAAAACCTAAGTTCTGTCACTCCAGATCCAGGGTTTTTTATATGATACTTATGACTTAACAGAAAGGAAGTAGATGGGGAAAAAAATAATAATAGAAAACAAAAATATCCAGATTCTCCAAGTTCTAACTTGTAATGTAAGATTTCCCTTTTTATTCTGTGTTGGGTGAATGCTTTTTTGGGCCTTGGTCATTTTTAAGCCCCAAATCATGAGCCTGGAGTTCTTTGTGGAGTCACAGTATTTATACTCAAGAGTTTATGAAAGTAAAAGTCATTATCCCTAAAAAACTGCCCTTGGACTCACCTAGAGGGACCACTTCCTAGGAATAGGTTCTACTGAGAGTACAAACAAGCTTGCTGTTTTCACAGTGACTGTAATGTTGTGAACAGTGGTCCATTGGGAGTGAGAATGAAATCACCCAATCATTTCATATGGACTATTATTGCACAACAGATAGTTACAATAATACATTTCAGGATGCTACTGTCTGCATCCTGATGTTGGGATGTTTTCCGTTCATTCAGTTTGGCCCAAGCTTTTGTACTCGTATTACTATTCAGGCTACTTTAAGCCAAATGTTTAGTCAGTTTAGGATACAGGATTTGTATCCTTACTTTCTACATCCAGGCTTTATATAGTATACCAGAAACACTGCTTGGTTACCTACAGCTGCCATATCCTGTCAATGGGAGAGTGTGTTGGGCACTAAATCCTGAGAGGAATGGGCACTTGCTTCATATAGGTGTCTCACAAGCTAATTGTGAAGGGCCTCTCAGGATTCCATTGCAATGCTTGTTTGTTTTCTGCAGGCAAAACTTGAAGCCTAAACAACAGCATCATATCTGACTGAAGCTAACAGCCTCAAACCAGACTAGTTACAGGGATTTGACTATAGCAAACTAGAATTCAGGATTCCATAGTCATTTGAATACTACCTGGTATGCAATTTTATCTGCCTTCAGTTATTTGTAGCTCGTTTCATAGACACATTAAAGATATACCAACCCTCACATGCAACCATTTTTGGTAGCCTGTTTCTCCAAAACTCTCTATAGAAGATTAAGGTTTTCTCGCAACTCAGTATTTAAAATGTTATGGCATACACATAATGGGCCTTTTGTTTTTACGCTATAAGTACATTACACTAGTAATTGGGGTCTTTGAATTTTGATTGCTAACTTTATTACTAACTAGCTGCGTGACATTAAGAAAGTCACATAACGTCTCTAGGTCTTGGTTTTCTAGTTTATTTCCTGAGGTTATTGTGATGAAAAATCAAGATAGCATGTACAAAAAATGCTTAAAAGAAAATGAAGTGCAGTAGACAAAGTAGTTATTAAAAATAACTGCAAATGTTGGTAACTTGATTGGCATTGCTATTTACATTCATCATGTCGTAAAACTTTTGTAAAATAGTGTGAATATGGACATTTTTAAATTAGCATTATTTCACTTGAATTTAAATGTTGTTTTCTTTTTTTTTTTTTTTAATGTTTATTTATTTCTGCGAGAGCGCAGGGGAGGGGCAGAAAGAGAGAGGGAGACAGAATCTGAAGCAGGTTCCAGGCTCCAAGCTGTCAGCACAGAGCCCAACCCAGGGCTGCAACTCATGAACCGCGAGATCATGACCTGAGCCGAAGTCAGATGCTTAACAGACTGAGCCACTCAGGCGCCCCTTAAATGTTGTTTTCTAATGAGGTTATGATGTTTTATAGTTATCAGGTGTCAGTGAAAGGGGCCAAGTTTTTCAGAGATCCCTAATGACATCTTTTTTACATAAGGCATTATATGTTATTAGATTCTACTCCCTAATAAGTAGTGTACAAAATGAGGAATAGATATTGATTTGTTCTGCCGGCAATGCTATTATGCATCCATTTGCATTTTTGAAACATGTTCTATCTCAGTATATATCACATGTGCAAAACTCGAGTGCCATCAGCACCAAATCATTTGAGTTATTCTTTACTAAAATTATTTTTCCCTCTAATGGCAGGAATTTTGTCTCTTGAAGCACCCAGAAAGTAACTCAGGCCAACCATGATGGCTTAAAAATGTGAATTCTTTATTAGTTTATGGCAGTGACAAAATATATGGCATACAAGGAGAAGACGAAATGTTTTCCACCAGAAGTGTCCATATAATTTTCACTACCTGAGTTCTCTGTTGAAGCAAGGTTAAGGAGTTAGCACAGTGCACTTCCTGAATTGTGGGCCTAGTGGCACCAATCTTTCAAAAGTTGATTAGAAAGGCAACTTTTGTCTTCTTGCTGTCATGAAAAGCATGTCTGCTTGTCTTCCCCTACCTGTATCCATGAGAGTGTCACCACCATTAAGGAACATTCCCTGTCATTGTGTGCCTTTATGATGCAGGTGCCCACATTTTCCTTTTTCTATTTTTTGTTTCATGCCGTGTAGTAAAGTAAATTTAGCTTCATATGGAGAGGATAGCTTAAAATGAAATAATGTCTGAGATCTGCATTCACATTTCTCTATGTTAGTGTCTAATGACTTTGTTTTGAGCCCTGGGTATGTTGGCTATTAATAGAGCCAGAGAATATGGCAAAAATCCAACTTCCTCCACATTTCCATTTAATATGCAAAACCAATCCTTCTCCATCCTGTTCTTTCCCGCCTTCTCCTTCTGTGTCTCTTCCATCCTCATAATGGTGTTAAGAATTGGTATAATTTCATTAACTAGAGGTTATGCAAATTAATATAGAAGGTTTCTTTTGATGGCCTAGATAATGTGAATGAGAATCACTTTCTCACTGTAAACTAATCTGTAATGACAGACACTCAATGTCATTTGTGTCACTGACAGCTTTTTATGCTGGCTATAGCAACCCTTGTCCTACTGAATCAAGTTTGTTTTCTAGTCATAAACATGATATTCAGTCATGAATACCTTTTTGGTAGAAGTTGAATGGAGAAGGTGGTTGGTATTGGACGTAAGCCATAATCTCTTTCCAGAAACTTCCTACACTTAGGCCCAATGCAGGTTGACTCCACTATGTTATGTCTTTAGTGACAGAACAGTGCTTACAACTATGATATACTTCTATAAATTAACATTGATTTAGTGGAAAATTAAAGGTGCACAGGAAAGCTTTTCCTTGTTATTTACTTAGTGAAGTATAATTTGAAAGGTTGTTATCACACCTCAGGTGCATTCTTAGCCCAATGGAAGAAGTCAGTGAGGCAAGTTCACAAGTGTTCATGGAGTGTCTACTATGTGGTAAGTACTCTGTTAGGTACTCTGCCAGGTACAAAGCAATAATTTGACACTTCAAGTGTTCACTTTATGTTCTTTAGATTTTAAGTGCAATACAAATTCAGAGAAGACAAACTCAGTGCAGACTGTAGTACTTATGGATGCCTTTGTAGAGGAGCTGAGGAAAATCTACAAGCTAGAGAGTTTGAGAAGAGAAGTGAAAATATTCCATTTGGGCAAAATGACATAATCAGAGGCTCAGACTTTATTTCATAGGCAAGACAAAATTATTTGAGGATTTTAAGCAGGAATGCAGCATTCTTATAATGGGAGGGATAGAAAGTGGCTTGAGAGGTAGGGGTTTATCATAGAAGGGTATCACAGTATAGATATCTATACATTACTTAAACAAATGGCCAGTTTCAGGCATTGTGTACACACGTGACTGAAATAAGTCAAAGAACTAGTTGTTTTGAAATTAACTGACGTGGAACTGTTGTGAAAAGAACCCATTTGATTGAATTCAGTTGTTTCTCTCCAAATCAGCTCATTATTACAGAAGCACTATGTGTTAATTACACTCGGAAAAAAAAATCACTTAGGCTTGTTGTTTCATGGCTTACAGTCAAACCAGCTTGTAGATTACCTAAAAATTTGGCTTTTCAGCTGGAAGTTTCAGTGTTGTGTCGATACAGCCTTTTAAGAGTTGCATAGATATTGGCAGGCAGTACTAAGATATGTTAGAATTACTAGGTGTTAGGAAACAGACTTAAGTTATCACCCATAGCAAAATAAATCCTTGAGCAAAGAAGTGACAGAACCCCATATGGTATACTTATTAAATTATTTTCAGTGGCTTAGAATTTACTAAATTATAAATTAAAATTTACAGAATGGAGGATAGAGGAAAAAAAGGGACCAAAAGGCCCTTTAATTTATATGTAATATTTAAAATAATCCATAGTGAAGAATATGTTGTTGTTGGAAAATAGGCTTTTCTGAAGAGAAGGAATTCATTTGTCAAAACTATATTTCAAAGGGTTAGTACCAGGCTAAACATTAAACAAAGGTCATGAATATTTTTTAAACACTTATTTTCTCATATCTGAATGTCATTTCAAACTTAACTTTTTCTGAAGGAATACCAACTGCTCTATCCTTAATGATATCCTGGGGCGTCTTTATTTTTGCCTCTCATAGCCAACCTAAAATGTAATAGTTGTATCAGTATCTCTAGAACATTAGCTACTGATGCTTTTTAGATAGCTATTATGATGGCATTGTGAATGCCAAGTAAGTTACCTGCTTGTGACAACCTGTGGCAAGGGTTACCCACTGGCTAATGGCACCCGCCCTCGGGAATGTAGAGCATTATGAAGCTTCTTTGAGAAGAGAAGCACTTTTCTGTGGCAGTTCTTGCCCAACAACCACATCCTGCCACTATTGATTTCTCTCCAGCTTCCAGTTTATAGCTATATCAGTAATACAGCATCCAGAGAGACTGGAAGCAGGGATATCATTTAAGAGGCCATTGGCACAGCCCAGGAAAGTGGTAGTCCAACTTAAAGTAGTGGCAGTAGGGGTGGTAAGAGATTGACATATGGTAGAGATGTGACTGTTGCATTTTCAAACTTTGGTAACTCTGGAAAGATAGAATGTTAAGAGTGAGAGGGGAGGTCAGAATGATTCTGAAGTTACAATTTTGAGCAACTGGGAGTGTGGGTACTGTTAAATGAAATTGGGCATTCAGGAGGTATAGTAGGTTTGCGAGGGGGAAAGTTATTCCATCCTGGATATGTTGTCTTTGAAGTGCCCAAGGCTAGGATTGTGAGATTGGGGCTTAGATAAGAGATGGAGGCTGGAGATGCAGATATGGGAATCATCAGTTTATTCAGAATTTAAATGTTCATTGAAGGTGTGGCAATGGATACAATTGCCCATGTAGAGAATATAGAGAGGAAACAAAACAAAACAAAATGGACGAATAAAAAGATGTGAGGTGTGGGTAGAGGAAGAATAGCCAAAGAAAGAGTTAGTGAAGGGGCAGAGAGATAAAATGAAAACCAGGATAATATAGTGTTTTGGAGTCTAAAGGAAAAGAGGAAATTAAAAGGTATGATGGTGGTCAGCACTATCAAATGTTGCAGAAAAGTTATAGAGGCTGAAGACTGAAAAAAGGCACTTGGTGCTTTGGCACCTTGGTGACCTTTATTTAAAGGAGTACTTTCAGCGTAGTGGAAAGAACAGATACCAGATTGCAGTGAGTTACTAAAGAAGTAGAAGAAGGAAATATATGCTAGGTCACACATTGTCAGTGATAAAGTACAAAGAAATATAAAAATTGCCTTGTTTATGGATTTTAATTTATTTTTTTAGTATTTATTTTATTTTGAGAGAGAGAGAGAGAGAGAGAGAGAGATCGATCATGTGCACATGCACGCTCGGGAGGAGTGGAAAGAGAGAATCCCAAGCAGACTCCCCACTGTTAGCACAGAACCCCATGTGTGATTCGATCCCATGAACCGTGAGATGATGACCTGAGCTGAAATCAAGAGTCATACGCTTAACCAACTGAGCCACCCAGATGCCCCAAGTTTATGGATTTTAATTCCGACAGTGCACAAGTGTTTCATTTGGTGAGATCCCCAGTTCATATGCTTACTCCCACGAATCCAATGTAGCACTGTGAAATTCTGTCAATAGCTGATATAGTTTTCACAGCCAAAATAGGGAGGAACAGAGGTGAAGTCGAAGAAGTCATTCCCTTACTGAGTCCTTTCCTGAGTTCCTCTGGGTCTCACGGCACCTGGCACATAGTAGGCACTGGACAGCTGTTAGTTGAATTGAATAAAATCCTTTGAGAATGTCTGTCTTTACACACTGGTTGCCTTAGGGAAAAACAACCAAATAAAAGCTTTTCCATTGGCCAGATCCCACACATGCTACCATGTCTTTTGGAAAAGGAGAAGTTGACATTTTAATTCTTCAGTGCCAGTGTTTGGTACTGGACTTGTGGTGAAATGCCCCCAGCTTCTTTGTTTTTCAAAGGGAGTATAATAACTAGGGACTTCATGTATATTAGCAAGTCATCTTAACAGAAACTCCCTCACCTAAATACACATGTACATATACACACTGCATTAAAGTCTATTGTGAAATGAAGGATTTTTTTTTGTCTGGAACTAAGAATAATTTAGTTTTGGGGGCAGCTGGGTGGCTTAGTCGGTTAAGCATCAGACTCTTGATCTTGGCTCAGGTAATGCTCTCATGGTTCATGAGTTCAAGCCCCATGTCAGGCTCTGTGCTGTCAACTTGGAGTCTGCTTGGGATTCTCTCTCTCCCTTTCTACCCCTCCTCTCTCTCTCTCTCTCTCTCTCTCTCTCTCTCTCTCTCTCAAAAATAAATACATGTTAAAATTAAGTATCCCATTAATAATGGGGTGTCAGAGACACCCTAACCCTAACCCTAACCCTAACCCAGACCTCATGAGGACTTTTTTAACTCTTAACTTTAAATGAGGATTTAGGCATCTCAAGTCATTTTTTATTAAAATACAGTATATATAGATATGTTTTATTACTTAGGATGTTCTTGACTACAAACTGAAAAAAAACCATAACTTAAAGTGACTTTAACAATAGAGATTTATTATCTAATGTAACAAAAACTCATAAGGAAAGGTTGGTCACTTCTGTGGCTAAAAGACATCATTTTATTTCTTGCTCTTCCATATGCAGTAATCACAGTAGCTTCTTCCTCATAATAGCAATATGGCTGCAACAGCTTCAGTCATCACATCCTCACACAGTGCAGAAAGGGACAGAAAAAAGAATCGTTTGTTTCTGTAACTGTGTAGTGTTGAGAAATCTTTCTCACTCTTTTGCCCCAAGAAACCTTTCCCTCACACTGCATTGGCCAAAATTGGGTCACATGACTCTTCCTTAGCCTAAGAGAATGGAATGATCATAATCTACGTACATGAGTCAAGATTGATACTCTGTGACTGAGTCTGGATTTGGGTCTGAGCCTGCAGTTTCAGCTGGAATAGGGCTAGGGCTGTGGATATAGACATTTTAAAACAGCTTTATTGAGGGGCATCTGGATGGCTCAGTTGGTTAAGCATCAGACTTCAGCTCAGGTCATGATCTCACAGTTCATGGGTTCAAGCCCCACATTGCTTGACAGCAATGCTGACAGCTCAGAGCGGTGAGCCTGCTTCAGATTCTGTCTCTCCCTCTCTCTCTGCTCCTCCCCCATTAATTCTCTGTCTCTCAAAAATAAATAAAAGTTAAAAAATGTAATAGCATGTATTGAGATACAACTCACATACAAAATAATTCGTACATTTAATGTATACAAGTTCAGTGGCTTTTGGTCTATTCATAGAGTTGTGAAGTCATCACCACAGCCAATTTTAGAACATTTTCATCAGGCCTAAAAGAAATTTCATACCATTTAAGTAGTTACCCTCTATTCCTGATGTCCCTAGTCCCTGGCAACCACTAATGTGCTTTCTGTCTCTTGGATTTGCCTAGTCTGGATATTTCATATAAATGGAATACTACATTATGTGGCTTATTACAACTGGCTTATTTTCACTTAGCAAAAGATTTTCAAAGTTCATCCATGTTGTAGCATGTATCAGCACTTCCTTTTTATGGCTTTCTCTTTTACAGCTACAACACATTTTGTTTATCCATATATGAGTTGAGGACATTTGGGTTATTTCTACCTTTTGGCTGTTATGAACATGATGCTGTGAACATTCTTATACAAGTATTTGTGTGAACATATGTTTTTACTTCTTCTACATATATATCTAGTAGTGGAATTTCTGGGTCATGTAGTAGTAACTCTATGTTTAACTTTTTGAGGAACTGCCAAACTCTTTCCTACAATGGTCGAATGATTTGTCCCAATTTCTCCACATTCTCTACAATACTTGTAATTATCTGTCTTTTTTATTATAATTATCCTAGTGGGCGTGAAGTGGCATTTCACTGTGCTTTTATAGTCTTTCTTGAAGCGTATGGACAAGTGGAAGAGAAAAGATACCTGAACAAACCTGGGATCATGTTAATAAGAAGGGAAAGAGAGGCTGTTACAGGCCAATAACAGATTCTGATCACAAATAAATTTAAAAAGTTCTTAGTTAAATTAATTCGATAGCCTTATTCATTTTACTTCAGCTTTACATTTGATATTTGTTTTTGACTCAGAATTTCTCAGTTACTGACTTGAGAAAGATTCTTATTATAATAAGCAAATATATGTGGGTATAATAATCAATTCTATAATTAAAATATGGCATGAAAAATATAACTCTTCAAATTCATTTGGGCTGATGTATTAATTACCCCAGTAGATGATATGGATGATACAATAGATGATCAGTGTTATAACATCAATTCTCAGAAGACCATACTATTTGTCAGGCCCATTTATCCCAGAACTGGGAGTTGGGTTTGGTGAAAAATGGCAGAGTACACGGGTTTTTTTTTTCCCAGAAACATGATTATGCACATACGAAGACTTATTTTGGGAGATGGGTGTATGAGTCCTATAAATCCGTAGGCCGAAGTCAAATCCAGTCTGAGAGTTTCAGGGAGTTAGCAAGAGAAGTTAAAGGGCTTAAAACCGAAAGAGAGTCTATAGCTTTTTTTTTATGATTAGCAATCATGTGAGCAATCTGTGTGGACCTCCCAGGTCATTGTATCCAACTTCTTTTTTGACTGAACTCAGTTTCCTACTGGTTAGTTGTGCTTTTATTAGATTTCAAAATCTCACCTCTTCATGTGCTCATGGACTGTTTCTGCCTTTGCTCTCCCACACAGCTTGGGTCTCTGGAAGTTGAAGCTAACTCTCTTCTTTTGATGATCAGACACTGCTATTTGTCTACCCAACAACAATTTCTTCTTCCTTCATTGTTACCTTAATATCAAATTTTTTAGGGGTAGCCTAGAATCCCAGTGTCATAGTCATACTTGATATTTTATAGATTAAAGTGAACTTAGAAGTCATGTAGTCTTCATTTTCTCGTGGGAACTGGATTCAAGCCCATACCCTCCTGTTGGGCCTGGCACACCACCACTAACCTCCATTAGTACTCCTGTCCACAAACATACAGTGGTTCCTTGACATTGGTCTGAGCATCACTGTGGGTGATTTTGCCTACAAATACCATATGGGCCCTTGTTCTCTCTTGGGAACCTAATAAATCAGAATCTGTAGGAATTGGTACTTTATAGGTCCCAAGATTGATTAAAATGTGTATCTAGTGCTGAGAGCTGCTGACTAGTGTAACTTTCAAAAAAATTGCTTTGAGAAGTATATGGATGTTAATGTCGTAAGGGCTATACTTTGGTACAACCCTAAAGTTTTCTGGTTGATGTCATGTAAACAACCATGACCCTTCATCCCTGCTCCAAAATGCTCCTTGATATCTCTATAAAGACCATCTTGACTGGGAAGGACCATAATTGATTCAGTTTGGTATTTTCCATGATTTTTAAAAATATATTTATTATCTATGTCAGGCTGTAGGTAAGAGCACATCCAAAAAATATTTCTTCCCCTCCATAAATTTGATGTCTTTATTTTTGGTTTAGGGGTCTATGTCTTCAAAAGCTTAATTTCTTTACATTGGTATTGTGTATACTGTATATATTTGCTTTAAAAGATGAGTTTTAGGAATCCTGAAGCACATTGAATATTCTGCTCTTTTACTCTTTATCATCTAGTGAGTTTGTTCAAATGATGACACTTCTTCCCTGATTTAGTGAGATTATTGCACTTCAAGTGAAGTGTTCCAGGGAACATATTTAAGCATTTCCAGGTTTTCTTCCATGTATTGTACCCGAATTAGCTTGGAATAACATATGATTGTATTTTTATACTTCGGTTTTGGACTCCTTTCACTTTAGATGTGCATTCCAAACACGACCATCGGTGTTGAATTCATAATGCAAAGTTGTTTGGAAATTGTGGCATGTTAGTTTGTTCCCACCAAATAGACTTGTTGGGAGGTCAGCCGATCTAGGAAATTGCTCCCAGAGAAACCAATCATCATCAAGTTTTATTACATGTGCATGGTGTAAAGTGCTTCAAAATCTATAACAGCAACAAAAAACATGGTATCAGTCAATGGATACAAAAGCATATATAATATACAAGCGTCTGTCTGCATGCAGCCTTGTACTGAGCACTTGGGACTGTGACCTGATACCGACGTTTATATTTGCAAGCTGTGTTGCATATTGGGGTGATTGCTGTAACAAGCTAGTTGAACAGAAGCAGAAAATTGTCCCAGAGCTTCCAATATGAGGCAAACAGCCTATGTCTACATGTATGACTGTGGAATCATTTTCTAAGTGACTAAGTAAAAAATGATCAGCTAGACCAGCGGTTGTCAACTCTGGCTGCATATTAGTATCACCTAAGGAGATTAAAAAAAATAATGACACCCAGTCTCTACTGGCACAGATCCTGACTTAATTGGCCTGGAGTGGGGCCCAAGCATCAGTAGTTCTTTAAGTCCCCCAGGTGATTCTAATGTGCAACCAAAGTTGAGAAATCCTAGACTTGACTATTTACCTTGTGAGGCTAGGCCAGTGCCTAACACATAGTTTAATAAAGACTTGTTTCATGAAGCAGTAGAGTTGGTAGAAAGCTGAACATTTACATTCAGTTTTTTCAGGCATTCAAATAGCCACATTTGCTGAATGCTTAGAGTATTCCAGAGGAGAGGGATGTTTACAAACAACGTGATTTCACAAAAGCCCTCATTAGGCTGGGGGTTTCTTATCTAATGGCCTGTTATGCCTGTGTCTGGCCTAAGATACAAATGTCAAGAACAAAAATGCACAGATCCTGACTTCAAGGCCCTGACCTCGAGGTAATCTACAACAGCTCTACTGATTTCCCCTGTTCTCCTTTTTGTGTGGTCTCCTTCCTGATCTTAACTCCCTTATGAAATGTGGACAAATACTACGGTCAGGTGGGTCTGCTTTTACTTTTCATTATAATATGAAGAAGAGGAAGGTGAAAATATGTTTAATAAACAGCAAGAGACCTCTGTGGAATTTTCAAGATCATTTCCAAGTCAGTCAGTGCAGTCAAGTCTGGGTTAAACTCATTGCTGTAACTTTCTACTTTGAGCTGTAGCTTACTCTTAATTGCATGTCAGAAACTTTTCCAAACAGAAAAATTTCAAGCTAGTTTCCATCTCTTACTCTTTGTCATAGCTCCGATGACTTCAGAGACTTATCCCAAACGCCAGGGTTATGACTCCAATTTAAATATGTAAATTTAAGAAATGTAATGCCAGTGCCCTTTCTTTTTAGTGTAGATTGGCTCCAAACCCTGGCATAGCTGGGATTCGATAATTACTTTGGCCTATAGTAAATCTAGTTGGGTAGTGAATCAGGTAACATTTAACTAATTGATTGTATTTTCTTTTTATTAATTCCATGTTTGCAATTGAGTTGAGTTATGTATGAAGCAGTAAAAACATCCCCGCTGTTCTTTGAAAATGGTGTTATATTTTATCACGCAGCGTCTTAAGCATACTAATGTTTAAGGAGATGACGTGAGGATTAAAATGCAGCTTTACTTTATGAACAACATAGCTCTCAACAGTAGTTGATACAGCATACATGTAGTGAAAATGACAATCAGCTGATCTATGAAGTGTGGGGACAGATGTCTGGGTAAAGGATTTTTGTGTCATTGCTGGGAGACGTGCATGTGCATTATTCAGCCCTGCTCGGGCACTACATTCAAATCCTTTCCACGTGTTTCCTTTTGAAGCACTTTCATGCCGAATTGCAGTGAATTTGTGCCTTACATTTAACACCCAATTTGACTTTTCACAGAATCACGGGAGCAAAGTAGGGTGGAAAGTAAGGGTCAAAGAATAGCTTAATCTGAAAATCCCAGCTTTGTGTAGATACAGTTAGTATAAGAGGACTCGGGTGAGGACGCGCGCTGAGGAAATGAAAGCTCTACAAACGTTAGGTGGGATTATTGTACTCAAGTATGCTTGGCAACTGAAACCCCCTCTGTTTTGCTGATTAGTAGACTTTCACTAATTACCCATCAAGAAAAAGGAAAAATAAAAAGAAATAACTTTCAATTCTGTTTTAGTGGTCTCACCTGAGGAATTGAACCCGTTGGGCTTTTTTCTTTCTTTCTTTTTTTAACACTTAGGAGATTAATTCAGTTTATATCCAAAAGAGGAAAAGACCTTTTTCTTCAATGGTTGACTAGTGTAGAAAGGCCTATAATTAACGCAGTAAGTGATATTCTGGAAATTGCATTTGAATAGAACCCTCCTCCTCCCAGTCATTCATCCTCAAGGGCATTCTAACCAGTGAGACTGAGCGAATTCTGCTCATTTTACCTAGTGTGTCTGAAAACAGGACACTTGGTGGCAGTCCTCCGTAAGCACCAAATTTCCTTGATTTAGCTCTTTCTTGGGGGAAACAAAAGAGTTTCCCTCAAGCTTTTCTTGGGCTCCTGACAGATTCCGTTCAACTTTATGTGGTAACTGAATTACTAAGACATTTCCACCAGTGAGGTAAAAAGCAGTTGGGGGATTCTAGCCTTATGATTGCTTTTTCATTTGAGACTCCACTCGCTTAGGAAGAAATTGTTTTCTTGGGGTTTTAAGACACACCTCCATTCTTTGCATTATCACTGATTTAATTGCTCTCTGTTCCTTCTCCCTTCTTGCTTTTCTCAAGCAGCTCTTTTAGCAAGTGTGATCTGGAGTTAGTCTTGTCATATTGTCCTCTTCAATAGCATCTACCAGCCTCTTGACCACATGACACATCTTGAATCCAGAAGGTATTTTTGAGTGGCAATAATG
This sequence comes from Cryptoprocta ferox, assembly GCA_028646485.1. NCBI lineage: Eukaryota > Metazoa > Chordata > Mammalia > Carnivora > Eupleridae > Cryptoprocta > Cryptoprocta ferox. The sequence continues at coordinate 22,627,783 of CM053579.1, forward strand.
TTGGTCTTGTTCACAGTATCACAGTTTGCACAAACTGTGGTTCTGTATGTTCCTAGCACTGTATGGCTATCGCTTTGAAAAGTTTCCTTATGGAACAATGGCTCCTAAGTCATACTAGAAAGCTTTCTCTAAATACTATGAATGGAGAATCTTGATACATGTGTTAATTTTGACCAAATAAACAAAACCCGTCATTTTCCTATAATTCATGGCCTCTTCTTGCATTGCAATTAAGTAGTATTCCATACGTGTGACTTTTCTTCTCTTCAACCACCCACATCTGCACTGTGTGAGGAGGAAAAATAACTTTTCCTGTACCGTTTAGGTTCTTGGCTGAGACACCCCTGTGCTATAAGACAGATTAACAGGAGAAAACCAAGCAGAAGGTTAATAACATGTATGTGTGGGAGGTACCCAGGAAAACTGAGTAACTCCCAGAATGGCCCAAGCCAACACCTTAAAAATTACCTCCAGCTAAAGACAAAAGAAGGTGTTCTGGGGGTGAGGAGCCAGTTATGGATGGCCATCAAAAAAAGCACAGTAAACAAGGGTAAGGTTGTTACACAGTTTTAAGCCATTGCCTTCTCCACTGATAAGAGTTTCTAGAGATTTAGAATCATTTTTCTCCTCTTGGTACAGAGAGGCAGACACCCTAACAAATGGAGATTTTCCTTATAAATCTAAAAGTCTCTTACAAAAGGATAAACTCTACTCAGTTTGCAGAGCTTTTCCGATGTCAACTGTTTCTTAAAAATAATCAGCCTAAAATATTCCTTATGGCAAAGAGGCATATTTTGGGGGGGCATATTCTGCTTCCCTTCAATTGGTCAAGACATCCTTTACCTTCTTAAACCCACACACATTCACACTGCTTCTTACTGTTTGCTATTTTCCATGGAGTGTACTGTCCTTCTAGGTGAATATATAGAATAGCTTTATTATAATCTTTTCAAGCAAAAGCCAGAAATTTAAAAAAATCAACTTATAGGTGAAAATACCTTCCGATATGTTTTGTACAGTGCTTGGACATGGGATCCAAGTTCAGTCTGTGTTAGCTAGGGTTGTTGTTGTTTTTTTTTATAACATTTATTTATATTTTGAGAGACAGAGACAGAGTGTGAATGGGGGAGGGTCAGAGAGAGAGGGAGACTCAGAATCTGAAGCAGGCTCCAGGCTCTGAGCTGTCAGCACAGAGCCCGACACGGGGCTCAAACCCATGGACTGTTAGATCATGACCTGAGCTGAAGTTGGAGGCTTAACCGATTGAGCCACCCAGGCACCCCTAGACAGCTTATTTCATTTTTTTAAAATATTTTTTAATGTTTATTTTTAAGAGAGAGCGAGAGCGAGAGTGAG
>CM053579.1:22629238-22688161 GCA_028646485.1 Cryptoprocta ferox
GCGCGCGCATGCAGGAGTGAATGGGGGAGGGGCAGAGAGAGGGAGACACAGAATCTGAAGCAGGCTCCAGGCTCCAAGCTGTCAGCACAGAGCCTGATTCGGGGCTTGAACCCACGAACTGTGAGATCATGACCTGAGCTGAAGTCGGATGCTTAACAGACTGAGCCACCCAGGTGCCCCCCCAAGGTTGTTGTGAGGTCTCTGTGTATTCACTTAGTTCAGGGTTTGTCCACAAAGGCGCTACTGGCATTTGGGGCCGGGTAATTCTTGGCCATCAGGGAGCTGCCCTGTGCACTGTGGGATGTTTAGCAGCATCCCTGGCTTCTACCCACTGCATGTCAGTAGCACGCGCCCTCACCAACAGTGACAAAACTATCTCCAGATATTGTCAAATGTCTCCAGGGTGGGGTGAGGAGGGGACAAAATTACCCCTGGCTGAGAAGCCCTGGGTTAGAATATCTGGGGCCTGGCCTTTCATTAAAAAGGTGCAATCACTTTTCAATATAAGGTCTATATACAATTTTCAATTAGTGCCAGTTATGCTCTGTCTGTACCACCCTCATGACCTTCAGTGTACTTCCTATATTTGAAGAGTTAAAAATAGCCTCATCTGTTTTCTGTGATTGTGACATGATTATCCAAGTAATTTATAATATCCTTGCCCAAGCCCCATTTTCAAGCGTTTTCTCTTACAAAGCAATAATCTATAATATACCACAAACAGTTCATCTGTGTCGTTTCTGCGTTGGTCTCTGATCTGTGTGTTATGCTGACTTGCCATTATTTTTAAAGCAGTGATGCTAAAACTATTTTGGATAAATACTTTCATTGCTTTGTAACTTTGCTGGAAAGATTAAAGACACTTTATTTTAATATTTTGTGGGGATTTCTTCTTTACTAAGGATTTTTTAGCCTACACTGCTTTTTAAGATACCATGTTCTGATGATTTATTTTTTAAGTTTACCCTTTCAACATAACTGCTGCTATAAGCCTGAGATGCATCATACATTTTCAGGACCTGTCGGCTCACTAGAATTTCCATGTTTCCCCTCAAATTCCCAGGAATTTCCTATTTAAAGATAACTTTGATTTTGTATAAACCTCACTGTGCCATTTAAGTAATAAATATTGGTGCATGAACTGGTTTGACTTTCTGCTGAGAACTGCTAAAAGCCTTTTAATAGAAAACAATAGGGAATGTCAAACATTGAATCACGATCTCTCTGAAGCAATTTTTCTCAGACTTTCATCACACAGAAGTTTTATCCTTGCTCAACTTTTGCCAGACATTATGTCTGGTTAAAATCTATTGTGATGCTTTGTGTGGCTTGTTTACCCATGTTTTTATGAATAAAAAGTATACTTTTAATATGTTTACTATCTTTTAACTTATCTCATTTTTATCTATGGATATATTTAGAGCCAGAATGGGATTATGACTTTATTTTAGGTTAGGCATTCATGAGGAGATGTGGTACCATGGCCACATGCATGTTTCATAGTATATGACTGGTTGCTTTGAAGCAAATAAGCTAGAATTCCCCCCAGATGAGATATTTATTTTCACTCTGTCTTCTTGCCAGTCTTTGCCCTCTAACCCAGGCCAGCTGTCTCACAACAGAGACTGTGTGAACGGCCTGAAGACTTGGCAGAGTTGTCACCACTATAGAAAATGAGTAGTAGAGGTAAACTACTAGGTTTATTTATTTTAGTATTTTGCAACTACAATATGCTCTCTGTGAGTTTTCACTAGGCCTTAATTTTTACTACTCAATATAGATCTATTTAGACCAGTTAAGAAGGTGAAAAAAAATGAACACCAAGCAGTAAGTCAGATCACCTATTCCGGCCTCGTGTAAACACAGTCTTTGTGTGTGAAAGGCGAAAAGTCCCTTTCCACAGCCAACCACCATTTTGGACTTTTCCTCATCTCCCGCACTTTCTCCCTGCCTTCTTCCTGCCTGTGTCCCTCCCTCCCTCTTTTCCTTCCTGCCATTCCTTAATAGAAATGTTTACCTGGTAATGGTCTTTATTACTCATACTACAAGCATGTGTTCAATGCTGAAATAATAGTCTTATTAGGCTAAATAATAAGAATGTTGCCTGTGTTGGACCCTAGAAGAGGTGGGTCCTAAGACACCTAAAAGATGTAAGTTGTGGATAGATTGTATTTTATATTCCCTCATTGCATCCTTCCATCCTAATTTAGTGCCTCACATATGGATGTTACTTAATTTAATTTTTTTCTTTGGTCAGGGTATCCTTACATTAGAAGTAAGAACTGATCCTGTTTTCTTCTACTTGTAGTTTCTTTGATGATCACAGTTATTTCCTTTTCCCAGAAGGGGACAGAAAATGCTTTTATAGAGCATTACTGTACAGTATGTTAAATATGCTCCATTCCATGGTACTTAAAGTATTAGAATTTATCCTTTGTTGCGTCAAAGTTATTTTTCTTCATAATTAAATATATTGGTTAATTCATTTGCTTCCTACCGATTCATCAAGAACTAAATCTTTACTATACCCTGTTGCTAGGATCTGAAGATGTAAATAGTTGAGATGTCATTCCTGTCCTCAGGAACTAGCAATCTGGTTGATGAGAAGAGGACACAAATAACTACAGTCTTGTGGAACAAGGGCTATAATATAGACATGTACAGTGTGCCGTGGCATACAGGAGGTTAATTTTATTCATGGAGACAGAGTAAGCTATGGAGGGAGATAGTAACAATTGAGCAGGTCTTAAAAATTGATAGGGGAAGCCTGGGTGGTTTAGTCAGTTGAGCATCCAACTCCTGATATCAGTTCAGGTAGTGATCTTGACGTCGTGGGATGGAGCCCTGCATCGGGCTCTGTGCTAGGTGTGGAATCTGCTTGGGATTCTTTCTCCCTCTCTCTCTTCCCCTCCCCCAATCGTGTTATCTCTCTCTCTCTCTCTCTCTCTCTCAAAATAAATAAATAAACATTTTCTAAATATGGTAGGAGTTTACCAGTTAAAGAAGTAAGAATATATGCTGAGGGCAGGGTAGAGTGGTATCCATTTTACTGGAAGTGCATGAGCTAAGGCATGGAAATATGTGATTAGTTTGACATGTTTATCATATGTTCCCGTGTGGCTGGAGCATAAGTTGCATTGGGACAACTTAAAATACATAATACCAGAAAGATAGAACATTGAATGTCAGTTATTGAACTTAGACTTTATTCTGTAGGCAGAGAGAGCCTACAGAGTGTTTTGAGCAGGATTCTGGCATGGTCTGGCATTTTGTGGAGAGAATCTTGGTAGCAGTTTTGAAGGTGGATTGGGGAGGGGATATTGGATGTGAAGGAACCAGTTAGGACTTTACTATAATTATCCAGGTGAGAGATGATGAGTGCCTGAAGTAGGACAGGGCAGTGTAAATGGAAAGGAAGAAATATTTTGTAGGTATGATAGACAGAACTTAGTAACCAATTATATATGGGGCATGAGGAACAATAGAAAAGAATGACCGCAAGGGTTCAGCTACCACCTAGGAGAATACCAGAGGAAGAGGAGGGGCAGATTTGATTGGGAAAAGTGATGTGGGGTGTACCTGGTATAAGATTACTGTAGAACACTAGGCATTCAGAATTGTGAAAATGGAGTTCAAGAGAGAATTTGGACCAGAGACACAGATTTTAAAGTCATTAGCATATATAGGGTAGTTAAAATCATGATCTGTGAAATTGCTCAGTGTAAGGATATAGAATGAAAACAGGGAAGGGGATGTAACTCAGGGGGAAGACAGGTTATAAGAAGCTGGTAGAGAAAGAGAAGCAAAGGGACCAAGTCTTTGGGCCAGAGATGTAGTAGTTAGACTGGAGGAGAACTAGGATATAGTGCTGTTGAGGAATTCAAAGATGAGAGCGAGAAGGAACAGAAGGGATGAGAAGAGAACAATTAAGAAACAGGGAAAGACTGAGAGAGAAATTGAGAGACTGAGAGAGATTGAGAGAGATTGAGAAAGTAATTACATGTTGAAGAGAGAGCAAGAGAATGAGCAAGAGAGAAAGAGATCGAAAAGGGATGAGTGAGATTAGAGATAGATATTTATATAGAGAGAGCTAGAGATAAAGTTTGAGAGGGACACTGATTGATACAGCAAAATTTCAGAAGACGTAGTACAAGGGAGATGGAGGTGAAAAGCATAAATGAGTGAAGATTATTGGAAAATTAGGAGGACATTCCATCCCTTGGTACAGTTGAGAAAGGAGTAAGAATCGATGAAAATACATTTAGGAGGAATAGATGAGGAAAGTTGAGAGGTCAGACCTGCTATCTTTTGACTTCTCTAAGAATTAGAGAAAATGCCCTCCATGACCAAGAGAATGAGTTGGCCTGAGTGAAGTAGGGCTGAGTAGAAGCCTCAGTGCTAGATTTTTAAGGACCAGCTGTTGTATAAACAACTTCATGGATCTTCAGGGGAACCAATCAGCCAGAAGACTGGGTTTTCTATTGCTGTCAGCTGCCTGTGAGCAGGAAGAGAGAAAAAAATGAATGCGGGCTGGATGCAGGGTTGGTTGTGAATCGGTGCATCAGATGTGGTGGCAGGTGGAGCGTAGGGGACCTGTGATCACCAATGAGGGTCAGGGAGGCACTCGAGGGTAGCTAGGAAGAGCTGATGGAATGGGAACTTAGACACAATATGATTGGACATTTCATTTATGTTGAAGAACAGATTTAGTGGGAGTGAAGAAATACATTTTAAGTCTAATTATAAGGTTAGAGTCTTGCAGATTTAAATAGAGAGTCTATTCTGGCTCAACTAATTTTTATAACTAAAAGTAATGTTGAGTAAAACATGAAAAGAATCTTTAAACTCCCATGAAGCATGCGCCTGTGATTAGAGTTGTGAAGGCTCATAGGACTAAGATCAGAAAAACTGAGCTAGAAATGAAATGCTATGTGTGTGCGCATGTGCACTTCTGTGTGTGAATGCGCGTGTGTGTGTGAACTAAGGCATGAAGGTACATCACTTGTTTGACATGTATGTCATATGTTCCAATGTGGCTGGAGCATAAGTTGCATTGGGACAAGTTAAAGTATATAATACTAGAAAGATAGATATACATATGCATTTATACATGTTGTCATCTGTATTAATATTATCATGTTTAGTATATATTTTATACATATACATATATTTTTCTTTCATCCTATTTGAAGCTAGAAAAGCTTGAAAAAGTTTGATGCTCTCTGTTTAAGCGAAAAGGGAAGGATTGGACCTGAGAGGACCTAACAGCAATTATTAGGGGCTGTGGTGAGATTCTCAGTAGGTGGGCTTAGAATTCAAAGTCACTGTAATATATTGAAGAAATGATTTGAAATCAGCCCAATTCAATTGAAGCATGTTATGAAGTAACATGAGAGGCAAGAAAAAAGAGAAAGAAAAAAGAAAAAAACATGGGTGAGGAAAGTCTGGCTTGCTAATCATAAATCCTTTCACTTTTTTGTATGCTCCTCTAAATATGTGTTGCATGAACTTAAAAGGTGAGTAGGTTTTCCTTGTGAATAGGAAAAAACTGCCAATTAACTCTACCCTTCATTCTGTGTCCTAAATCTGTCTCTCTCTACCAAAATTCTCTCCACAATATGGGAACCAGATCTTGCCAGAATCCTACTTAAAACACTTTCCATGGCTCTTTCCCTATAAAATAAAGTCCATATTCCCCAAACCAGTTGGTCCCAATTATGGTTGGTTCTACATCAGAAATATCTTCTTGAGTTGATCTTTCTACCTCTACGTTGATATATTAACCTTATGTTTGCACAGAATTCATGTAGATTGCCTAGTAAATCTTGCTGATCCTTTATGCTGATTAAAAGGTAACACACTGGGTATAGAGGCTCTTTCTGAAAAGGGACAGAGTTCTGGTTAGTTGGTATTCTCAATCAATATGTTTCACATGATTAGGAAAGTTAGAAAGCAACTTGTAAAGATTTAACTTTAACTTTGTCCTGTGCCAGTGAACCCACCCTTGATCAAACCTGAGCTCTCAGCTCCACGAGGGCGTTTGTTCTACTGTGTTTCCTGCTTGATTTCCCTCAGCTGAAGTGAAATGGATGAAGAATTTTAATTTGTCTTTTTTGCATTCAAATATAAAAAGTCATTGGGTGTTAGCTGAAAATTTATGAAGTGACAGTCTTGTTAATAAAGATAAATGAGATGGCTTGTTTTATTAATATTAATGTTGCACATAATGTAGGTTTGCTAAATAAATAAAGGGTTACAGTTTGCAAATTTTGCAAACTAAGAGTCTATATTAAATGCAGAGCTTAAGACCAAAATGCAATTTTCAAGTGCATTCCAATTGTTGGTAAATTAAAAAAATTGGAGAATCACTTAGATTTGTTTGAAATAGTTGGGCGGCAACTTGGTTACAGCCTTAATGATTTCCAGTATTTGCAGTGATGGCTCAATCATCATATAACAGTGAGGACTAATGCAAAGCAAAAAGTTACCTGGTAATTGAGAAGCAAAGTCCTCCATGGTCTAATACAAGTCAGTCCCAGCACTATGAACTCTCTAGGGGGCCACATGGTCTGGTTGCAGTGAAATGCTTGTAGTCTCAAAGAAGAAATCAGGCCCGCTTTTCCTATGGGAGAGGGGAATTAAATTCATAGTGGAGGGGTGTGGAAAATGGGAAAGGAGAAGGCCTTAGACGTGTCTTTATTTCACTCCCTCACTCATTCATTCATTCATTCATCATTAAATATTTAGGAGTACCTACTATGTACCAGGTCCTACGCTAGGTGCTGTGAAAAAGACCGATAAAGTCATTGCTCTCATGGATATTCATCACTTTACTTCTCAGATGTGGTGCTCATGTGCTCCTGTGGTGTTTTAAGTTGTTTGGAGAATTTGGCTAAGTCTTTCAGGTCAAAGTCCTACTTCACAAAAATGATTAAGGTGTTGAGGTAGAGAGAAGGCAGGGGGATTGTAGCTGTACAGAAGTGATGTGGAGAGTTTAGTTGTCCTCTCCTCACCTCTTTCCCTCTTGACTGCCAGTCACACTTTACCGATGGATTAGTGTGTTCTGTAGGCAGTACATGACTCCATTTTGAAGTTTTCATGATCATTTTGGAAAGTGACAGAAATTAGAAGGCCAGTATTGGCAGCACAGGAGGCCGGGGTGACATTTATTCTGGACCTTTTTTTTTTTTTTTCCTGTTTTTAGTCCTGTGATCTAAACTGTGATTACAAGTGTAACTATATTACTCAGTATTTAAATTTCATAATGTCACAATAAGCATTAAAATGTAAGAGAGGAACACAATTTAAGAATTGATTTGGATTTACTGGAAGGTTAGTTCTTCTGACGTATGCTTATAAATGAGTCAGGATCATGGACGTTGCTAATGAATTTGACCAAAAGTTATCATCCGAATGATCTTCAGACCTTGTGTACATTTGGATTTAGTAATACACCATTCTGTACTTCGCAGGGAACAAAAACATTTCAAAACCAATCTGTTTTGAGGAATTCAGTTACATCTTGCTTTCTTAAATAAATAAAATGATTGGCTTTATGACTCACAGTTACTCTGTGTCAGTGAGACATCAGAAATATCTATGAAAAATAAAAAGCTAGAAATTATCCAGGTGTTTTAAAACATCCAGCTGTTTAATTTTATGGTCTAGGAAAATTAACCTCTAGGTTGACTATTTCTCCCAATATCGAGAAATAATATTTTAAATAAAGTAAAAGAAGAAGAAGCAAATACCATGTTAGTCTCTTTTCCAAGAAGAATTGTGGCTTTTCGGGCACCTGGGTGGCTCAGTTGGTTGAGCATCTGACTTTGGCTCAGGTCATGATCTCTCAGTCCATGAGTTCGAGCCCTGTGTTGGGCTCTGTGCTGACAGCTCAGCACCTGGAGCCTGCTTCAGATTCTTTGTCTGCCTCTCTCTCTGCCCCTCTCCCATTCACATTCTGTCTCTATCTCTCCCTCAAAAATAAATAATAAGACATTTTAAAAAACTTAAAAAAAGAATTGTGGCTTTCTTCTAATTTTTTTTCCTCATGGGATCATCACAGTATTGGAAAAATTCTGGTTTTACAATCTAAACTTATGTGTCTATGCTTTATGTAGAGAATAAGTAATTTCTCTTTGACGGAATTTCTAATTTTTTAATACTCCAGTGTTAGTATGTAGGTATTTTGATGATAGGGACTTTAAAGGAAAGTTACAAAGGGTTGCACTACTTTTACCTAGCAGCTAACATTAGTTTCCATGGCTGAAGATATATAAGCTATTGTCAGTCTTGACAGTATAGAAATAAGATCAGCTTTGCTCAAGAAAGTTTTCATTTGGGTTAATAATATTAGAGTAAAATCCCAGCTGAGTCTATATCAGGAAATCTTTTATGCTCTGATATCATTACACATTCAAGAATAACAACTTTTCTTTTAAATAAAATTAAAGGGATTCAATTCGAGGCTGAATAAAAAAATATATTGGAAAATTGTGTATACTGGAGATATATACTCTTGCTCTGTTGGGAACCCATTTATCTCTGACTCTGAGACTAATCATATTATTAATAGTCATACACACTCTGGGCAACTTGAAAAACAATCAGTTTGTTCAGTTCCAGAAGGACTCTCTGAGATATCTTCTCTTGCTGGAAAAACCCTCAGTTTGACTCCATCTTTTTATGAGATTAAGTATTTCTCTACATTTTTTGCTTTTGCATATGTATCTACTCCATCAAGATGCTTCATACTCGAACTGTCTTTATTGTTCATATTATTTTATCTCCTTTTGCTCCTTGGTAGAATCTGTCAAGTATTACTGATCAGCAGATGGTCCCTTGGTGAACCAGTTCGAGGGCCTACATCTTATTTCCAAAGGGTCTTGTGTACCGCTGATCTGATGAATCCAACCCCCCACTGCTGTTTCCTTTGGATGAGTTTGTTAATGACTGTATGAGCAGCATACACCTACACTAATATACTTAGGATTACTTATATTTTCAGATGGCACCTCAGATCCATGTTATAATGACCTGAAGCTGTATGGTACTAGATATATAACCGTACTAGAATGAGGTGACTAATAACATGGATGTTAGACTCCAGTAGAATTGCAGTCCAGATTTGACTGTCTATGCCAAGGAAAAGAAGCTATGTTGTACAGCAGTGGGGTTTTACAGCTTTTTTTCTTAAAGAAGTACAACCTTCTTTTTAAGTAAAATCCTATGTGGAACCCTAATATCTATAATCATTAAGAAAATGGGACTGTCCAGATTAGAGAGAAGGCTTAAGCCCAGTCTCTCACATCTGCCTTCTGCTTGGCTTCCTTCTCACCCCATACCATGACCCTGGTTTTTTTTTTTAGTGTTTATTTTTGAAAGAGAGAGGGAGAGCATGAGTGAGGGAGGGTCAAAGAGAGAGGGAGATGACAGAGGATCTGAAGCAGGCTCTGCACTGACAGTGGAGACCCTGATGCAGGGCTTGAACTCATGAACCGTAAGATCATGACCTGAGCTGAAGTCAGACGTTTAATGGACTGAGCCACCCAGGCGCCTCCCACACCATGACCCTTAAAGAATCTCTTTGGAGACCTAAAGTTCAGAGGAATGAGATTGAAAAACACTAGGGTAATTAAAAAAATGTTTTTCTTAAATCATTAATCATTGACTTTGAAATGTTCTTTGTTAATTTTTTACATCCCCAAACTGGGATTGCAGCTATTTAATAAAGTCATATCAGTTTACATAAAAATAATGAGTATTACTGTCCAACTGGAATCAGGATGAATTCAAAACCTTTCCATCTTTACCATCTTATCGAAAGATTAAGTAAACATAAAAATTAATGAAGTTTCAGATCATTTGAAAGCTGGTTTCTGCACCCCACCCCCATATCCACTGCCCTGATGGCGGGCTTGGGGGGGGGACTAATATTTGTTGAGGATCTCCTATGCCACGTGCCCTGTCATGTGCATTGCATTCGCTAATTCTCACAGCAACCCTGGGAGGGAGATAGAAATTTTTCTTCTTTTATTACTAATCAAAATTTGGCTCATAGAGATAAAAAAAACTAAGGTCACACAGCTAGGAAGTAGACAGTCTGGATTCTGAACCCTAATCTGGTTGGTGTAACTGCTCATATCCTTTCCCCAATATTAGGTACCTTCCCAATAATATAATGAGGGGAGGCAGGAATATCATGTAAAATAAATATAAGAGAGTTCTGAAAATCTGCATAGAGATGCCTTTGGCCACAAATATAGTCCTTTTTCATGTACTAACTATGTACCAGTATGTTTATGCCTCTTCTGTTTATTTGCAATATAATTAGTATATTCTTCCTTCTATACCCATCTTCTCCCATGCCTCTCTCCTCCTTTCTCCTTTCCCTTCTCTCTTTATTGCCACCTTCACAGTTGCACAGTCTTTGTTTTTAAGTTTATTTATTTATTTTGAGAGAGAGAAAGGGAGACTCTCAAGCAGGCTCTGCACTGTCAGTATGGAGCCTGACGTAGGGCTCGAACTCACGAACTCTGAGATCATGACCTGAGCCTAAATCAAAAATCAGACACTGAACCAACTGAGCCACCCAGGCGCCCCTACAGTTGCACAGTCTTTAAGGGGGCTGTGTCCTCCTCTTTTCTAGTTAAGGTTCTTTTGGTTGCAAAAGATGGAAACTCACTTAAGATAAAGTAGGAAGGCTATTGAAAGAATATACAGATACCTCACAGGATGCAATGGCAAGATGTGCTTACTATATTACAACTTAAGTGACTCTTTCTACCTCTCTGCAAGTATATACTTTTTCTTCTGTCTGCTTCTTTCTCACGGCTTCTTCGTGAATATCTACTCTTTCTCACCTCACACCTCTGCTTTCCGTAATTGACTTCCTCTTCTCAGTCATCTTGAGCATTGCTCAGTATGGGTGTCCGGGCCCTAACTCAGGATGAGCTTTCAGATGCAGTACCTGGGTCTTTCCCCTACCTCTCTAAGCCTAAGTTTCTGCTGGCATATGATTGGCTCAGCCCAGCTCAGGATAGAAGCCTTCTTGTATTAGGTGTTCTGCTCTGGTCCAGTCACCTGCATTGGTATGGCTGGTCATGGGTTCAGATATGGTTCCTTCAGTAGAGGCTGTCGGTAGGGCCTGAACCCCAAGACATGTCACATATCCTTTTCTTTACACTGAACTTTGCTTCCAAGTATACACTTCTTCCTGTACTCTAATTACTTAGATGAGGAGAGGAAGGCTTTTGTGACTAGCAGGACTTTCTCCTACAAAGGAGGTCAGATTGTTCAATTTAGGACTTACAGTGGGAGTCACGTTCAGCTCAGTCAGGCCTGGGCATCCCATAGTGTAGCAGAAGGTTACACTTACTTTGTAGGAAAGTAAATGGAAAGAAATTTTCCTAGGTGTTTGTTTTTGCATGCAGTCAATCGTTATAAAACTGCTTTTCAAGTTAGAAGGCACAACATGAGAAACCTTTACCATGTAGCATAGTTGCTTTAGACGTGGGTGAGAGAGATGAGTGTAATCCACCTGGCCTAAAGTTTTCCTTCTTGTGTAAATAGTATGAAACATTTCTCTAAGAATAAGATGTACTGAATGCTTTGTTTCTGATGGGTTTGTCCATACTTGGAAAAGTACTTGTGATGCTGCTGCCACTTAAGTAACGCTTGTAGTACAACACAAAATCAATCAAAGAACATTCTCAAATTACAGTGCAGCCCTTTTATACTGTGTGTGTGTGTGTGTGCACGCGCATGTGCACGCATGTGTGTGGAAGATGGAGAATTGCAACGTGAGGTGGGAGTAATGCTTGTGTTATAAGCTGATGAGGTTTTAGCAAACCTCGGCTCTAGGAGTTATGATTTGAGTAGCTGTTAGGAGTCCTGATACATAAAGACTTGGTTAAGAGAATTCTAGGGTGTCATGTTGGGAGATTGCAACTCTAAGAAGCCTAAGAATTTTTTTCATACTCCTTAGGCATCTTTCATTATGAACATTTAACTAAAGAAGTGTTAAAATGCAAAATTCAACTGAGTAAATGTTAAAGATCTTATTGGCTTTATTCAGCGATTCACGGATTGAGCAGCATCCCATCTAGAAGATAGAAAGGAGCTCCAAGGGTCTGTGCAAAATGAAAGACATATATAACATAGGCAGAAGGGAACAGGACAAGGAAGTTATACCAGCAAAAAGTAGATTGGTTGTGAAAAGGGTCTGTCAGGCAGATTCCCTGACTAGTGCTGACCAGGTAATTCCAGATTGACTGGTTTAAGATTCCATTCCTGAGAGGGGCTGAAGCTGTAATTAAGTTAGGTATTAAGTCTCAGTTTGGTGATGTGGGGCTTAGCATAAGTGACTCCCCTTTGAGCCTGTTGTCTCTTTTAACAGATGTAAAGAAGATGGTTATAATTGATAAGCTCTCAAACCTGGAAGCATATCACTTTCAGGTTTGAGGGTTTTATCTGAAAATGCTTTGCTTCTTAGACATCCCCTCTTGCCCAAAGTGTCAACAGGGTTAGTGGTGCTTACAGAGGGCTAGTCACTCTGTGGTTGCTCAAGCTTTTCTACCTTAGGACCTTCCTATATGATATGATGATTCCCCTAAACTTCATGGATGATAACTTCTCACTTCAGGGAAACCCTCCCCAACTATCCTAGAACAGACCTCCTCATCCTTCTTCTCTCACTTTATACTCTGCTTATTTTCTACATTTTACTTAGCACAATCTGTACTTAATTTATTTAATTGTTTTAGGCTTTATTGAATGTCTTTCCCACCAGACTGTAAGCTCTGAGAGGGTGAGGGCCATATCTATGTCAGTCATTGATATCACCACTGCTTTCTATAGTACCTTGCACATAAAAGGTGCTCAATAAGTGACTGAGAGACAGATGATTGAAGAAAGCATTAGAACACCATCACCCACGATTACAAAGGATCCACAGAAGCCACTGTTTTACTTTAGAAAACATGTAAGAACCCTATTTGCATACTGGCTGTGTCTCGTATGTTCACTTGGTTAGCATTAGTGTCATCCATGGAGAAAAGGATGAGGGATTTGAGCAAATCATACTACATGGAAAGTCCCCACACATACCTTTCAAAAATAATATTTATCAAAGTTTAATATACATACAGAAAAGCGCCCTTTTTATACGTGTGCAGGCTGATGATTTTCTCATACACTGAACATACCCATGTAGCCAACATGCAGATCAGGAAACTCTATACCCTTGATTCCCTGGAAGCTCCCTTCGTGCCTGCTTCCAGTCACTGTTCAATCAGTGTCAACTCCCATCTCGTCTTCTAACAGCACAGGTTAGTTTTGCCCATTGTTACTTTATATAAATGGAATCATAGTTTGGACTCTTTCAATATTATGTTTGTGAGGTTCATCCATCAGCCACATTGTTGCATGCCCACACTTAATGTTTTTAAACAAGTGGAAATGAATCCCAAGACACAATGAGAGGCCAAGGTAATGGGAGAAGGAAGTTAGTCATAGAGAATGAAGATTGGAGATTTATGTGCTGACACGAGCCATGTTCTATTAAATTCATTTTGCCTTCTTTGCTTCCTCTAGCCTTGCTTCCCAAAGCTTAAACATGTAGCTTACAAATATCTGCCCTTGGGAAAAATACTTACTGATCCACTGAAAATCCATCTCTGCTACTGCAAAAAAATAAAAAAAAGTAAAACAAATTTTGAGCTCCTGCTCACTCTCTGAGGTGTGTCAGTGGTATCATTTCTTTATATGAGGGGCAGCATTTAATTATTGATTCTTAATGCATATGTCCTGAAGGTGTTTATTAAACTGAGTTTAGGGACATTGTTCTTTCCATCTCCGTGCAGGAGGTTATGAGAAGACCTACAGAGGGAGGGGCGATGGAAAACCTGATTAAGTTTCTGGACTTTATACAGACAGATAAAAATAGGATACTATGTGTGATTTAAAATTGGCAAGGACAGGCCTTCAGTATGAAGAAATCTCCTCAAGTTATTAGTCCTGAGTTGTATGTTTTTGTGACAGTGAAAGGTGGAAGCTTTAATTAAACAGACCTTAATAACCTTCCCTTAGAAAATCTCTTTTTAAAAATAAATGTGGCATCAAATAATCTATGGAAAGTGTAGAGTAACTCTTCTAGAGTCCTATATAATGAGGAAGCACTCCCTGACAGAGAAGGTTGCCAAGCACTTCCACAAATTACTAAGGAAGGCTGGGGAATCGATGGCCATCTGTTCAGCATGGTTCTCATGCAAGTGTGCCTGGAGCCAGGGGGGTGGTTGACATGATCTTAGAAGGAAAAGACCTTTCGTTTTTCATTTGATAATTATCAGGGTTCTTCAAGCCTAAGAAAATCCCTTAAAACTTAAGGAATGAAAGAAAATCTTCCTTTGGTTCATGCGGTGTGTCTGTCTCTCTCTCAAGCATTTTCAGACTTTGTGCCAGAGACTACTTGGAGGCAAAAGACACCATTTATATTACTCCTTCACTCTTAGTACCGCACATTAAAAAAGAAAAAAGGTATTGTGCTGTTGTTTGGGTAAAGAGCTATTATTTACAGGGCATCATTTAAAAATGTTATTGTTGCTTTTTAAAGTGGTCAAAATGACACTTTTAAAACCCACAATTTTGTGTGACCTGCATATTGAACCAGCCCAGACATCACTTGAAAGATCTTTGCAGGCCAGTACGGCTCCATACACAATAATAATCAATACCACTTAGACTCTTTTTTGGGGTATGTACCAGGTGCCAGGAACTGGTTGGCACTTTACATATATTATCTCATTTAATTTTCTCAATGATCCGGTAAGAGTTAGGTATCATTATCACTCCACTTATAAATGAGGGAAGCATTTCCTGGCCAAGTCAGAGAATCAGCCTCTATATTAGTCACATAGCTAGTTTTTTTCAAGCTCTGAATTATGCACTTAGATCGGTCTGACTGCAAGGCCCACATTTCTTTTCTATATTATGCTTTCCTAATACTTTGGGAGCCCTGTCCTATTTATTTACTTATTTTTTTAAAATATATGTATTCTGAGACAGAGAGAGGCAGAGAGAGAGGGAGAGAGAGAGAATCCCAAACAGGCTCTGCACTGTCAGCGTTGACCCTGATGTGGGACTCGAATCCATGAACTGTGAGATCATGACCTGAGCTGAAATCAAAAGTAGGATGCTTAACTGACTGAGCCACCCAGGTGCCCCAAGAATGCTGGCCTATTTAAAATAAAACTGAAACAAACGCAAGTAGTCATTCGGATATATTTTCAGGTTCAAGTGATTTGTTTCCTACTCATTTTTTAAAAAGTTTTATTTATTTAAGTAATCTCTACACCTAACGTGTGGCTCAAACTCATGACCATGAGATCAAGAGTCACATGATCTTCCAACTAGTCATTTTTGACATACTGGTGAGTTTGGGTTTTAGAATCAGATAGTCCTAGGTTTTACCCTGCCCTTTCCACTTGTCACTTATGTGACCTGTAGCATGTGACCCTTCAGGTTCCTCTTCTGTGAAGTAGATCAAATAATAGAATCAACCTCATAAAGCTGTTTTAAGGATTAAAGGAGATGATGCAAATGAAAGCGTATATCAAAATAATAAAGAGCACATAGTAAATGTTCAAGGAATATTAGTAGCAACGATGCTAAGAATGGTTTTTGAACTTATAGGACCCTGATTATCTCTCTTCCCTTGTTCAGTATTTAACTTGGTTGCCTCCTTCAGAAGCCTTTCCTGTTCCATCAGGGCTAGAAAAATGTTTCCTACCATCCAGAGTTTAGGTTTACTAATTCAGTGGAGGCTCTCAACAAAAGAATCGTGGTTCTCAAACTTAGATTTTTTAGCAGCCTGACTTCCCATCTTTAAGATCCAAAGAATAACCACAAAAATATAAACAAAATCATATGTGTCCTAGAATATCAAATCTTTAAAATATTGCAATAGCAGAATCATGCCTATTTATCAAGCCCTGTGACTGTCCTTATAGGTCAAACCAAAGATTGGGTCACATGGCCTGACAGAGAATTTTTCAGATTTTTAATCTCATTTATAGGATAATACCTATGAAAGCATAAAAATTAAATTAATTTACTTATACATTTTATGAATCACTTTAATGGAGAAGAATACAGGAATTCCAGAGTTGAACTCTCCCAAAGATCAGGGACCTGTGCTACTCCAAGTCCTTTTTTAGAGTAAAAGCTTATCAGCAGTGTTTTTTAATATCCTTGAAAAGCACCCAGGTAGAAGGTAATTAACATCTATTGCAATGTTAATAACTTCATTTCAGAATTTCCTTTGGTTTCTGTTATATAGCTTCAACTTGTAGAACTCTTATTAATGCAATGATAAACTTACAGAAACACATGCTTTATCCAATTTTTTGGTGTCGGTAAAAGTGATGCATATTCAGAGGGGGAGAAATTTAATTAGCCTCAGGGTTTGATAGACATCATTTAGTAGTCGTCCAGTTAATCTAAAATCCTGCATATAACCAATTACCATTGTAATGAGAACTTTAATTTTTAAACTTCCTATCCAATTTCTTTCAATCATTGCTGCAAAACATTTGAAAGCCAACAATGCAGAAGTAGCTTTATAGGCCAGTGTTAGAAACGGTCAGATCCCCAGAGAGCTAAAATACAGTTCACCCATGTAGAATGATCTTTTTTCTCTGAGCATTATATAATTTGGGCTTTGAAAAAAGTTGTACAAAGGAGGAAACCCAGCAACTTTTAGTGATAAAAAACACCGTGCGACCATGTTCATAGAATACCCACTCAAGGCCATTTTTTTCTTCCAATCTTTCGAAAGAAAAGAGTGTTGAAGGCAGTGGATGTAAGATTCTTGTTGGATTCTTCAGGTCTCTGTGTAGCTTATGCTGTTCAGGGCCCTTTCTGCTTATTTTCTCCTCTCCACTTTCCTCTTCTACCTCTTAAAGAGAGTGATTCATTTCTACTGGTGGTGAAAGGCATTTTCATCCAACACTCTGAGGTAGTATTAATCTGCTAGGCCTTCATAAATTTCATTGTGAAGGGACTTAATTTGTTTCCATTATGAGAACTTTTGAGTACATTCAGTTATCATAATCAAAAAGCACTTAAGTGCATGTGTGCTATGCCAAGAGAATTATAGTGACACATTTTCTGCCCTCAGAGTGTTCAAGTTTAAGAGTAAGTGCCAGGTTTTGTGGATCACTATGCAGAAGGACAAGATGATACATGATCTTGGTGAGCAAACCTAGGCTCTGGTTGTCAGGCCTGTGTCACAGCTGGGAATTTCAGGGGAGCTGGGAAGTGATATAAGTCCAGCCATGATAGGGACACAAACAGAAGCCTGGTTAGTTTGTGTCGATTGGAGACGTGTATCCACAGGATCAAGCACAGGGAGAGGGGGAGAGGGTGCAGGCAGAGGTGGAATCCAAGCATACAAACAAGTTGGTCAGGATTCATGTCAAGCAAGAAGAAACAGATAGAGTTTTAGCCCAGATTCAAAACAGGTAGGCATGTTTGCTTAGTAACACAGCCATGGTGGGAATCTGTTTTCCTTCTCTTGCCCAGATTTTAAACATTTCTGATACACTTGCTTTATGCATACCTGTTTGGGCTGCTTCCCCAGCTGATGCAGGCTGTTGCAGATGCTGGGTATTGCAGTACACACTGGGATCCTGGAGTGGGCTCTTGTAATGTTACCTTTGAGTCTACATTAATATGAATAAACATTCATTTGAAGGTCAAATGATATCTAGTGTCTCAGGGTTGCAGTGTATCTGGACTTCTTAAGATTCTTTCCTGGCAGTGAAATACACAATATAGGCTGACTCCCATCAAAGCAGCTTTTAACATTTAAAACTGAGGAAACCAATTGGCATCTGAATAGAACTTTTCCCCCATCTAGCTCTTAGTCCCTAAGGGCAATAGACTTCCCAGAAACGGAATCATAGATTGTGGTAAACTCCATGTGATTAGTCAGTTTGTTCAGTGGTAAGTACCAAATTAGTCCCCTTTTTTTTTAAATTCAAATTTTATTTATTTTTAATTTTTCTTAAGGAAAAGTAGCCAGCCGTTTGGCTGCAGGATTTCACCTTGGATCTCTAGTCCTCATTTAGTTGGATCCACATTGGCCACAACACTGGTTTCGGCTCGGACAATCATACATCACTGTAATTTGATAAACAGATACTAGTGCCCTTTCTGGAATAAAGGCAAACATAAGCCCTTGGATGAGTGAGAGGGGAGGAGGCAAGGGCTTCAAGGCATGCTTAACAAGCTGCTAATTACTCTTGATGGCATTATGCCACTGTGCATGTATTAAGAACCATCTTGATGTCTGGAGCAGTGAGCCAGGGAGTATCACTTGGAACCCTGAGGGAAGAAGGGGTGAGGAGGTGTGGGAGACTGTTCTAAAGAACTCTGGGGCAATCAGTTAAAGAAAGTTAGAGCTACACTTTGACAATAAGTTCTCAGTGATACCTGAAGAATTAAACAATCTCCTGGATTCTTAAGAAAGAGAAAGGGAGCAATGGGAGAGAAAGGTGCCCACCATTTGTGCATTTGATCTTCATAATATCATCAGTAGGTATTTATTATCATCATTGTTTTATGATTGCATAAACTGAAGCTCAGAGAGGTTAAGTAACTTGCTTAAGCATTGTGGTTAAGAATTGGGGCTCTGGAGGCAGAGGAAGCTGAGTTTAAATTTTGGCTTCCCCTAATTTGTAGCAGTAAGAACTTGGGACAGATAAAAGAGACATAATGCCAGTACCTGTAATCAAAGGAGTTTGTGGATATTTAATGGCAAATGCGTGTAAATCTCTTTGCACTGTCCCATATTCCTAGTAAGTGCTCAAAAAAGATATCTATTTAGGGGCGCCTGGGTGGCTCAGTCGCTTAGGCATCCAACTTCAACTCGGCTCATGATCTCACGGCTTGTGAGTTTGAGCCCCACATTGGGCTCTATGCTGACAGCTCAGAGCCTGGAGCCTGCTTCAGATTCCCTGTCTCCCCACCCAACCCCCTGCCCTTCTCCTGCTCACATTCTGTCTCTCATTCTCTCTCTCGAAAATAAATAAACATTAAAAAAAGGATGCCTATTTATAATCCTCCTCCTCATCATCATTACCACCACCACCACCCAAGCATGTCAGGCTCCATCAGGCCCCAAAGCTCATTCCGTTTCTGGAGCATTACATAAGTGCTTCCAAGTGCTAGTAAGGGTGGTGGTAAGAAGGGCCAAGGAAAGTCAATATATACAAGCAGAAGATGAAAAGATAAGGCAGTGAGAGAATAAAAAGGAAGGGCAAAATGTGAAAAGTAAAACAAAGGGAACTTTATAGCAAGAGGTGTAGTCGCTAGAAGGCCACTGGCTAGCAATTGTCTCAGATGCCACACACAGTGTGGTCTACAATGGCACATCTCTTCCCTTCTGAACCCCTAAGGTCACTAGATTGTAGAGAGAAAAACTCATGTGATCAATCAATGAAATTGATCGACAGACCTTCCTGAAGCTCTATTTGAGAAAGCCACTATGTAAAATACATCTAACAGATGTGGTCTTTACCCTAACTCAAAGGAGGTTAAACACTAGTTCTAAGGCCATGCACATGCAGTAAAAACTAATGGCCAACACAGCATGTTTATCTGTCTTTAATGACTGAATTGAGTCAGTTCCATGACCTTTGCAATACCAGAAATGATTAATTAATTAATTAATTAAATAGATTGAGCTCCCAAAGCCATGGATTTTCTGTGTGCCAAAAGTTACTTAAGTTGTGCAAAAGCTGTGTGTAACTATTATGGACCACTTTCATTCAATTATAAATCATTGCATTAACTTTGATGCTGCTTCTTACGGATGCTCTTTGCAGCTGCACCCAACAAAGTAACTGACTATGCAGCCCTTGGAAGAAGAATGACTCTACCGTGTCTAGATGCACAGGAAAGCTAACTTCCTGTAAGCCAGATGGAGCTAAATTAGCCTGATGAATTCATCTTCCTTGTGATTGCTGCTTTGATCTTTGTTTTATTATAAAAGTGCAAATAAATAGGATCATTTTTACTTGTTCCTCTAGTAATTGATCACCATTTGTACTAATTCATTCTCAGTCTATACCCCATTTTCTAAGGTGGAACGAACCAGATGCCTTCCACCTGAAAAGTCCCTGGTTCCAAACTTGAGTTACTCTTTCATGAGTACTGAAGTTCAACATTCAAAACTATTGGACAATAGCTGATGTAGATTTAACCCCTTTTGTCCAGGTGGGACTTTTAAATTCTGGGTAGAAATTTCCCACATACTGAGATTTGGACTTTTGACCATGTGGGGCAGCTTATACCTTAACAAAAGCAGTGTTCTGTTTATACACTAGGTGGCATGAGCTCCTTAATGTAAATGAGAGGGGTTTCTATAAATGCATGTTTAGACCAGTGCATCACTAAAGCTGTCATTTTATAGAAAGGAAAATACATGAAAATGTGAACCCATGAAATATTAAAACAGAAGCTATGAAGAAAGAAATCATTTTTGTTAAGCACAGCAGTCCAGGATTTAATAATAGTAAAACAAGATTACTGTCCCTTTACATAATGCCATTTTTAAAAATGTTTTTTATTTATTTTTGAGAGAGAGAGACAGCGTGAGCAGGGGAGGGTCAGAGAGAGAGGGAGACACAGAATCCGAAGACAGGCTCCAGGCTCTGAGCTAGCTGTCAGCAAAGAGCCTGACGCGGGGCTCGAATCCATGAACCGTGAGATCATGACCTGAGCCGAAGCCAGACGCTCAACTGACTGAGCCACCCAGGGGCCCCAATATATAATGCCATTTTGAAGAAATTCCAGTAGTAAATTAAACAAAATGGCGTGAATTAATAAAATAATTTATTCCTATGTGTTTTGCTGTTTGAAAGTTTACTTCCTGCAGATCTCTGTTAAAATGCCATTTTATTAATGGGGCCTTAACTCCACTAGCATTCGTTAACCCCTGGATGTCGCTTTGTTTTCTTCACAGCACCTACTATGTTCTGACATATTTCATATTTTACTTGCTTATTTATTGTGTGTCTGCCCTACCTTCCCCCCACCCTAGAATGAAAGTTTTATGGGGGCAAGGACTTTGTTTTATTCACTATTGCATCCTCAGTACCCAGATCAGTAGGTACATAATGGGCATTCAGTGCATGTTTTTTGAATGAATGAATGAATGACTCTAGACAAATGAAGGTAAAATCACAAAGACTTGAAAGTTGAATTTAAAATTATCTTTTTAGAAAAATAAATTTAACTAAGGTATGTAGTTTTAGAGTAAACATTTTATAGTATACATGTTCTAATTTTATTTTTCTGAAATTGTAAAAATATAAAATACTGGCACCTAAGGAGACTAGTCTTCATGTTAATACATGATGATATCTAAGGTAATTAATTTTTAAGTAATTATGCCAAATCTGTTAGCTGTTCTCATATTGTTAGATAAAATAATGAACCTTGTCATTGATAATATTACAATTTACTAGCATCTTACTCTTTGATTTCAGTTTTTATTTGTTTTAAGCAGTTGTGTAGTATTTTAGGAAAAAAAATAAAGTGGTGATAACATTAAACAACTGAATTTGTAGCATGTTAAAAAATACTATTTTTTAAACATTCAAACTGCCTCTGAAGGAAACATTTATTTTTTTTCTTAAAGTTTATTTTGAGACAGAGAAAGTGCAAGTAGGGGTGGTTGCGGAGAGAGAGGAAGAGAGAGAGAATCCTAAGCAGGCTCTGTACTCTCAGATGTGGGGCTTGAACTCATGCACAGTGAGATCATGACCTGAGCCGAAACCAAGAGTTGGACGCTTAACCAACTGTGCCACCCAGGTGCCCTATCTGCAAGTATACCTTTAAAGTTTTACTTGTGATATGGTAAAGAGAATCTTAGACTGTGTAGTTGAAGACTTGGGTTGAGTTTTATTAGCTTTGCTATTTATCAGTGAGATGACTTTGGCAAAGTACTGAATGTTTCTAAGCCTAAAATCTCTTATATATAAACTTGATGTAATAATTTTTGCCCTGCCTTTTCATAGGATTATTGCGATATGTCAGAAATTCTCCGTGAAATATAAAGTTCTATTCAACTATAAGGAGTTATATGATGCTAGTAAATAATTTCACTTGTCATATGATTTTGTCTTTAGAATTAGAGATTGTGTTTTTTTTTTTTTACAAAATGTGCAATATTTTCATGTGACTCTGTAGAATGAAATAAAATTGAGTTGAGGAATATGTTAGTGTTAGAAGAAATGCAGGAACAAAGAAGGTGTTTGCAGACCTGGCATGCTTTGCTATGGAAGTGGTCATCAGTGCCTGCTTCTTCAGGAGAGAGAAATAAAGAATGATGAAAGCTGAAAAGCCATTGGACTTGTCTTTTGGGAGGTCAGTGGTTTCAGTATTATAACACTGGAAACTAAATTTCAGGGAGTCAAAGAAAAAGTGGAAATGGAGGAGTGAATGTAAAACACTCTGTTAAGTGGGTTGATAGTATAAAAATCTGGGGTTTACTGATGAGCCTGGAACACCCTTGACACTGGATGATTGAGATGAGGGAAGGGGCTTCTCAGCCAGCACACAGAAGGGTAGTCTGGGGTGAGAGATAAGTCACTATTATCTAAAATGCCTTGTGTGTGATGTTGCACCTCTCTAAGGCTGGGTGAGGAAGGAGAATGTAAACCCAGAGGAGAGCCAAAGTCAGAAGCCTGAGAACCTGAGTTTGTGGTCAAAATGGAAAGCAATAAGAGAATTAGCCAAGAAGTTTAAAAAAACTGAGGGGGATTCTTGGAGTGTAGATGGTGGCATCATAAAGTTTCAAGACCCACAGCATGTGGTGAGCTGTTGCTTTTATGTGAATCTAGTGTACTTTGCATGTGTATGGACATTTCTTTTCGAATTGCTGAACCAGCAATTTGGATAGGTGGGCAGCAGGGAGGAAGAAAAGTTTCGGTTTTGTCCAGTCTTGATCATGGAATTTTTTTTTTCTAATGGCAAAGGGCTAGTATACACGATAGCAATAACCTTTGAAAAGTATCTCAGGTTTCCTGTTGGATATTCAGCGTATATGGGCTTTACTTAAATTTCTCTTCAGTAGTACAGAATCTCTCAAGTATTTTGTTTCTAATACCCTCATCTAGGACTTGGATATGCTCAGGGTACCACAACAAAATACCATAGAATGGGTGACTTCTACGCCAGAAATTTATTTTCTCATAGTCCTAGAGGCTAAGAAGTTGAAGATCAACTTCAATTGGCCAACTCATTTTCTGGTGAGAACTCTCTTCCTGCTTTGCAGAGGGCTGCCTTGTCATTGTGTCCTCACTTGACATCTTCTTCCTGTGCATGTGGAGAAGGCTAGCTCTCTGGGGTCTCTTCTTATAAGAACACCAGTCCTATTTGATCAGGCCCCACCCTTATGACCTCATTTAACCTTAATTACTTCCATAATGGCCTCATCTCTAAATACAGCCACACTGGAGGGTTAGTGCTTCAACACAAGAATTTGGTGGTAGGGGGCGGGGCACACAAACATTCAGAACATTTAGTCCATAACAAATCCCGACAGCATCCTACAGTAATGTTTATAATAACTGCTTTTCATTGAACACTTTTTTGGGTATGCCAGGTTCTGTGATAAGGACTTGAAATGAATAATCTCACTGTAGTCATCAAATATTTTGGTGATTTATCACTTACTTGGCATTCATATCACAATCCCATGAGGGTCAGTGAGTGGAGCTCTTTTCCATTTAATTATTTAAGATCCAGGCTCTTTCTGTCTTGTGGCTCTGGTCTCCTCTCAGTCCTAGGAGTCTTCTCATTTAGCTAGTGGATAATTAAAGAGAGTTAGTATTGCATAAGGAAGGTTTTTATGGTCCATGCCTGAAAGTGGCACATGACCAATTAAGCATT
Source organism: Cryptoprocta ferox (assembly GCA_028646485.1). Taxonomy (NCBI): domain Eukaryota; kingdom Metazoa; phylum Chordata; class Mammalia; order Carnivora; family Eupleridae; genus Cryptoprocta; species Cryptoprocta ferox. The sequence goes on from CM053579.1 coordinate 22,653,194, forward strand.
AGCAAGAATTTAATCACATGGCTAAATCTAACGGCTAAGAAATGCCAGCCTCCTGTGTGTTGAGGAAGAGGTGAGCAAGGAAATAGAGATATTGGTGAGCTGTAGCCGTCTCTAACACACTCATTTAATCTTTGTAGTAAACCACTGAGACAGGTACCATCATTGTCCCGATTTTACCAATGAAGAGAGGGTGTGTAATTTGCTAAAAGTAACACAACTAGCAGTTTGGAGTTGAACTCAGTCTGGCTTCAGAGGTTTGCTTTTAGCCACTATGCTGTCCTTTCTGAACTCAGGATAAGAGTATTATTTAATAACTATAGCGAATGTTTGAAATGTTTGATCCATCCCTCAAAGATGTTTTAGCAAAATACTTATGTTTGGGTAAGTAGTAGGTCAAACACTTTAATTTTAATTTGTTTTGTTGCTAAAGTAAAGAAGGAAACAGAAAAGTAAAGAAGAAAGGAAATGGAGGAAGGGGGAAGAACAAACAAGAATAAGAAACTTTTTTGTGGAGGTGTTGGATGTTGTTTGTTTATATTTAATCTTACGTGTACTTGTTAATGCTAGTGTATTCACCATTAGGGTGTTTTCCCTCAGCATAATCTACAGAGATACTTTGAATGTGTTTAGGGTATGATTGTGATATCAAGCTACATAGGGGTCATTGTCCTCACATCACTACCTCTTCACAAAGGTGGTTGTACTGTCCAGAGAGACCATGTAGACTCATCTTAGAATTTGAATCCATTTGTCTATGTTGAACACAAGATGAAAGGTCAAGGACTAGGATGCTGCTTCCCATTGAGCTCTAGGGGGTTCCTGAAGTGATTCAGGGCAGGAGGGATAGGAGATTCTCCCTTCTCTTTTATCTTAGTGTATATAATGCTGAACATAAATTACAGTTGGCTGACACTTGTTTTTTGGATCTGGGTTGACCTTACAGCCACCTGGATTGGGCTTCCTTTCCTCTGTACCACATTAAATGGTGCATTGGTTGGTTTGCAATATTCAACAAACATCTATTTTTCCCACTGTTATATTGTAGTTGAGAGTTCATTTTCTTTTGATGGAGAGTACAATACTATCCTAATTCTAGCTAAGTTGCACTAACAAACTACAGAATATGAAATTCTAAGCTTCTGAAAGTTATTTTCCTACCATTCAGATGGTATGTTTCCTAAAATGCCAACATATCTCAAAGACAATTTAATTCAGCCTTCTTGAAGCACAAGAAGGAAGTATTCCTCCAGCAAAGCTGTTCCCCTACCATATTAAGTGAAATTTCTTCAATACTATAATAGTCCTGGTAGCTTTTGAAGGTGGAGGGAGATAAACTGTTTAGACAGAGTGTGAAAAAGCTTAAATGTTTCCTTCCTATATTAAGGAGAGTCGCACTCTGGGATGGTTTCATCTTAAAATAAATTTGTGTTCTGTGGTTGTTGGTAAAGGGATGGCAAAGCATGCTGGACTGACCTGTTCTATTATTAAAAGCCAAGTCAAGAATGTTGCTTGTGCATATATATGTGGTCAAATGAGAGTTCATACACAGTGATATTACAACATTAATCTTTCATCTGGTGCTGTTGATAGTAACAGTAATATGGATCGGGTCTATCTTACCAATTCTGAAACTCTCGATAATCTGAGAAAACATTGAAATCAGACTTGTAGAACTGAATTAGAGATGTATGAGTATTAAAATACTCCATCCAACCCATTTCCACATGTACCATCTGTTGTTTCCAGATGTACTGCTTCCTAGAGGCGATATTCATGGGCATGGTATTATAACAACAAATCGGCATTCCTAGTCCTGGGACTTAATTCCCACAAACACAAGTTTTCATTGGCTGCACTTCAGGGAATTAGACTCCTCTGTGGCTAGGGACATGCCATTACAACCATGGTAACGGAAATAGACCAATTCAGAGCTTATAAGGCATCAGGGAGCCTTCAAGTTGGGAGCAGTACAAAGTTTCTCTTATGTGCCTGTAACTCAAGGTAAGTTGAGCAATGCTATTAATGCTCCCCCCTTGGTGATTAGATATGCCTAACTCATTGTAGATAAGGTGTTGGAGGTATCTCTTCTATGTTAAGTTTGATAAGGGAAGTTATAAAACGCTCCAAAGGCTCTAGAGTATATGCTTAAAGCCTCATATATAGTCCAGCACCTTAATCTGGTGCTGTCTGTAAAGCAATGGGCTGTCACCTCCCTCAAGACCACTGCTTGCCTCATTAATACCACTGGAACAAATTATCACTTCACAGCCCAGAAATCTTCTATAGCAGTTGTGGTGATTGATGTAACAAGGCTAAAAAATAATGATGAAATGCATGTTCCAGAAGACAGATTCAAATGGCAGGAGCTTCAAAGGCAATTAAATGTGACACAGAAGGAGTCTTCCTGGAATAAAGTATTTTCAAATAAATGGTAAGATAAGTGTGATAATCTCCTAGACTCACATTACACATAAATTAGTTTACTATGAATAATTATTTCTGAAGGCTTAGTGTGCATTGAAGTAAAAGTTTAGAACCAGCCAGTTTGAACCATTTAAAAATATATACATAGGTTTAAAGATGGGGCAAAAAGCAATGCTTTCGGACTGGCATCTATGCTTATGATGGGATTTATTTATTTGTAGCCATAGTATTTGAATGACATCTTTTGATATGCTTTCAAGTTTCCTGTTAGTTGGAAAGTAAAGAATCGTGACTACAGATGTCAAGTTTAACTGCCTTCCTCCAAAGTGAGTCAAACGATTCTCATGATGTATTGATCCTATACCACTAAGTTACTAACTCTGCTGTGGGAGGAACCTGCCTACTCAAGAGAGTGCCGCTGTACTTTAGATGGGCACATCAAGGTCGCCATGAAGGGGAAATTTAAGACATGAAAGTAACTAGAACAGCTGGGCAGTGTTAAAGCACTCTGGCATCTAAAGCCTCACAAAAGGTACACCTTAAACTGTCATTTTGTGTCTGTAAGTGCTACTGTCTTGTTTTCTTGAAATATGAACATAAGACAGGTAAGAGAAGTATTAGCTTCAATGTACCAAGAGAGAGGTTAGTTTTACAGGGATTCAACATTGAAAGGTTACTTAATCATAAGACTGGATTTCTAGAGAGTTTTAAGAATAAATTGTGAATAGTAATTTTAAAAAATAGTGTTGTTTGAGTTAGGTGTAAAATGATCTGAGCTGTATTCGATATTTGTTTAAAGTTATTTCTTCACTAATCTAATATTAGCTAAACCTGATGAGGTCATTTGTTGATTTCTTAGCTGGATCAAAGGACCACATTTCTTTAAGGTAGAATATGTGTCAACCTGACTCAGAATTATCTAGATATGAGTCAATGCAATTCAACAACCATTCATTGCACTTTAATATCAGTTTGACATTTGTTGTTTGTTTGTTTGTTTTTACAATATCTTGCCATCCTTTTCAATAACAGGATCGAATGATTCAGAAATTTGTTTCTAATTGTACAGGCCATTATTAACACTGTTACTTACCCTGAAGGGGTTGAAATGTCCTTTTGAAATACAAATTAAGGACTATTTTGACCTAGTCCTTTAAAACAGGTAACACTTTCCTGCCAGGACACTAGTTAATATGTAGACCACAGACAGAAACATTCACCAACTGTCAAAAGAGGTTGAGAAGTTATTTCCGTGCTAAGATGTCTGCAATTCACTAGACAAAGAGACACATACATGAATCAAGTGAGTTTTTTTTTAATGGGCTTTAAAAAATTGCATTGACCTCTTAAAAACTTTGAGTTTGGACTTGGGAAATTCTGCCTTTTGCTCACCTGGCTTCTTAATTGGCTGGACATACTGAAAATACATATTTATGTATCATGGATGGTAGAAAACACATATGACTAATATGACAGCTGCTTGACATAGAAAAAGCAATAAAATGACTATACTTTTATGACACATTTATAGACCGGTAATAAAGCTCCTTCCTAGTCTCATTCTCTCATCACAGCACCCAAGTGACTTGTGAAATTATTATTTTATCTATCTTTTTAAACAATGGAAAAGCCAGAAGATGATCCTAATGACCCAGCATTCATTTTTATTGTTACCGTCCTTCAACTACATGCACACTCATAGTCATTTTTAAGAAAACCCTGTTGTGTTTTTTTTTAGTCCTATCCAAAAAGCATGTCACAAAATTCTCACATCTTGTGACAACTGACAAATAATAGCTAGATTGGGTTTTTTTTTTTTTACACTGTGATTTTAAACAACAGTAAGAATTGGTTGCTTACATGGGGTAGTTAAATTAAAGCACATAGATAAACCTTTTAACTGAATACTTGGAACCACCCAATTCCAAATTAGTCATGGAATATTTTTAAGAAAGGAAATATATTTACATACACTGAGTGTTGCTCTTGGCCAAACACTGTCATATATGTAAACTTATTTAACAGCAATTTCACAACAACATTGTGCCGTAGTTATTTTTAACCCCATTTTTATGGAGGAAGAAACCCAACCTCAGAGACATTATGTAGCTTCTTCAGTGACACACCAGCTATTCAGTGGCAGAGCCAATATTCAAATGTACATCTGCCTGGTTCTAACTACTACATTATACAGCTTTTAAATAAATGTGGAGAATATGTTTGATAATAATGGCTAAATCGAAATACATTGGAGTAAATCTGTGTAATACTGTTCATCAAGGTAAAAGTATGTGTTTAGTTTATTAAATTCCTTTATCCAAGACACTAGAATAAATTAAATGCATGAGTGATACCAGAATTTATAGAATTATGTTTATTGGATTAATACTGTTTTATAAATTATAATGATTTACATCTAGGAACGGTCTAACAATACTTAATGGAAAAAATAAAGTTATTTTCACCCACATATTCATAAAATTATGGTTTTTAAAGCTAGATTTTCTATTTTCCACAGCCTTCGTATTTAAAATAAGCCAATTACTGAAATTGAAAAATGATATTACTTCAGATTTGAACTATCTATTGCTTGGTATGAGGATTGTTAGAGATATTCTGGTGCAAATTACCATTTAACAAGAGGGCTTAAATTAAATACGTTCAGCTGTATAATACACTTTTGGCTTTAGGTTATAATATAGTCAATTATTTCACTGTGATTTAATATTGACATATTTCTGTGAAGAAAAAGCCCAATTACTATGGAAAGCAGTTGTATGATTCTACACATGTAGAAATCTTGCAGTATAATTGCATTCTAGTTATTTTTTCTACTAATCATTTATGAATATTTATGAATATTATGAATATTTTTTCACTTACAATCTAAATGAGACTTTATTTTGCAGAATTACAGAGAGAATAAGTTCACCCTAAAAATGACTGTATTATTTATTAGAAATAGTAACTATTCCAGACAGTGCAACAAAATAATTTCCTATTTCTTCACCAAATCAAGAGCTCAGTGCCTATGATAAGCCTTCAAGTACATATGACCTTGTTGTTCTATAACTCTCTCAATCCGTTGCCTTCTTATCCACAAAATGGGATAATAACTACTTCTCTGGGTTGCTATGATAATTATGTAATATATGAAAAAGATAATGAATTGCCAGTGCCTGGCAATGAGTAGCTATCAAATTGTTATTGAATCAATTAATGTGTTGTGCATATAATTCAGCATTTTGAAATATGATTTAGGAACATCTTATAATCTGATGTAGAAATTGATTTTAAAAATGAATGAAATCTCAATTACAGTGCAGCTGCTTATTGGATCCCTTTGATAGCTTCCCCAATATTGATCAAAAGTATATAGACCTCTTAAGAGCATGCCTCCTTTGCCACATCCTACCTTACACCCTTCCTTTTGTGTTTCATTAATTTCTTTCTCAAAGCAGAGCATTTTGATATAGCTGTGTGTGACATGACCATTTTGATAGAGGCATATTGACATAGCCACACCCAAATAATCCTCTCAAATATAAAATCACTATTTTTCTTCTCTTAAGGATTGTTTATCTTATGAGACATTTCTGAACATAGTTCTAGTTCTACCACCCAGACTTTCTCTTCCTATTTTACTCATATTTCAATTGATTTTTTTATTAAATGTATTGCTTTTATGGTCATAAAAACCATAAAACTATTTTAAAAATTCATACAATTGAGTTAACCTCCAAGGGAGAGGTGATTTTGTCCCCCAAAACCATTATTGTAGAAGAGTGCTACCTCATAATTTATGAGTACCATTGTGGAAATTGTTAAAGGAATTGTTCTCATAGCTCATCCCCAGTCTTCTGGGATTAGCAAAATCAGGAAACCTACCCGAACCAAGTAGCCACTTAAAAAATATTTTCTACAGAAAAACGGGACAAATTCCACAACTATAGTGCTAAATCTGTATTTCACTTGAGATTAAAAGTATGACTATTGTAACTTCAAGAGATCAGATAACTTGACCATTCGGCAACCAAATGAATTATGACTGATACTCTTTTGTGAGAAAAGCGTGTATGATAAGCATGGGGCTCCTAGTTTTATATTGTATACGCCAGGTGGTGCCTAACTTCACCCCCATCCTTTACCCCATTTCTGAGCTTGGTGTCATCTCATATTCTTCTGGCCTATCCAGATACGATGAGGATGATTACCTCACATAGTGCTAGATTGAAAACAACCTGAATATTTAAACACTTTGCTGTTTAAACCTTGTCACATGATCCAAATATTAGATACCCTCTTCTTTTTTTTCTGTATACTTATCTCCTCTCTCTACCAAAATACCAAATGCTAGATGGTTGTGCTATGGGACAGGGTTTTATGTCTGTATGTGTGCATGTTGTTGGATGGGGATGGAATGGAGAATGATGTATGCAGTTGGTGTAAGAGGCTAGGCATTCTTTTCCTTGATTTTTCACTTTGATTTCCGACTTCTATGTCTTGAGTGAGACAAGTAAAAATTATACAATTGTGTAACAAAAGAATTTTAAGATATTCCTAAATAATAAAATATATCTCTTTTAAAATGGGCTTTCAAACTAAAAATTAATCCCTATTCAAAGATGATGTCTTGGAAAATGCAGTGGGAAGACCAGAACATCTGCAAAAGATACAATTTATTCATGCCATTATGGGAAAGATGTGACAGATTTGAAGAGATATTTCTGTAAAAAAAAGACCCTATTTTTGTAAGTAACCTACCTGACTGTAGTTATATAGTAATAGACAATGATTTGAGTGAGTAGGTTGATGATAGAAAACACCAAACTGGAACAAGCTGGTGATTTTCTTTATAAGGACATGGTGACCATTGCATATCCCATATAACAGACATATGTTAAAATAACATCAATAATTATGCATTTGTTGAGCATCTTTGAGTAGTGTGTTTTTACAAAATAATGGATGCAGACATTTTAATTCTTGCCTGTAGATGTTTTTCAGTCTAGAGAGGACCATATGATATGCTGACATATAACTGATTGTAAAGATGAACAGTTTTTTAAATATTGCTTAGACAGATATTTAAATATTGTTAGTGCACAAAACTGATATAGTCTGGGTTAATCCAGAAAAGGTCTCTGAACCACATGAACCTTAAGATCAAATTTCTAGGAAAGGGTTTTGTTTCGCGGTCTTGTCTTTGAATCAGAGGTACTGAGACTGCTTAAGGAACCCTGCAATTTACATCATTTTCTAAGTCTAGAGAAGAAGAGTCCTGCCATAAGAAAAAGTTCATGAAAGAGGACAGACAGCGGCTTTGGTTGGGTTTACTAGTACATACTGATTTTCTGGTAGCAGAAAGCCATCAACTGGTGTACTAGAATGACTATTACACACCACTCACATGATTAGAAGATAGCAACCATTCATTTCCATTTTGATCATCTTCATTTTTTTCTAGGATATTTGTAGCTTATAAAATAGGATAACCTGATTAAATTTAGTCCCTTGAATCACAAGGAATTCTAGATTATTTCCTTTTTAATTCTGGGAGAACTTAAGCCATCTGTTGCCTTGAAGCAGAGAGATTTAGTAATCAGGCACAGCAGTAAGAAGATATTTGTCTAGGGATGCTATTAATTAACAAACTTGGAAAGCTTTCTGCATTTCTTACCTTAAAGTCAAAGTACCCCTAACAAGTACATTGGACAATTAGATGAGAAAACCTGTCTAGGGTCAGATGTTCTTTATGTTCTGCTTTGGATAGTGCAGAAGAAAATATGAAGAGAACATGTGGATCCATACCATGGGGGAAAAAAAACAGCAAATAACAAGAATTATTAATTGTGAGATCCTAAATTAAAAAACCCCAATATTTCTAAATGTATGATATTTATGATTATTATGATAATCATAAAGTATTATGATATTTTTGCATAATCCTTTTTCACTTAAAAGCAACTCTCCTGGTGTTCCTTCTAGTTAACTCCTAAATTTAAATTGGAAAATTTGAGCAACAAATTTTGAGGAAACCAGAAAACATTCTTTTGTTTCTTTTTAAATAACAACTTTATTTAGGTGTGATTACTATAAAATAAAATGAACCCTAAGTTTAGTGCATACATTGATGAATTTTGATAAATATATATACCCATAGAATCGCCACCACTACTCCAAACTTAGTATGTTTTTATCACCCCTTCAGATTGATCATCTTTTGCCCCTTTCCAGTTGATTCTCCCTGTCCCCAGTCTCAGAATCACTGATCTGCTTTCTGTCACTATGAATTAGATTTATCTTTTCTAGAATTTCATATTAGTGGAATCATACACTACTCTTTTGTTTATGACTTCTCTCCATTTAGAACAAGAGTCTGTTTTTTGTTTGTTTTTTCCTGTCTTTATTAATATACAATTGAGAAATAAAAGTTGTATACATTTAAGGTGTGCAACTTGATGTTTTGATATATAGATACCTTGTGAAATAATTATCAGAAGTTATTTATCATATCCATCACCTCATTTAGTTACTATTTTATTTTATTTAATTTATTTTATTTTATTTTATTTTATTTTGTAGTGAGAGCAGTTAAGATCTACCCTCTAAGCAAATTTCAAGTATACAGTACAGTAATTTTAACTATACTCACATTCCTGTCCATTAGACTTCCCAGAACTTACTCATCATGCATAACTGAAACTTTTACCCTTTGACCAACATTACCCATTTCCTCTTTCCCCCAGCTTTTGGCAACCACCATTGCACTTTCTGCTTCTATGTGTTTGACTATTTTAGATTCTGCATATCAGTGAGATTATGCAATATTTATCTTCCTGTGTCTGGTTTGTTTCACCTAGCTGAAGTTCCTCCAGATTTATCCATCTTGTTGCAAATGGCAACAGTTTCTTCTTCTTTTGTTTTTTAAGGCAGAATTCTATTCCATTCTGTGTGTGTGTGTGTGTGTACATACATATATATTCATTTTCTTTATACATTCATCTATCAACAAACAAACACTTAGATTGTTTCCATATCTTGATATAGTGTGAATAATGCTGCAGTGAACACAGGAGTGTAGATCTCTCTTTGTGATCCAGATTTCTTTACTTTGGATTTATACCCAGAAGTGGGATTACTGGATCATAAGGTAGTTCTATTTTTAATATTTTGACAACCCTCCATACTGTTTTCCATAGTGGTCGTACCAATTTACATTCCCACCAACAGCGCACAAGGGTGTCCCTTTCTCTACATCCTTGCCGACATTTGTTATCTCTTGTCTTTTTGATAATAGCCATCCTAACAGGTATACGGTGATGTCTCATAGTTTTGATTTACATTTCCCTGATAATGAGTAATGTTGAGCCCTTTTCCTATACCTGTTGGCCATGTGGATGTTTTCTTTGGAGACATTCATGTCCTTTTCCCATTTTTTAGTCAGGTTGTTTTGTGTGTGTGTGTGTGTGTGTGTGTGTTGGCTATTGAGTTGTATGAGTTCCTCATATATTTTGTATATTAATTCCTTATCAGATACATGGTTTGCAAATATTTTCTCCCATTCCATTGGTTGCCTTTTCATTTTGTTGAGTTTCAGTTTTCAAATGCCTCCAGGGTACATAAGTAAATTGAGGATATTTAATCTAGTCTTTAAGCAGACCTGTGTTTGAATCCCAGCTCTTCCATTTACTACCCTTTTACTTTGGGCAAGTTATTTAAACACTCTAAATCATTGCTTCCTCAATTCAGAGATAATGAGAGTACTTTATGGATATGATTATTGCTAGGGTTGAATGAGATAATGTGTGTAAAGTGCCTTTAACCACAGTGACTGCCACATAGAAGATTCCTACAAATGTTGGTCCTGTTCTTCTCTTTGGTCCCCCAAAGAATTAGTTTTATTCTTCAGTAAACTTTTCTACCTCCTGTCCTTCCCCAGTCCAAACTCTCTAATATACTACAATCATAGGAATCTCCTAAAAATGCCTTTTGGATCTTGCTGTGCCCTGCTGAACAGTCTCCAGTGGCACCCTGTTATCTACTGGGTAAAGTTTTAACTTCTTAGCCCAATATTCAAGGCCCTCCACAATCTGACCCTAACTATTTTTTCCCTATTCCCTATCGCTCCACAGGAATGTTTTACTCAGGCTCAATTAGTAGACACTGTTGTTTCTCCAGTAGGCTGGAGGGCTTGTTGTTTAAGGATAGGGAGGTTTGGTAATTGTGGGGAAGGCTGGTGGTGGGATGATGGAGGTACTCATAGCATTTCAGACAGAGGAGGGCAGGATCAGAGATAAAAACCCATTTCTGTTTCCCTCTATTCCCCCCTCCCATTAAAATAGCCCTCCATGAAGTAGGCCCAGATTATCTTAGCAGGAGTGTTTCAAAAGACCAGCAACTCCGTGCAAGGTATTACCCTAGGAATGAAGACTATAGTGACCTTCTCCTCAGTGAGTTTATTGCAAATAGAAGCAAACATGAAAATGAATAATTTTAAAAATTGTGATACGATGTGTTACTGCCTCTCGAGGGTTATGTATATGTGTGCATGCCTGCCTGTGTGTGTGTATGTGTGTGTATGTATTCTGTAGACACACAGAGGGAAGAGTGACAAATTGATGAGGGCCATCATTAATTAAGAAGGTAACATTTGAGTATGAACTTGAGGAATGTAAAATTTTAAAGTGAACAAGGACATTGAGTAATGGTAAGACAAGGGAGACATTTGAGACATAGGGAACAGAAGATGCAAAAGGTTAGAGATGTGAAAGAGTTCCATGTGTTCAGGGAATCACACAAAGTCTATTGAGGCTTCAGAATATGATTGGGGTGGGGAGGAGTGGAAAATAATGAGAAATGAGGCTCTGGAGGTAGATTGGAGCCAGTTTGTGGACTATATATATTACCACAATAACTGCAATTATAATTTATTGAATACCTACTATGTGCTACGCACTGTGTAAAATCCTGTATATTAACTGCCTTATTCAAAGATTTCTATCAACCATATGAGGTATAAGGAATATTATTATCCCCATTTTATAGATGAGGAAGCTGAGGCAGAGATTAAATAATTGCCCAAGGTCTCCAACTGGAAATGGCAGAACCAAGACTCAAACCTAGGTCTGTGTGACCACAGAATCCATGAACAGGAGTGAATGAGGTCATGATGGTAGTTAGGTGGTTACAGAGCAGAGGTTGTAGCCCCTGAGGCATCCTCTTAGGTAGAAAGTGTTAATGTGGCTTGGTAACAGGTTTGGTGTTGATGGATGAAGTAGAGTGAGGCATGGAGAATGACTCTAAGGTTTTTAACTTGGCAGATATGGTTTTGGAGATATGGTAAACCCATTAGCAGAGATGGGGAATTTGGGAGGGAGAAGAGTGGTGGGGGGCATTATGAATTTTCACTTGGATGTTTCATAAACTTTAAGATCTTCCAGTGGACTGAAGGTAGTCACTAGACAGTTATAAATACAGATCGAGAGGCCGGGACTGAACATAATAGATCTGGAACCATCAGGATAATGGCAATAATAGGAGGTTTAATCATGGATAAAATTGCTCAGGGAGAATGTGTAAAAGTTAAAAAAGAAGAGCACCAAGGATGGAGTGCTCCTTCCTTTGAGATTTTTTTTAACATTTTCCTTGCTAAACTAGCATAAGCTTCCTAGTGTTATGTTGGGTTTTGTTTTGTTTTGTTTTGTTTTAACCTCTCTGATGTCTTTTGGCTTATCAGCTACTTGAGGATGGAGACCTCTCTGGTTAATTTCTACAAGCTAACTGGTAACCAAGATTTAGCAGAAAGCCTTGTGTATAGTGTGAATTCATTGTACTGGATTGTCCTGAAACGTGGGATGGGCCTCTGAAAAACCATTTTAAAGAGGGGCTAAATTTTGGGGCTGTCAACTAGAAACCAGCGAGATAGCCATGTACTGGAGCAACAGTGGCAAGGAGAAGCTTTCTACTGCTCCTGTCTTACCATGGCTTGGGCTGCTTCCCTCACTTAAAGGTGCAAGTAGAGTCATGTCCAAGGGTATAAATTTTGTGCTTTATTAAGTAGGTATTCTCAGGCTTGGCATCTGATAGAACTTAGTGGAGTTAGAAGTGCTTCAACTGCGGCTTTCACGTTCTAAAGAACACTTCCTGATTGTGGTAAATGACAAACTGAGTTTTTATTTGTTTTCAAATTTAGGAATAATATTTCAACTACACATCACAATGCAACTGTTTAAATGAACTATTCTCTGATTATTCTGGGGTTTGAGAAGACACAGGGCACCAAATAAAGCCGACAATTGTTATTTCATTGTTGCTAAAAGACAAAATCGATACTTGATTACTCTGAATTAGTATATCCAGCCATGCAAATCTTTAACCTCAGATTAACTAAATGTAGGACCATGACCCAACCTACAACAGTAACATTTAGAAATAGAGAATTAACTGATGCGGAGCTTATTTGTAAAGTGCAGAGTTGCACTGATGCCCAAGCTACTTTTCTGACTATCATTCCGTCTAAAGTAGTTGCAGAATTATAGCAAACAGAATTTCAACTAATTGGCATTTCTGTGATCTTTCCCCTTCTCCCTATCTCTACTACCCATTTTATAACACAGCTCATAAATGAGATCTGCCTGCTCCCAGTGGTTCTCTGTATCATAGTAAAGGTTGTTTCCTCCATTCCAAATAGTTTTACAAATGGCCATTTCTCGTATCACTAAATATTCATTAAATCATTCAAAATATAACAGTTGCGTATTGTATACCTGCCGTATGTCAGGTAGTATAGTAGCATACTAAGCATTGGAGCTGTAGTGGTGAGGAAACCTATCAACTCTCGAATAGGAGAGACAGGTAATACAGGTATAAATACATGAGTAAACTAGATAATTTCACATAGTGATTAGTGCCATCTAGGCATTAAAATAGGATAACAGGGTGGTGGTGGCGGTCCCTGGGTGGCTCAGTCGGTTGAGCATCTGACTTAGGCTCAGGTCATGATCTTATGGTTCGTGAGTTGGGGCCCTGCTGTCAGCGCGGAGAGCCTGGTTGGGATCCTCTGGCCCCTTCTCTCTCTGCCCCTCCCCCACTGGCTCATTTCTCTCCCTCTCTCTCTGTCTCAAAAACAAATAAAACATTTAAAAAAAGTTTAGGAGTGCTTGAGTGGCTCAGTCAGTTAAATGTCAACTCTCAGTTTTGGCTCAGGTCATGACCTCACAGTTTGTGGGATCCAGCACCATGTCAGGCTTTGCACTGACAGTGCAGAGCCTGCTTGAGATTCTCTCTCTCCCTCTCCCCTGCTCACACACTCTGTCTCTCAAAATACATAAATAAAAAACTTTTAAAAAGTTTAAAGTAGGACAATGGAAAAAATAAAATAATATAGGATAATAGGATAGAGTGATTTAGTGGCAGTGGTCGTGGAGAGCTGGGACACATTAACTAAGGTTGTCATCAGAGAGTATCCCCAAGAAGAGGTGACATTTGAGTTGGAAGCTGAGTGATGGGAAGGACTCAGCCAGACCAAGATACAAGACAAGGGTGTCCCATCCAGAAGGAACAGCAGGTGCAAAGACTCCAAGCTGGGAATGAGTTGGCGGGTCTAAAGAATATAAAAGTCAGTGTGAATGGAGTGTAGTGACTGGGGAAGACGTGAATATATGAAATAAAGTTGGAGAAGCAGGCAGAGTCTGGGTCACTCAGGGCTTCAATGGCCATGATATGCAAGTTGAATTTCATTCCAAGGACAGTGGGAAGTCCCTGTTTGGTTTACCTCTCAGGCTTCTGAAATGTGCCTTAGGGTCCCCTTGTTTCCTCATGTTCCATGCCTCCCCATTATGAATGATGCCGGTTTTTCACTGTCGCAGAGAAATGATCCAATCTCCATTGGTTTAGAACCATCCATTCTGTGCTATCACTGCCCCTTGCCAATTTCACCTCTCCATGCCCTGGCTCTGAGTGGGAATTCCTCATTGTTCTCAACACAAAAGCCTCTCCAGAACTGGGGGATCAGATCAGAAAAGGACTCTCCCTGAAATGAAAGGCAACATGAATCTTCCTGGAGTAGATAAGGGCAGTTTTTTGTAGCAGCCCTGAGACAGATGCTTGGAGGTGCAGCTGTTGAGGTGGGGTAAGTCGGAAAGGAAGGCATCCATCTCAAAGGGAATTCATGATTGATACCCTCAGTATCACTAATTTCAGCATGTGCTTCAGGAGATGTGAAATTTCCTGTCTGATAGGAAATTTTGAAATAGATGAGTTAGAGATCTGTGATTTCTCTATATGTCCAAGGGATAGAGACTATGTGTGGTGGCTTTGAGTCCTTAGAAAGACAGTCTTTGTAGTGCAGTATGGATAATGTTTTGGATACTGCCAGAGTCAGGGTTAAACTGCCTACAGAACTCTCTAGTTCCCCTTTCTTAGATTCTGTGTGCACCATACTGCCTTCTTACGGCCAAATATAACTTCATCGATTTGTCTTATGCTCACAAATGTAGCCACATACGCATTCTAATTCAGTCATCAAACCAACCCTACAAGGTAGGTTTTATTTGGTGCCAAAGATTATGAAGCTAAGGCCCATTGAAAATGCCCCCAGGAAAATATCAATCTTCACATAAAATGTAGGGAAATGACAAAAATGTGGTGAATATCTTGTAAATAGAGCCAACAGGATTTTTGTATGGATTTGGTGTGGAAAATAAAAACTATAGCTTCTTTATCATTGCTATAGACAGAAAAATTGAATTAGTTAAGGTTAGTCTATACTTGTTGCTAGAAAGCAGCTATTCTTCAAACACATTGTTGTGTTTGGGTCACCAGCAACTAAAATAAAAACTTTCAGAAAGCCTTTTCCTTTTCTTTTTTTTTTTCTTTCTAGTTATTTTATCCTTGAGGTAGCTATAGATCAATTAAGTCATACAATTATGAATATTCTGTTTGCTGATATTACTCACTTGGTTTAATAACGTAAAACTTTTTTTAATGTGAGGAAGTTGGTTGTTTCCTTTAGTGGGTCAGGAGATATGGCTGGGGATGGAGGGAGTTGGATCTTTGAAATGGGAGAAGACGCTCTTACTAGTAAAGAGTAGATTCCAGCCATACAGTGACAGATGGATCTAAGGAGGTCTGAAATTTTGTGAAGGACATTTGACAGTAGATTAAGTGGAAGGATGGAGTCAGAGATAGATCTCACTTTTCCTAGGCTTTTGTAATCAGTGATGTGCTACATGTGAATCACTTTCCTTTCAGAGATTTGTTCATCTTAAAGAAAAGTTTTGGAAATAACTGGGAAAGAGGAATTAAACTCAGGTTTGCAGGCCTCCCACAGTGTCCCAGGAACTGTGGCAAGATTTTTCTGAATACTATCCCATCCACTTCCCACAAAAACACTAGGAAGAAGTATTAAACCCTTTTTACAGATGAAAGGATGCGACTGACCCTTAAAGAGGTTAAGTAACTTGCTCATGGGACAAAGCTGTTAAGTGGCAGATTCAAGACTCAAACTCAGGTGACCTCATAGCCTACCTTCTGTTTGCACTACTGCCCTTGTGGTGATATGAATGAACTGCCTTAATTAAAGTTGCCAATTTACTTGTATTTTTAGATGTGTATCTTAACCAAGCTTGTGACTCTAGTTAAAGTTTAATTTTACATTAAGCAAGCAAGACTGACCTCCTTAATTCTGGAAATCAGATGATTGAGTTACAGAAAGATGCTTCAACGGAACCACTTTATATGGTACTTCATTTTGCTGTCAGGTTTGGGAGAGCAATCCCCCTTAATATCATGGTTTAGGGCTATTTGATTAGCTTCTTCTTTTTGTCAAAATCTAAAGGGTTATAATGACAACAGAGCCCTAAAAATGTGAAAAATCACACTTTGGATCAAAGAGATCTCCAAACACTACCCAGCATGGGAACCAAGGTACCACTGAGACTTGCAGTGTTAGCTCCAAATGAGAAAAAAATGGGACTAGAAATGTTCACTGCTTTCATGACGAATTTATAATGTTGAAACCAAATTAACTTAGGGTACCATTTTATAGTATCTGTGTCAAAAAGAAAATTGCTAGAGCTGGGAGAATCTAGGAAAAGCCAATAAAAACCGAAAAAGGAAATCTTTATAATTAGATTTTTTAAATTAAGAGTACATAAATTCAACACAAACACCTACGTTTTGCATTATAGTTGTAAAATTTTTTATTACAAAGGAAAATACATTTTTTTAATGTCAAGTTGGCTACCTCACTGAGAATAATTTATTGAGAGTCAAAATGTAGGTTTTAAAAATAATTTCACATTGGAATTATTTTCATCATGGACATTTGTTAATTTGTTTCTTATGCTTCAGCAGAATTTACTCCAGCAGAATTTTCTTTACTATTTTGGCTTAAGTTTCC
The DNA here is from genome assembly GCA_028646485.1 of Cryptoprocta ferox. NCBI lineage: Eukaryota > Metazoa > Chordata > Mammalia > Carnivora > Eupleridae > Cryptoprocta > Cryptoprocta ferox. The sequence goes on from CM053579.1 coordinate 22,670,022, forward strand.
ATCTCTGGGACATAATCTTGCAAGATCACCTCTCACCCTTATCTCTTGGTGACTGGATACTGAGACAGGACATTATGAACTTGATCTGACAACTTAATAAGATGTAATAAGACCTGAAATAGGGGCAGTGCCCTCTCAACTGAGAAGTTCTAGATAGGCACAGAATCTTTTCAAGGATATGTCTAACTAAATTCCATTTAAGACTTCCCTTTAAAGCATTAAATGTCTTTTCCTGTTTCAAACTAGAATGTGATCAGTTAGAATATTGGCGAGGAACAGGTCATTAGCGAAAACTCCAATGAAGACAATTGGCTTTGGGTTTGATTTTCCTGTTTTTGCGGTTAGCTTAGCACCAGATGGTGCCCTAGTGAGTTCTGTATAAATAATACAATCATAGGGTTGAGTGATTCTCTACCAGTCACAGACTCAAGCAGAAAATAGCACTTGTCTTTCCACACGAGCCCATGTAGATTCTCTTATTGCTGAATTGTTCTTATGCAGCTCTAATCCTTAAATTGTTGTTATGCTTGGTAGTTTTTTCCCCCTATTTCGTTATTGGGCAAGCAAGCAGCCAAATCCTCATTGTGACCCAGAGGGAAGGGCTACTGATTTGATGCTCTTTAGCTGATATATCCATCCACTGCAGAGAAAGGGTGAGGCAAAGAAGCAAAGACTCTGTTGCTCCTGAAAGAGAAGAGTGGCCCCAACACTCCCTTGACAGTTGGTGCACATTAGGGGGTGATGGAACGGCTTTGCTTACAGAAGCCCTGTGGCAACCCCTTACAGGCTTTCAAGGTCCAGCTCAAGTGCCAACTTCAGCCCATGATGCTCAGTGATCTTTCCTCTTTCTCTGAGTTCATATGACAGTTAGGGTTTGCACCTCAAGATCTAGCTCTTCATTATGTATTCTTACGTATTGTACTTTCCCTGCAGCTCTCCCTTTCGATGTAAGCCTTGTCTCACCTATAGAATTCTAAGTTCAAGTCGATTTTCTTACAGCCTGAACTACTTAAGACAGAATTGGGCATTTAACAACTGTTGTTGACTTGATAACGCATGTGTGGGTCACAGCTCCCACACATTGGAGCACAGTTTTAATGGTCAGTACCCCATTCAGTGAGCAGAGTTCATTCATTATGGCACAGAGGATTCTAGTTTCTTAAGAGTGATAAAGAAAAAATGAAAAGCATCCCCTAGTCTTCCTTTTCTTTTTACTGTCCCGAATATTTGACCCATATAGTAGCAAACCACAGAAAAGGTGATGAAGCACATTAGGGGAAAATAGGCAGAATCACTAAGAACCTTTCTTCTTTTGAAAGCTTCCTGTATTTTTACTTTGGAGGCACAAATAACCATATAATATATCCAACCTTCACATAGACCTGCAATAAAATTGACCCATTCAAGTGTCTTTCTGAGCAAGCTCGGGGCGCGATTTCCAAGCGATTTGTACTTTTTATGTATTAGATATTTTGTGTCACCTCAAAAAAGGTCATTAGGCTATTCACATCAGGCTATTTAAACCAGTAATTTATTAAATATACTCAGATGACTCATTTCACATATTTTCCACAATATTTTATGGTGTGCAGCAGAGTTCTCAAAGTGCATCCTGTGGAATATTAGTATTCCATGACATATGAATAGATGCTTCTTGAAAACAGATTGGTTGTTTGATTGTTAGGAGAAATGTTACATACTCTATTTGCATCTTGTAGCAGCACATAGCATATTAGAGGCCCCAAGGAGTCCCACTGCAAAAGGATTTGTTTAATTTGTTTAACATGGAGTTTAGCAAACATATTTGACCTTAGGAATAGAAATATTATGTAGGGAGTATTCTGTGCCAGGTATACAGTAGCCTACTAAATTTGCTCAATAAGACTCTAAATTAGGTATTATTATCTGTATCTAAAGATGGGAAACTCAGGTTCTGCCATGTTAAAGGTTTTGTTCCAGTGAGAGAATCTTGTGTAGTGAGTTCTCATGTTGGTTGACTCTGCCAGCAATTAGCTGTGTATGAACATTTTCAACAAGTACGTCGATCTTAACGTCCTTATCTGTGAGTCACATTAAACTAATAGTGTTGGTTTGAAGATGAAAGGAGTTGCATTTCTATTACTATATTTTGAAAACAAAAAAAAGGACCACACAAGTAGCATTTGTACTTTACAAAAATGGGAGGAAGAGAAGGGCAATAATTAGTCCCAGGAAAAAACATTGTCACTCATAATGTATAATGCTAAGTGCGAGACTTGTTTTTTTAAGTTCATTTATTTATTTTGAGAGAGACAGAGACAGCATGAGTGGGGGAGAGGCGCAGAGAGAGAGGGAGAGAGAGAATCCCAAGCAGGCTCGGCGCTGGGCTTGATCTTCCGACCGTGAGATCATGACCTGAGCTGAAACCAAGAGTTGGATGCTGAACTGCATGAGCCATCCAGGCGCCCTACGCTAAGTGCTAGACTTTATTTTTATTTTTTTTTAATTAAAAAAATTTTTTGTACATTTATTTATTTTTGAGAGACAGAGAGTGAACAGGGGAGGGGCAGAGAGAGAAGGAAACACAGAATCTGAAGCAGGCTCCAGGCTCTGAGCTAGCGGTCAGCACAGAGCCCGATGCAGGGCTCGAACCCACAAACCGTGAGATCATGACCTGAGCCGAAGTCGGATGCTCAACCGACTGAGCCACCCAGGCACCCGTAAGTGCTAGACTTTTAAGAGCAATAGCAAACAACCACAAAATAGTTGTAGCTGCCTTGAGTGCTCACCAGAACATGTACATTTTCATTTGTAAGTACTGTGTATTTGGAGTATAGTCAGACTTCCAGACTCATGGGTTGATCAAATTGGGTAGTATGGCATTAAGGCACCCAGTAGTCCTGTTGGGAAATGTTAAGACTAGAAATACATTATGACTAGATATTGCAGCAGCTTTGATTCTTAACGGCAAGTTTCCTTGCTTCTATGGCTGTAAGCCAGAAGCTGAGCTTCCTTCAATTTATTTTTGTGTCATTCATTAAGTAGGCATTACATAAACCACTTGTGGCTCAGCCTCTGCACTCCACCAGATCTACCATATGGTATCTGATGCTTAGGACTCCATTGTCTCAACTTGTCAAATTCACCATATGAGGTAAACCCATTTCTGCTTGGCTCCTTGCGAGCTTAATTTTGAGTGGTTTTGATGTTGATACCTTTTCTCCTTGATTTTTGAGTCTTTATAACATTGTTCTACCTGTAAATTCTACAAATAAATAACACAATATTTAATGTAATACATAGCTTCATTTCTCTCTAAACTTATTCTGCATACCAGCCTGAATGTGGTGATGGGTTCATGACAAAGAGGAAGAGGACTGCTAATTAGACGTCTACCTTGCCAAATTGGAAACTGATTTCCTTGTTACCTAAGTTGAACTGAATCCCGTTTTCAATCTAGAAGTAATTACCAAGGCAGTGCACAACTGAACTGAGGCAGACTTCATTTTGCATTCTGCATCCCTGAACTATCATTAGCTGATATCATAAATATTGATATATAGTATAATACTCCACCAAGTTTATTAAAAGAATAATTTAGAAGTCCATAGTGGTTTTATCATCCAGGGTTCTACCATTCTCAAAAGTGTGATGAGTGTTTCCGTGGTTTTCCTACATTTTGTATTTATGAGTTGTTTATGGCTCTGACATTATTTTATGCCAGAATTCATTAACCTTTAAAAAGTTTCTGATATGGTTAGGCACTATTGTCACCTCTGGTTTCTAGACACACAGAATGCATTCTAAAAAGAGGGGGTGGAACTGATAGCATTCAGATTCGCTGGAAGCTGCTGTCTTTGGCCACTTGGTGTCTGAGGTGTATGCTGGGTGTACTGGAGAGGGCAGAACTGCCTTTGATGTGATGACATTACAGTTCCTTTGTTAGAGCCCCAAATTAAAAGCTTCATTCTCTGATAACTATGATTTCTTGAAAGGTGCACGTCCGTATCTTTACTGTAAAGAATAAAAGAGAAATAATGCCACTATTTAAAGAATGGTTTCAAAATATTAAAAAGGGTAATTACCATGGAATCTGTGCATAGCCTTAACGAGCTTATATTCTGACAAGAGCTTTTCTCTAAAGGCGACTCCATGGGTAGATTAATGCTACTGTCTGGGATCTGCTCAATGGAGCTTATGGAACTGAATGGGATGGACAATAAAAAACAGACATAAAAACAAAAACTCTTCCACTTCTTTCTAAACCTTTTCGTCTTTATGCAGCTCAAAAGATGAAGCAAGCATCAGAAGTACTGCTTAACACTTATTAAATCGTGAGCCTGCTGCTGCTAAGCAGTGACGTAGGAAAGACTGAGGCTGAAGTTAGGTCTTTTTGTACATTGATTCTAGGCTGAAATAAAGGTTTATATCCTTGAAATGATTTGCTGGTGGTTGTTTATTCATTATTTTCTTTATATATTAAATAGGAAGTCCTTTGGTCTCCTTCAAGTTCTGAATGGGCTAATTAGCCATTTCGTAAACCAATATAGTACAGTATTTCATCTGGATAAATTAATTTATAATCTTGCATTGAAATGTAATTAAAATGTTGTTGCAACTAGTTTTTAGTCCCTAATCATCAATTGCTGTTACTCTGTACATGAATTGGATGGTAAATTTCATTAGCTTGTTTTCCTGGGCAAAAGATAGTGTCTAATCGGAGTCTCTGATCCACAGAACAAACCCTTGACTTGAGCTTGCTAAGCAAAAGTTGTTTATGCCCATTTTAAAGATATAGGGATGAATATGCTCCTTTTTGGTTTTGATAATAAATATATTTTTCATTTCCTTAATGTTGTCTCTATGCTTGACAATACTTGCCTTATGAGCTTGAAAGAAATAAGGCAATTTTTTTGCTGCAATTTAAGCCAATATTCACTTATTTTGTTTCTTCCTACATAAATGCCAAGTACAAGTGCAATCAATTCATCTGTTTGCCAATGCTATTGAAAAGTAAATTTCAACATTGAAGCTTATCCATTTCTGTCACTCAACAAATATTTATGTATAACTACACTATTCAAGGAATTCTGCTTAATAGACCCTATGATGTTTTTTTGTAAACATAACGACAATTTCTTAAGTTTAAAATTTGATGTTAGCCAAATTAAAATTTTAAAATATCAGGTTTTTAGCAGAATGAGGCCAAGTTGGTGACAGTATTTACCAGTAAGCATAGTGCATTTTCACGACTTTAATACTTGGTACCTAATTGTGTAAAGAGCAGCATATTTGCTGAATTAGTGACTTTTTTGGAAATTTAAATTGCTTGACTAGTAGCCCTTTAAAAAAACCGTGACAGACTTTTCAGTAATGGTCTGTGCAATCATGTGATTCCACATCGCTAAGCTTTTTTCCTGGGAAGGCACATTACCTCAGGATCAAAATAAGAAATACTGTACTATGTTTGTGTTATAGACCTCAGTTTTAACACATTTAGCAAATTAAATTGGACTAATTAAAATCAGTGGGACTTTTGGTTTGCAGAAGGTTGTTTAGAATTTTCAGTAACACCTTAGGTGAGATTTTTTTTTAAATGCTTAGCATTACTTTACAGCATTGTTTGAATTTGTAGAAATGAGGTTTTGTGATTGTCTCAGCAAACACACATATGTGCATATACACATGCACACACCAGTTGATACCCCAGTTCAAAAAATAAAGGTTGGGTCTAGGGGCACCTCGCTGGCTCATTTGGTGGATCATGCGACTCTTGATCTTGAGATTGTGAGTTCGAGCCCCATGCCAGGTGCAGAAATTACTTAAAAATAAAATCCTTAAAAAAAGTAAATGAAATAAAATCCTTAAAGAAAAAAAAAGAAAGCCGGGTCTAGTCAAAACTAGTAGACACAACATAGTTAACGAATACATTTGTCTAATTCAAACTATACCTTCGTCATTGGTTAGGCAATAGGCCAGCACACTACTCTGGAGTGGGAGCTAGTTTACATTATCCTGAAAAGGGTAAATTAAGAGCAGACAACAGCCTCTCTCCTAAAGGTGTTCTCCAGCATCAGGTCACAGCTATCACTCAGCACCACACACCCAGTCTTCAGCAGGTAGGTCCAGATGGACGTGCACGTGATAGGGTGATGCTAGTTGGTGAGTGTGGAGGCTAGACAGCCCTGGCGTTGAGGGCCGAAGCGCTCTATGGTGGCCGAGCACACAAAACAGGTGTGCTCTTTGACCGGCTTCTCTGTGTCCTACCCGGCTCTTTTTGTCCTGCATTGCTGTCTCTAACATCTTTTCACCAAAGATTTAATAATCATTCTGCCAATATTTTGTCATTAAAATAGTTGAGAAGACAGCTGCTTTGGAGCATGTGCTCATTGGAGGAACTGGTTTTTGCATCACTCTGCAATTGTGGGAGTTCTCTAGAGAAGTTTCCCTCACTCGATGCTCTACTCCAGGTGTCATAGGAAATTAAAGCTATTTATTAGGTTTGGTTAATCAAGTAGCATATACTCCCAGGAGTAGGAGGAAATCTTATGGTCATTTAAGCCAGCGTTCATCTGATGTGTGGATCTGCTCTGTTTTTATTATTATTACTATTATTAAGTGTTTATTTTTGAGAGAGAGCTTAAGTGGGGGAGGGACAGAGAGAGGGGGACAGAGGATTCGAAGGGGGCTCTGCGCTGACAGCAGCTTCAGGACAGGAAGCCCAGTGTGGGGCTTGAACCCGTAAACCACAAGATCATGACCTGAGCTAAAGTCAGACACTCAACTGACCGAGCCACCCAAGTGCCCCTGGATCTGCTTTGCTTTTAAGAAGAGTCTCACAGGAGACTCTCCTTCCTAAGATAGCCCTTATTCTGTGTTTCCTCAGGGGTGTTCTCTTTAATGCCAGTCCCAAGAGGTACTTTACAACAAGAAGTGTTCCATGGTCAAATAAGTTTGAGAAGCAATAGTTCTCATTTAGGCTCTGAGTATTCCTACAGAAAACAGACTTGTTTAAATTAACCTGTAGTTTCCCTCAACTGATTTTGTCATGAAACCTCTTTCTCCCACATTACGTGTTTATATCCCATTCCAAGGAAAATACTTCCAGTATATATTGTTTCAGATGATGCATATTTATTAAAGCAACTTAAAATTGCATTGGCTTTTTGGACTCCTATCAAGCTGACCTTTGACTCCTTGAGTCTTATTCTTTAGTACAACTTGCTGTTCAGCCACAGCTTCTTCATGTTTTGCCATGCTTGCTCTTTGGACTCAAGTGTTGGTCTTCTTTTCCTACATTTCATCTTTGTGGATCCAGCTCACCACTCAGGCTTGCCTTTTTGGATCCTGGCTGTGTCACCCTGTACATTTGTCCGCAGTCCGAGATCTGTGCCATTCACTGATGTCATGAGCATGGCATCTATATCTTTACTCAGTTTGTTGATTAGAAATGATAAACAGGACTGGGCAAGGCTGATATCATCTCATAATCCATCACCCTTTGGTTCCAATCACTAATCTCCCTTATTAGGAACAAATCCTTCAGAAGAGAGTTTCCAATGGCTTCTAGTCTTTGTCGTTTGTAAACCTATTTTCTCCTACTTTTAGCTCCCTAATTTTTTTCTGAAACAAAACTGGTAATAATTTTGTTTCTAAATATAGTGGTTCATCAGCTCTTCATAAAACTGATGAAACCTCTTTTGAAGAAGTAATTTTGATCAAAATCTTGCTTTATGCTTTGCAGAAAATAATTTTGGGATGTCTTATAACACCCGTGGTGTCTTTCTGTGCCTGGATAGTTTAGTTTGTGTGGTTTTTAGTATATTTGTATTGTAATTTCCTATCTGGAGGAGTAGTCTCTTGAAATTGTATATGCTAATTAGTGTAGTTTGTAAAATAATAGATACTTTTCAATGTGTGGGAGGTAAGGCTTTCAAATGCAGCATTTTAATATAATTGCTGTTTAAACATCATTTCACTTAAAACACATGTATTCATTAATTTTTCTTATAACTGCATATTTGGGGTGATTGATTGTTAATTAATCTACACACAAAGCAAAAAAAAAATATCCAGTGCATTTCCTAAACTTGCACCAAACGTTCTATTTTTTCCTATACATCCTATTTTTAATGTAGTTTATTTATATTTATGTGCATGTATTTGCAAAGGTTTAGCCCCAACTATTTATTTCTTTCCACTAAATAGAATCCTGGTGAAAAAATTTTACTTTGTTTGTAAATCACTAGGGTAGTATTACTGAGATTTTGAATCTGCTTTTTAGTACCAGAACATCTTTAGATTTTCATTGTTAAGGTCACTTTAGAAAAGAGTATGTCAGAGTAGTAGAAAGCTTGAGTTCTGGGACTGAAAAGACATGATGAGTTCATAACTGATAACATACCGTTTTCTAGCTGAGGTACCTTCAGTAAGTTACTTAGTGTGTCTAAACCTCAGTTCCTCATTTGTAAAGTGGTGATGAGGGTGATGATGGATTAACATACCCCACAGGATTGCTTTGAAGATTACATGAGGAACAGTCAAATAAAACACTTACCACATTGCCTCACACACACTGAGAAATGGATAAGTGATTTTCAGTCTCTTAAATTTAATCTATAAGCAAAACCCTTAAAATGTCCAGGAGAAGTTGGCATGTTATAAGTAAAACTTATTTGCACAGAGCTCTGGCAATCAAAACAGTTATGTTTCTCAAAAGTCTTCAATTCTTGGGACGCCTGGGTGGCTGAGTCAGTTGGGTGTCTGACTCTTGATTTTGGCTTGGGTCATGATCTCATGGTTCATGAGTTCCAGCCCTGCATGGGACTCCACGCTGGCAGAGTGGAGCCTGCTTGGGATTCTCTTCTCCCTCTCTCTGCCCCTCCCCTGCTCATTCTCTCTCTCTCTCTCTCTCTCTCTCTCTCTCTCTCCCTCTCTCTCTCTCTCTCAAAATAAATAAATGAAACTTAAAAAAGAAAAAGTCTTCAATTCACATGATGACTACAGGTTACATTATTTGACTCGCAGTCATACAACATAGCACTATATGTGAGATTCAGACTGTTCCAGACAGTCTATTATATATAGCCACCATCCAGTAGTACCCAAAACATATCTGTCATGGCACTTACCAGAGTGCACTGAAATGTAGATTGTATGTAGGATAATAGGGTCTGCTCCCCCTGCATGGCTCAGACATGGTCCACCATGGCCCAAGCAGTCTGGAGGAAGAACAAAACAAAATGGGCCCTTTCCATTGGGCATCTGACTATTCTGAATTTGTCAAAATGGAAATGCACCTCTTTAAGATCATTTAGGTTTAGAATGAGGTTCTGGCTATTTTGTTTCTCTATCAAAGCCAGCTAATTTGACTAATATTTTTTCTGAGTACTTTTCATTTCTTAGGAACAGCCTAAGGTTACAAAAATATAGCAGGTGGTCCTGTGGCCCAGAGTAAAATGTCTTTGGGTGGAGTACACTGCTATGTAATATTAAAAGGGCAATGAGATTTAATGACCACCAATCCCGTTGAAGGACCCAAAACAGACCAACTGGCAGCCCAAGTTCTCTGGAGAGACAGCCCCAGAGAACAAATCTAAGGGATGATATCAGGCAGTCAAGGGCTTCAAGGATGCTTGTGCAATTTGTTTTCTGCACGAGGATGCCCTCCTGAGGGGATAGGACTTTGGGCTGAAAGAGACAGCCTGCACTCCACTCACAGTTGGCCCTTTGTAGTTCTTCGAGGAGATGGCGCCGTGTTGGAATTCTTCCAGCGAGAGGTGGTGTTTTATTCTATTTTGCCCAGAGGTACTTCACAGAGTATAGACCTGACAGTCTCCACTCAGTCTTTGTTTCTACCCCCATATGCCTTCTGACTGTACTTTGAAGGGACAGAACCCTTTCATAGAAATTTGTCGTGCGGTAGGGGCTGAGAAGGAATCACCTGGTCCTTCTCAGAATGTTATTCTTGGTTCCTATGATATTGTGATTATTAATAAAATTATACATATTTAGTCATTCAGATGACCAAGGATTTCAAATGCGGCATTTAAAAAAATTTTTTTAACATTTATTCATTTTTAAGAGACAGAGACAGAGCACGAGAAGGGGAGTGCAGAGAGAGAGGGAGACACAGAATCTGAAGCAGGCTCCAGGCTCTGAGCTGTCAGCACAGCTGGCATCCAGGCGCCTCTCAAATGCAGCATTTTAATATAATTGCTGTTTAAACATCATTTCACTTAGACACATTCAGGGGCGCCTGGGTGGCTCAGTACGTTAAGCTTCTGACGCTTGGTTTTGGCTAAGGTCATGATCTCATGGTTTCATGAGTTCAAGCCCCTCATTGGGCTCTTCACTGGAAGCATGAAGCCTGCTTGGGATTTTCTCTCCCTCTCTTTGCCCCTCCCCTACTCATGCTGTCTGTCTCTCTCAAAATAAATAAACTTAAAAAATTAAAAAAATACATGTATTCATTAGTTTTTCTTTGAACTGCAGGTTTGGGGTGGTCTCTTGTGAATCTCCACACAAAGCAAAAATAAAAAGTCCAATGTATTTCATACACTTGCCCCAAACATCCTATTTATAATGTAGTTTGTTTATATTTATGTGAGTATATTTGCAAGTTTAGCCCCAACTATATTTCCACTAAATTGAATCTTACAACTTATTCAGATGACCAAATATGTATTTGGTCTTCATCCAAGGTTTCCTAGCTCAAAGCAGCCAAAACCCTTGGAATTTCCTAAGTATTGGGAGTGATAATGGTGTCTTTTGTATGTTAATGATGTGGTCTTTGGAAAGCCCTAAAGGTGGTGGCTGGTTGCCAGGGGAACCGACCACATGTTGAGAGTGTTGAACCTTTCAGTACCCACACCCTTAACCTCCAGGGAGGGGAAAGGGGCTTAAGGTTGAATCAATCACCTGAGGCCAGTGATTCAATCAATCATGACTTTGTAATAAGTCCCCGTAAAATCCCAAGAGGACCCAGTTCAGAGAGCTTCTGGGTTGGGGTTGGTGAACTAGTGGAGGTTCTGGGAGAGTGTAGCACCTGGAAGACTTGGAAGCTCCTGACCCATTCCACTACCCTGCCCTGTGCATCTCTTCCATTTGGCTGTTCCTGAGTTACACCCTTTTATGATAAACAGGTGATCTAGTAAGTAAAATGTTTCCCTTGAGTTCTGTGAGCCACTGTAACAAATTAACTGAACCTGAGGAGGAGGTCTTGGGACCTCTAATTTATAGCCAGTTGGTCCAAAGTACAGGTAACGACGTGGGCTTGTGACTAGCATCTGAAGGTAGGGGGGCAGTCCTATGGGACTGCGCCCTCAGCCTGTGAGAATCTGATGCTATCTCTGAATAGGTAGTGTCAGAATGGAGTTGAATTATCAGACACCGAGCTGGTGTCCCTAGAATTGATTGTTAGTGTGGGGACACCCCTTCTGTGCCCTACGTTGGGAATTGAGTCTCACAATACCAAAAGAGTTCCACAATATCTCTAGAAATAATAGAAGGATCCACCTTAGTGATATGATGGAAAGAACTGAGACTTTGTAGTAAGAAAGCCCAGGATTTTAATCCTAATTTCAACACTTGCTGGCTTTGTGACCCTGGTCAAGTTAATGGAAAATGTGGGATATACATCATCGAATTGACTCTATAACATTTTAAATGGTCATATATGCTGTGAATTTTCTTAAATTTCAATGAAACTTGGTCCAGGACTAGAAAGAAATGAATGACTTTTGAGACCAAGAAATGACTCTTCACTATTTTAAAGCAAAAGAGTCATCCTGCCCACAATATTTACCCTAGGTAGAAATCTCCTCTGGTCCATGTTGACTGGTAGAATATATATATGATTCTTATTATTGTGTGAATTCTGGAAATCAGAGAACCATCTCTACTATAATGAATGCCTCTGGGCTTTAGAGGAAGTGACTCCTTCTGCTATAATCTGGCCCTCTGGGGTTTGAGCTATAGTGAGGAAGTGTCCCACACCACTACATTTTGAATAGCTTGAAATCTGAGAGCAGCAAACCAGATCACTGAAATCAGTCATTGCAGTATCCACTTTGCCAGCCTTACAAGTGTATTTTAGAAATTGCTATGTGGCTTACAAGAATCTTATTCTGATAACAAAGTTTTTTTTAATTGCCCAAGTAGAAAGTTCTGTGGGGAAGAACTCATTTCATATAGAATACACTTATCAGCAATAATATTCCAGGGTTGTTAATTACACAGCAGTGGGAAAAACCAGCTGGAGGTTCTAGGTAGCTTTCCTTGATAGAATATGCAGTGTATATAGATTCTGCAGTTGCTAGTCAGGCACAAGTTGTTTAGTAGGAATTGAGTACATAACTACAAAATCAAACTCCAGTAATACCCTTATAACTCTTACTAGTTCCAGGAATATGGGAAGAAGTCCTCCAGAAAATGATTTCCTTTTACTAAATGTAAATACATTTAGTAAATAACATTGAATCATAGAGAATGTCCTGTGTATTGTTTGCTAGTCATTTTTATAATTTGATCTGTGGTTCGCATATTTTAACCTCTTCCATATCTATCCGTTGTAATTTTCTGGTAGTACTTGGGTCAGAATCCACATTAATTTGTGGTTTCTCAGGTTCACAAATTCCTATTTCTCTAGAGCACTTTGCTTTCATTTTAGACCATAGAATTAAGCTTTTTCTAAAAATTGGCTTTTCTAGCATCTATATTCCTTGAAATCACATCTGCTATTGGATTTCACTTTCCTGAACAATATTGTCTTTCATTTGACTCCTTTTAATGTGTCTTTGGTTTTTTATTGTTGCTTTCATTGACTACATTTTTGGGAGAAATGTTAAAATAGTTCTACAACTTTTTTCGCTGCTATAAAGTCTACAGAGCTTTAACTGCAGAGTGATATCAGGAAAAATAATCATCTTATAATGCATAAAACACTTAATCAAGTTTAATATGACCTTTCTTTTTCCTTTTCTTGATTGAATAGCTTCCTTCTGTTGGGATCCTTAGATTGACAAGCTAGTTAAGCAGGAAATGTGTTTGTTTGGTAGATTGTTTGAGTTGTCACATTCTAGAGAGTTTTGCTTTGATGTGTGCTTTGATTAAAAGAAATTTATATACAAGCGTGGGGCATAATTTCAGCAGTTGGTAGGGACTACTGGGAAATTTTTTTCTACTTTCATGTGGACATCTTTCTATTCAAAATATCACATTGGCAGATGCTGGCATAATTCTATTCCCAAGCAAAAAAAGAAGAAAGTTTTAACCATCTATTGTCCTAATTACCACAAAATCATTCATTTCTCCTCTTAAAAATAGTCTTCATGATTTAAATTATGGCTCCACAGTGGATACAAAGGAAACACTTTCTCTTCTGTATTATTTTGATTTAGATGTTGGGTTCCCTAACTGATAGATTTGGATCTTAGGAAACTATATTGTGAATGAACATTGGGCTAGCCCTCCTGATCCCTAACTGACCTTCTTGAGGGCAGGTTTCTGGCTACCTGTCATTACAATCCCCCATGGATCAATTCTTCTGACACCCTGGTGTCATTTACTTGACACACTCAACCTACCTGGTTTCCTGTTAAGTGTATTACAGTTTAAGTTTCCAAACTTCACTGAGCCCTCAGCATTTCTTTTGTAAGGCAATCTTTTTATCACTCCACAGTAAGCTGCTTTTTCCATTCCACTCAATAGCTGTCTCTAGCCAGGTCTTCCTCCCTCCCGGTAGATGATTAGGCCTAATTTCACCAAGAAAATGGAGGTTATCAAGCATGAACTCCCTCAACTTTCCTCATCTCTGTCTTCAAAATATTGTCAAGCATTTTTTTTCTCTTTCCCTTTTGTTTTTGAGTAACAAGACTTGTTTGCCAATATTTTTTCAAATGTCCTTTCATTTTCTACTTTTTTTTGGCTGCAAATCCTATAATTCAGGCTGTCATCATCTGTCATCTTCTATCATTGTCTCCAGTCTTGTCTCTCAACCTGCCAATCTAATCACAGTATAGCCAAAGTGATTTACTATTCTAATCATATCACTCCCTTGTTTCCAATTCTTCATTGCCTTAAGTTAAAATCTAAAATACTTAACAGGGGCTGCCTGGATGGGTCAGTCGGTTAAGCATCTGACTCTTGATAGCAGCTCAAGTCGTGATCTCATGGTTTTGAGACTGAGGCCTGCATTGGGGCACATTCAGCATGGAGCCTGCTTGGGATTCTCTCTCTCACCCTCTTCCTCTCCTCCTCCCCTACTTGCTCTCTCTATCTCAAAATAAATAAATAAATTAAAAAAACAGGATGTTAAGAAAATAAAATACTTAGTGAGCAAAGTCCCTCCTAATCTGTCTCATTATCTGTAATACCACTTTCTGCCATTCCCTTTGCTGTAGTCATAGTCACTGTTTTCCTGCCCATACCTAGATTGTCCATGTGAAGTTTTTCCCAGTAGACCCGCCAGGCAGCATTAATTCCTGTATATATCCATGGTCCTCTTTGCACACTTTATTACAGTGTCTCCACATTGCCTTGCAACTATTTGTTTATGTGCTTTTCTGTCCCTACTTCCCTGGTGAGCATTGTGTCTTAATCATCTTTTTCAAGCTTGTGGCATAGTGCCTGACATGCCTGTGGACACTACAAATTGTTGAATGAATGAATGGAAGAATGCCAAGTAAGTAGCACAGGTTTCATTTTGGATAGTTAAGCATAACTTGAAGCCTCTAACTCCAGACTCTTGAAGAGATAGCAGGGAGCATTACAACAAAATTGGAAAACTTCAGAGAGGATGATGACATGGGTAGTGGCGGCAGAGGTAATTCCTGGATCTAAGGCCATACCCTTGCTGAAGGTTTTGTGTGGTAGTGGGGGGACTAGGCAGGGCAGAGATAGATGGAGAAGTAGGGAGGCAGACTGAGTGGCTGACGATGATAGGTCCCTTCGCCATCCCATAGCCTTGACACATACACCTTTTGATATTGTATTTGGCTCTTCCTGTAATCCTCTTACATAAATGTAGGAAGCCCATATTTTCCATTTTTCTCCAGAAGTATTTTCTCAAGGAGCCCTTGACTATGTTCCTGAAAGTCCTTCCCTGTGCTTCTCTGTGGCAGAAACACCAAAGGGAGGATAATTCAACTTGCTCCCTTCTTTTTTTTCCTTTAAATTTTTATGTTTATTTATTTCTTTATTTTTAGAGAGAGAGAGCAGGGGAGGAGCAGAGAGAGAGAGGGAGAGAGAGGATCCCAAGCAGGCTCCGCACTGTCAGCACAGAGCCTGATGCTGGGCTCAAACCCATGAATCTGTGGGATCATAACCTGAGCCAAAACCAAGAGTCAGATGCCCAGCAGACTGAACCACACAGGCGCCCTGACATATTCCCTTCTTAAATTACTACTATCTTCACTCTCCTCCCATTTGTCTTTATCTCAGACAGCATGCCAAATATTTTCATACAGTTCTGTCTCAAATGACATTAAATAGATTTATCTGCCCACTAAGCGTCATAACATAAGTTAAATTATGAGCTTCTAAACCAAATTTGTTGAAAGATTGCCCCATGTATTCATTTATTCATTAATTCAACAACCAGATATGAGTGCCTACTGTGTGCCAAGCCACAGAGTACTCAGAAAAATGTTCATCATGCCTTCCAGAGATGATATATTCTCATATACAAGTTGGAATGATGCATTCCTCCTGCTTTTTAATTTTTAAATAGTTTTTTTGGAGTTCAGTTACCAGTCATGTATAGGATGAATCTTAGACCCAACAATCTTAAAACAATCTGATTGAGGGTTATTCCAGGAAAATTTTGACAACATAGGGTCTTACAGAGAATTGGTTTTACCATTTAATTTGGTAAAACCCTAACAGAGGGATTTTTTTTAACAAATTTATTTATTTAAATTCAAGTTAGTTAACATATAGTGTAGTATTGGTTTCAGGAATAGAGCCCAGTGATTCATCACTTACATATAACACCCAGTGCTCATCCCATCAAGTGCCCATCCCCCACTTAGCCCATTCCCTCCCACCTCCACCACCCCTCCAACAACCCTCAGTTTGTTCTAACAGAGGGATTTTTAACCTTGAGGATGACCCTGAAAACTCAGGAGCCTTCTCTAGAGATCTTTATAAGAGATCAACACCCCACTAAAATGTTACAGACAATCATAAACTTGGATCTGTTGATCTTTCTGAGGTCCTTTGAGCTCTAAGATCCTGTGGTTAGAATCCATGGTTGATATCATGGATTCTAATATAAACCGTTATTCAGCTCTCTAATATCTTTTTTAAGATCCCATTTAGAAAAATGAACTAAAGTTAAGCAGTGTTTGGGCTAATTTGGAATACAGTGAGTCACTGGTGATGGGGAGATAAGTATTATATCGAGATTTTCTTCGAGTGCCTTGGTGGCTCAGTCAGTTAAGTGTCAGACTTCAGCTCTAGTCATGATCTCACAGTTTGTGAGTTTGAACCCTGATTCAGGTTCCACACTCAGTGTGGGAGCCTGCTTGGGATTCTCTTTCTCCATCTCTCTCTGCCCCTCCCCCACTCGTGCTTTCTCTCTCTTTCAAAATAAATAACTTAAGAAAAAGATTTTCCTGTATATAGGTATTTTTGAAGTTGTGATTTGATTTGTGGTATATCATTTCCTATCATAATGACCTATGACATTGACATTTAGAGTAAAGTGGATTTGCTGTTAGAAAAAGCTTATACTAGTGTTGTCTCTATACCCATTTTCCTTCAAGAGGGTCAGTTTTCTCTCTTTCTTCATTATAATCCTGTATTTTTTCTGACCTCTTTGCTGTTTTTTGAAATAATCTTTAAAAATTAATAAACTATTTTTAGAACAGTTTTAAGTTTACAGAAGAATTAAGCAGATGGTACCAAGATTTGCTATTACTACACTCCCCACCCCCGCCAGTACAGTTTCCCTTATTAACATCTTGTATTATTATGGTACATTTGTTACAACTAATGAACTGATAGTGATTAATTATTACTAACTAAAGTCCATAGTTTATTTAGATTTCATTAGTTTTTACCTGGTATCCTGTTCCTGTTCTGGGATCCCATCCAGGTTACCCCATTACAGTGAGTTGTCATGTCTCTCTAGCCTGAGACAGTTTCTCAGACTTTTTTGGGGAGGGGTGACTTTGGCAGTTTTGAGGAGTACAGGGCAGGTATGACATAGAACGACCTTCTCTTGGAATGTGTCTTAATGTTTTTTTCATGATTAGACAGGGTATGGGTTTTGGAAGGAAGGAAACAGAAGCAAATAAGATGCCGTTTTCTTCACAACATATCAAGGATGCATATTATCAACAAGACTTACTGTTGATGTTGACCTTGTGACTGAGACAGTGTTTGTTAGCTTTCTCCACTGTAAATTTATTCTTTTTCTCCCTTTCTATAGTATACCCTTTGGAAGGAAATCATTATGTGTAGCCCACACTTAGATTCCATCTCCTTGAAGGCAGAATATCTCCATCAATTATTTGGAATACTGTATCAGATATTTGTCTCTTCTCTCCCATTCATTTGTTTATTCAGTCATTCATTTATATCCATATGGACTCATGGGTATTTCTTTTCTACTTTGGGTTATAATCCAGTACTATAGCTTGTTGCTCAAATTGTTCCAATTTTGGCCATTAGGAGATCTTTCACTTGGTTCTTGTGCCCCATGGACATATCCTCACCAATGTTAGGGTATTTTTTTTAGCATTTACATAGTTTTTGGAAGAAAAAGATGCTTTTATTTTTTATTTCATTTCATTTTGCATATTGGCCTGTTTGCTTTTAATATCAGTAATCATTGTAGATGTTTGTTTAAAGACCACAGATGAACAACTCAAGAGACTATAGATGCTGGCGAGGATGTCGAGAAACGGGTACCCTCCTACACTGTTGGTGGGAATGTAAACTGGTACAGCCGCTCTGGAAAACAGTGTGGAGGTTCCTCAAAAAACTATCAATAAAACTCCCATACGACCCAGCAATAGCACTGCTGGGGATTTACCCAAGGGATACAGAAGTGCTGAGGCATAGGGGCACTTGTACCCCAATGTTCGTAGCGGCACCTTCAACAATAGCCAAATCATGGAAAGAGCCTAAATGTCCATCAACGGATGAATGGATTA